>JAGDYQ010000008.1:10277415-10352415 GCA_021962125.1 Bulinus truncatus
TATAACGAGCAGCCTGTAACCTATAGTGTATTGTATTCATCTCTCTTTACTTTATGCATCATACACTCTCTCTCGATGCATCAGAGCAAGTAATGGGTCATGGGTAAATGGGTCAATTGGGTCGCAAAATTGGATGGGTGACATGGGTCATGGGTCAATGTTCCCTGACCCACGACCCATCCTTAGTCTCCGCCCGACCCTAAAAAAAAACCCGTCGTCGCGCGATTTTTTAAAATTTCAAAATGGTTTCTATGGCGACGTCCGCCATCTTGAAAATAACAGCATTCAATGGGCCATGGGTCATGGGTCATTGGTCATGATGGGTCTGGGTCAAGAACTTGATAGGTCATATAGGTCATGGGTCAAGCTCAGTGACCCATTACTTGCTCTGCTCTGCATCTCTCTCTCTCTCTCTCTCTCTCTCTCTCTCCCTATCTCTTAGTCTGTGTGTATGTGTCCGTCTCTCACTCGGGTGTGAGACCCGGACTAAATCAACACTAATTATAACTTCTCAAAACAAACAGGCACCAGCTACATGTTGACATTCTCAGTTTGTCCAATAATTATTAATGCAACGCTGTAGCAATGTGAGCATGTTTAGGTCAGTGCATAATTTCAAAAACGGGGTGGACAGATGAACAATTACCCCCTTGTGTTAAGGTCAGCTCACATCTTCAAAGAGGAGGGGGGAGAGGAAATATGAGCTGATACCCCTTGTGTTTAGGTCAGGGGAGTTTTCTCACCCATAACCCCCTTGATCTTGTAATGAGCACATAACAAAAACTGGTCTTTTTTTTCATGCTGACCTATATTTCCTTCACATCTAAATGGCGCCGTTGGTCCCAGGGGCAAGACAGGGGGCACATGTTTTCAGAACGAAATGGCTACGGTAACATCAAGTGCCATTATATTAGGGTTAGGGTTAGGGAAAGTAATAGGGATAGGGATAGGGATAGGGTTAGGGATAGGGATAGTGTTAGGGTTAGAGATAGGGTTAGGGTGTGGAGCAATATCTATTGATGTCACCCGGAAAAAAAAATGCGAACTCCGTCTTGATGTTACCGTAGCCACTGCGTTTTCCGAATTTACTATCACTCACTTTATGATATACCAATTTAAAACATAAATAAATGATAGAGAGAAATGAATATCATATGATGTGAATGGTCAACGCTTGTCTTAAATCTTTTGCTCTATGTAAACGGTATTTAACCAGACATAGAAATCGTTTCGCACTAGATGTTCTATTTCTATTTGTGAACCGGTCTATTTAAAAAGCCGTGCTTGTGTGTTTGGCGTAAATAACTTTACTATTCGATGTAAAAAAAAAAGGAATAGCTAAATACGTTAATAGAAATGACCGAAGATGAGAAACGTAAAATGGACAACGTATAATAAATATACTTACTTATACCCCGTGGGTAAAGGGATGGCAAGAGCAAAGGGGAAACTACTCGTGCATTGTACTAAATGGAAATTGATCATCCAGTTTGTTACACAAGTTGCATTCTTTGTTTTTATCTCCCTTTGTTTATCGCTATTTGTGTCTCCTCTTTCTCCTTCATTCGTTGGAAGCTTTTGTTACATTCACTCAGAGACGGTGTCTGTCTAGGTGAAGTATTACAAAAACTTCAAAGAATCCACATTTTTGTTTTGTTTTTTATACGAACACTCGTATATGCTTGCATGTGTCTACAGTCGTCATAGGTGTGTGTGTGTGTGTGTGTGTGTGTGTGTGTGTGAGAGAGAGAGAGAAAGAGAGAGAGAGAGAGAGAGAGAGAAAGTTTGTGTTGGTGTACCTTTGTGTTTGTTTGCAGCAGAAGCGTTCAAAGGAGAGGGAATCAGTACGCTGGGTCCTGGGCGAGAATCTAATGCGAGGCTTCGATTATCTTCTATCTTCGATTATCTTCTATCTTCGAATATCTTCTATCTTCGATTATCTTGATTATCTTCTATTTTCTATCTTCGAATATCTTCTATCGCCCTTCCCCCACCCTCTCAACAAATGTCGCGGAGCTCTTAAAATTCAGAGGAAAAATCCTTATAGTCCGATAAACTAGAGCCGATTTTTCTCCAGGACACAAGGCCGCCTAATGGGGCCCTGGGGCCGAATCCAGTTAAACTTTTAAAGGGGGTGGTGGTAAGAATTATTGTTTTTTCTTCTTTTTTTCGCAACAGGTTTTGAGCTTTAAAGCATTTGGTGAGTTTCAATGTGATAAGCAGATGATCTTTGTTCGAACGGGTCTCTCACACAAATCTCGTTGGCTCCCCCCACACTAGATGGTCCTCTGGGCCTACAGGCGTGATGCAGCTGGTTCTTTATAACGGGAAGTTTTACCTACCCCCCACCCCACCCCTCCTCTTCCTCCTACCTTCTGATCTGACAGATACATTTATGGACAAAGTGGAGTCTGGACAATCTCACTACTTGTGTGTGTGGGGGATAGAGCATTTTGTGTTTAATAATTGATTACCTTTTGTTTTTCTCCTCAATCAGTCTATAAATAGCTTTTGATGTTTCCCCCTTTTTTTTGTTCCTTTTAGTGATGTTTAACTTTGTGTGTGTGTGTGTGTGTGCTCAGCTTGAACCATCAGTAGTTCTCAGTGCTCAAATTTTCTTCGAATGTTAACTAGACATTTTACCGTCTTATACAGCTGCTTACATTTGTTAACTAGACATTTTACCGTCTTATACAGCTGCTTACATTTGTTAACTAGACATTTTACCGTTTTATACAGCTGCTTACTTTAGTTAACTAGACATTTTGTAACACATTTTTTTTACCTTTCTTTTTGTTTATAAGTGCTAATTAGCACATAGTGGATGTGATTCTTTTTTTAAAAAAAAACCCAGTACACTTATACATATTGGTATCGATCAAAATGAAATCAATACAACAAAAACTGATCAATATTTTTTTTTCATTCTTTTCTTTTTTTTCCTAATAAAGTGTCAGTGAATATTTTGAATAAATATAAAAAAAGGGATATATTGGATTGGAGGCTATTTCCTTTTCAAACGAATGTGTTTATGCATTTAGTTATTTTGAGACTATCTATCTGACTGTGTGGGGGGTAAATCTCATATTTCTGTTTTAAAAAGAAAATTCACATACTTAAAGAAAAACAAAAACACCCGTGTCGTTCTTTATGTTGGTCTATTTAGTCCGTCTTTGTCTAATTTCGTCTGCTTATATTTATTTCCACGTCTGCTTATATTTATTTCCACGTCTGCTTATATTTATTTCCACGTCTGCTTATATTTCCACGTGCGCCTTACGTCACAAGCTGTCTTGGTTTATTTCTGTGACGTTTTATTTTTTCCTCGCGATCCCCGTGTAGGACGAAAAAAATGTGTTCCTGTCAGTTTCCCGCCAGTTCCCCCGTGTTATGGCGGCGCGTCATGTTAAATGGACTCAAGACCTATATAAGACAACACTGGTTAATTCCCAACCCTCGCTCACCCCCCCCCCCACCTCCGCTCCCATGTACTCAGTGCTAATTCGACATAAACAATCAATCAGATGTAGGCCTATATAACCAGCTCGGTTAGACAAAAGCCTGTTACTAGACTCAATATGTCAGACTGAGGGGAAAGGGGGTGGGGGTCTGTATAATGCTAGTTGTCACAAGAAATATTTATCAATATATATATATGTATGTATATATATATGAATTACAATATATAAATACAAACTGGAGAAGGAGGGAAGCATTGTGTGACAGATTGTCATATTTCACTTGTAAATTTCACTCATACATTTATCATGTATAAAAGATTTAAGAAACTGTAAAATCCAAAATCGAGCATATGAATAGTACTATATATATATATATATCAACAAAGTTTGTTTTAACATTTAATATTTTATTTAAGAAAGGTCACGGACAGTGGTGACTTACAAAAGCCTTACTCCCTCCCCCAACCCTCCCTCACTTACCGTTAGGGCTCGTTCTAGGATTTTGTAACATTTTGTGACCCCCGGGGGGGGGGAGGTCTGTGAAATTGTGACGTCACAAAAATATAATTATCTGAGGGAATCCAAAATTTGGTTGAATTGTCTGCCAAAATTACAATTCTTCTCAACTTTAAATTTTGAAAATTGACCGTTATGAAAATTTTGTATCTTAAAAATTTTGATAGTTATTACTTTTTTTGACTAGGTTTGACTCAAAAACTGTTTTTAATACGCTAAAAGTTCATTAGTTGTCTCCGAAAATAACGAAAGAAAAATAAATCAGTAATTTGAGGTATTTTAATTTATTTTAACTTGTGACGTGACATATGGGGGTGGTGGGGTGGGGGTGAAAAATTTGTGACAAGGGGGGGGAGGGTCTAAAATGTCGTTTTTTGCGTTACGTCATTTGCGAACGAGCCCTTAGCAGATATGCTGTTCCAAGGCAGTAGCATTACCTTGCCCCGTACATCATAATTATTTTATTTCTACAGTGCGCATGTACAATTTCACCTATAGGTAGTACTTTATAACTTATTTTACATTAATGGATGTAGTTTTTTGTCCCTAAGATAATAACCTATGATAAATGCTGGTCGCTTTCATTCACCCAGCACCACCTCCCTTGGGGTTATTTTTTGTGGTTCGTAAACAAGGCTTTGTTTTACTGGTTTTGGGCCCCGGGGGGGGGGGTGGTGAGAGGAATGGGTTTTTTACTTTTAAGTCAATCAAAAATTAACTAGTATAACTACCATCGTACGTCACATTAGACAAGAGTCCTATCTACAGAGACACGTCCTTCAGTCATCTATATCTTCACACTTCTCCACCGTGTCAACCCCCCCCCTCCCCCTCCACAAACCCCCGAGGCCCGCCCTTGTCTTTATTCTCTTGTGGGACCCACTGAGGTGCCTAGCGGGTGATATATTTTTCCCCCTTACTTTCGGTTCGAATGGAGCCCCCTCTCCACAATATATCATCAATTTACTACGTTCCTGTCTACATATATGAGCATAACAGTGCCTTTGTTGATAAAAGGTGTTCTTCAAAAAGGTGTTCATCAAAAAGGTGTTCATCAAAAAGGTGTTCATCAAAAAGGTGTTCATCAAAAAGGTGCTCATCAAGTGGCGTTCAATACCGTAATCTTTCATGCACAACATGCATCAACCACACATTTTTTTAGATTGACCATGTATAAATGAAAGTATGACACACGGATCTCTATTCTGCTATTCCGTTTCTTCATTTCACAGACATGTACTCCAGCAAACAATGTGTTGTCCGGACCAACAAGGTAGCCCCGGTCATCATCAAAGACTGCCGGGAAGAGTTCCAGCAGTTCCTTGAGATCAGTGAGCCTATAGTTCACGGCAGTCTGGCGGAAGGAATGGCTGAACATCCCCTGATCAAGGTAAGGTGGTGGTGGTGGGTGATTTTGTAGCGGATCGATCGCTCCGCCTGGGTCGATGAAATGGGGGGGGGGTCGGGTGTAACCACGGTCAGGGAAGGCGGGAGGCTATGATTGGGGTGGGGGGTGGGGCAAGTAATCAGAATGGTAATAGCACTGCTATTCAATTGTGTTGAAAAGGAAAAGACCGCTAATGTTTTCATGGACGTTCAAAAAAAAAAAACAACTGACAGTTTTGATAAGTTTGTTCAGACTATGAATAGTTTCTTTTTTTTAATCTGTTAAGCCAGTGGTCGGCAAAGTGCGGCTCCGGAGCCGCATGTGGCTCCTTGGCTCCTTAAGTGCGGCTCTGGCATTTAGTTTTATTTAATATACAACTTATTTAGTGTACTTCTTATTTAGTGTAATAAAAGCAGACTTGGCTCCCAATTTTTTTTTTAAATTGTTGTTATGTTCATATTTGGCTCTTTGGCTGATAAGTTTGCCGACCACTGTGTTAAGCCAACCTTAGGTCAAATATTTGGGATGAATTATTATCAGAAAATATTTATTTTGTGCAATGTTTTTTTTTTTCTATTAAAATTATTTGGAGATATTTCGTAAATATTTTTTTTTTAAATGTATACTCGTATCACTTTCAAACTTAAATCAAATTAATCAAGGCTAAATTGTAGACAGCTTGTCTGTTTGTCTGTTATGAACCTTTCCATCAGCCGACCTGTCTCATGTAAACAAATCCCGCCGTTCGCTCCTCCTCTCAGTTCAGCTTTTTGTCGCGACAACTTGAACAGCAGCCACTGTGTAGCCCTGAAACAACAACCTCCTACACAAACAAACAAACAAAATGGAGTCAACGCCCACAGACGACTTACGGTTTGTGTGAAAGACTTCACTTCATGTTGCAACTCTACAGCAGATTTCTTTATATATATGTTACCGGCAAAGTGTGAAATCCGGCATTCTATAGAATGCCTAGGCAATGTATAGAATGCCTGAATTTTTCAGGCAAAGTATGAAATAAATTGCTATTTCATACATTGCCTAGGCATTCTATAAAATGCCGAGTTCCCGTTCGGCAAATTATGTAATTGGCCTTGTTAGGAACTAGAGTAGATTTACAGACAGACAATCCCCTTCAACGTTGTAAGATAAGAAGATATATCAGAAGTAGGAGTAATCAGAGGCGCCGAGAGCCAACTAGGGCTTCAGGGCAGGACATCATTGTGAGCCCCTATTTAAACAATGAGTCGTTAAAAATGTACATGGTCGGGGCGACCGGGCCCCCTTACAGATGCGGGCCACCCTGACAATGACTCCCCTACCCCCCCTCTCGGCATGCCTGGGAGTAATGCAAATAATGGTTGACAAGGTGACAGACGACTTAGGACAAGGTGGTCAGAAAACAATAGAGTAGTAAACAGCAAAGGTGTGACGACTCTAGAAGTAGACCGGGAGGTGATAACGAACAGTTTAGGAGACCAGGGGGCGCTCCTAAGAGCCAATGCTCTTACTTCGGATTCGGACAAAAAATTTCCTCCTGCGCCTTTGGGAGCCACTGTGCGAGTTCCGATTCCCAATGTTGACAAAGGGCAGGAAGACTCACGAAATCTGTTGGCAGTTGTTATGAGTATGACAGAAGATGGCTTTTACTGCCTTGGAACTGCACATGGAATCTTGAAGCAACTATATGCCAGATCAGAATTCACCATATGTCCAAAAGATTTAATAAAAGCGGAAGACGTTCCTGAACTTGAAATAGCTCTCCGATCTGCTGCTACTTCTCAGTATACAGGAAGCGGCCAAGGATTCGTCATATGTATATGCAAGACGAAGTGCCAAACTATGAGGTGTCTTTGTTTGAAAAAGAAAATTAAATGCAATTCAAAATGCCATTCTAGTCTTCCCTGCTTCAACAAGTAGCTCATTCCAGTTGTGTTCTGCTTGTTTTCACCAGAAACAACTTCTTTTTATTATTTATCAATTCTTCACTAATTCGTGAAATATGAACATGAGAGATCAAAGTACCAAAATACGAAGTGTTTTGTGTGTAAGAAGAAAATTAAGTACAGTACAATTCTAAGTGTGAATCCAGTCTTTCCTGCTGAAGCAAATACTTCAACCTCAGCTCTGCTGTCGTTGTTTTTTTTTATATGCTTTATCTTGCATTCATTCCATATTAAAATACGTTTTTATCAATAAAGGCTTTTGTTGTTCTTTTCTGATACTTTTCCAAAACGACACTAGGCGTTCTATACAATGCCTAGGCATTGTATAGAATGCTTAGGAAAAGTATGCACAATTTAAAAATTTTATACTTTGCCTAAAACCACCAGGCATTCTATAGAATGCCGGCATTTCACACTTTGCCGGTAACATATATATATATATAAAGTCTGATTGGTAGACATAGAGATATTTGGCTTTATATATATATATATATACCATTGGAAAAGCCTGCTGAAGCTGGCTAACGAAATCCGACAGAAGGGATAACAAAGAAATATACGAAATACACCAAATACTGCGATAGAAAAGAACATGTGGCCTTTACTACTATGAACAGAATACGATATGCACAGAAGTAACAAAGAAATGTATGAAATACAGTAATAGAAAATAACATTTGGCTTTTATCGCCATGAACACAATACGATATGAAAACTACCTGCGAGGGAGACACACGTTTTCAACGCATACACCGCACGATATGAAAACTACCTGAGGGAGACACACTTTTACAACGCATACACCGCACGATATGAAAACTACCTGAGGGAGACACACGGGTTAAACAATTATGTATTTAAGGATATATATATATATATATATATATATATATATATATATACTTATAAGACGCATTTTTTGTCTGTCTGTCTGTCTGTCTGTCTGTCTGTTCCCTTATAACTCAAGATCCAGAAAAACAGATAACGTGAAATTTGTTACACATACACTTAATTACATGGGGAAGGTTATAGGACAGGTTTCGTTTCATCTCGATGGGTAGTTTAATTGTAATTAATTTGTTTTTATTTTAGTATTTTACTATATTAAAGTAATCTCGACGGCGCCATAAATAAAATTCCTATGTGACGTCATTTCCTTATGATCGAATAGAACTTGCGCGCTGGTGCTGTATTTTGCCTTTGTGATGCAAAGAATTGTTGATGTTTTTTCATGCTCTCTGATTTGTACAGTTTGAGGAAGGTAAAGGAATGAAGAAGGATTTTAGAAGAAGTGTGAAGCCATAATAATAAGTATATATATATATATATATATATATATAGAGAGAGAGAGAGAGAGAGAGAGAGAGGGAGGGAGGGAGGGAGAGATAAAGAGAGAGAGGGGGCAGGGGGAGAGAGGAAAGGAGGGTAGGAGGGAGGGAGGGAGGGGAGAGAGGGAGGGAGGGGGATGGACAGGGGGAGAGAAGGAGGGGAGAGGGGCAGATGGGAGAGGGAGGGAGAGATAAAGGGAGGGGAGAGGGAGAGAGAAAGGGAGGGAAGGAAAGAGAAAGGAAGTGAGGGAGAGAGGGGGTAGGGAGGGAGAGAGGGGAGGGAGGGAGAGAGGGAGGGAGGTATAGAGAGGGTGGGGGAGAGGGAGAGAGAGGGTGGGAGAGAGATGAAGAGTGAGGGGGGGCAGGGAGGGAGAGAGGGAATGAGGAAGAGGGAGAGAGATGGAGAGCGAAGGGAGGGAGAAAGAAGGGAGGGGAGAGAGGGGTTAGGGAGGGAGAGAGAGAGGGGAGGAAGGAGAGAGGGAGAGAGAGGATGGGAGAAATGGGAGGAAGAGATAAAGAGAGAGAGGGGGCAGGGAGGGAGAGAGGGAAGGAGGGAAGGGGGGGGAGAGAAGGGGGAGGGGGGATGGACAGAGGGGGAGATGGCAGAGGGAGGGTGGGAGGGAAATGGGAGAGAGGGAGGGAGAGGGAGGGAGAGGAGGAGGGAGGGAGAAAGGGAGGGGGAGGGGAGGAGGGAGGGAGGGAGAGAGAGAGGAAGGGAGAGGGGTAGGGAGAAAACAGAAGGTAAACAAAAAACCTTATTTTAAACCCGGGCAAAGCCAGGTACTTACAACTAGTATATATATATATATATATATATATATATATATATATATATATATATATATATATATATATATATATATATGGTGTTGGAACTATTGCTATTTTAACACTTCGTTTATTAATTCTTCAAAGAAGTGCATTCAAGAGAGCCGATAGTTGTCATTGTAACTAACAAGACTGGCACTTTAAATGTTTCGAGTGTTTAATGTTGACGTAAACTTTATTCTCCGTCAGTGACTCAACGACCTCCCCCCACCCCTACTTTTTCGACCCCGCCCCCTTCCGCTGCAATAATTAATATTAAAAAATTGGCAAACATGTTCATTGCAATTGTTTCCGGGAAGACAGACGACAATTGCTCATCAGCAAACATAAAGGAAAGTAGGTCACAGTTTCAATGCCAGGGTTAAAAGATATATGCATCATTAGAAAATATACCCCCCCCACCCTAGCCAGTGGCGAAACGTAGGAAGGGGGGGGGGACTGAGAGGGTAAACCACCTACTGACCCCCCCCCCCAACCCCCACCTCCCCTTACCTAGCTCCTACCATTGTTAGCTGCCGTCTGTTTATAGCTTGCAGTGTCATTCATTCAACACAATAGGACATATTGTTCAATGAAATTTGTGGAGGGATTTCTGATCAATTATGCATGGCTGAACTAGTTAGTGATAGTCATGATGATGTTATTAGTGTTGAATGGGAAGAAGTTGAAATTGTTTTTACCCGTAGCGACATTTAAAATACATGTATATTCCCTATTTTGGTACATTTTTTGATGTTTTACATGCATGACGGGTCTTGTTGGAGTAAACCTCAAGGCCGTCACCTCTGGTATGGCTGAGAGGAGCGATGGCGGATTGGATGGATTCCGCCACCGATTTGGATTCTTTTTTGGCGGATTTCCGTTTATTTAGTGGTTTTAAATAAAAAAAAAAACATTTAATGTAAAATTATATGTCAATTTCGACATTTTTTTCTTTTTCAATTTTACTTATACGGCGGGTTTTTGGGTGGTGTCACATTCTGTGATTTAAGGCATGAAATCCAGAACCCACTCCTATTTAATTACTGGAGGGAGGAGATAAATATATAGGATAGACAAAGGTTTTTGTATTCCCAGGTGTGGTCAGCGCGTCTGGCATAAGATTAACCCCCTTTAATTCTGACACCACCTGGGAAATATCTATAGGGGGAGATAACCTGTGCCCTTGGTATATTCAAGCGGGAGAGGGATGGGCTCCTTTCTCTTTATCCCCCACGCTTGAAGGCGCCACTGATCACGCGTGATCGTTGTGACGTACACGGTCACTGCGATCGGTCAGTGAAGCGGAAGTCTCGGCACGCATGCGCGGAGATCCGATGCGCGTCGCGGCACTTTTTTTAGTTAGATTTGGATCAGTGAGCATCGGGCAGTCGAGGAGAGAGGTCGAACTCAGGCTCCAGCTGGGGTGGGAACCAGGCTGTTAGTGTGGCAGAACCTAGACGTTCGACCACCGCAGACCTGAGTTCTTATGAGAACTACCCACCCCAGGTAACTATTCTGATGTATGTATTATATTGTTTGTAGTAGCCGGTAACGCTACTGTCCTTTTTAGGACACGCTGAGATTGCATTCTTTTTTTCAATGTGAATAAATATGTGTTGTGGCGTATTCACTTATGAGTTTCTTTACTCATTTCTTGTTGTGTTGTGCGTCCTGTTTAACCACGTGGCTGTGACAAATATAAATGCTGGCTAGAACTCAGTAGGTGATCATACCCACAGACAACGACCGCAGGGACCCCGAAAGGGGGCCTTGACATTCTGGGTGGCTCGTTTCGGGATGTTACCAGTATCTGAGTAATCAGACGGGGCCAATCACCTTACTGAGTTCACGGCCATGGGGGCTCAACCAGCCACGTGTACAGGCCACAACCAACAGTGGATGACATGCTGTCATTAAGTCGAAAGGTGGCTCGATGAGTCGCTGAGGCCGAAATGTGGTTACCATAATCACAAATGTATTCCCTCTGGTGACAGGCAGTTCACCATGAGGCGAAAGTGGATGACACGCTGTCATTAAGTCGAAAGGTGGCTCGATGAGTCGCTGAGGCCGAAATGTGATTCGCACAATCACAAGTGTAGCGCCATTAGTGTTAGGCAAACACGTGGCAAA
This sequence comes from Bulinus truncatus, assembly GCA_021962125.1. Lineage (NCBI taxonomy): Eukaryota > Metazoa > Mollusca > Gastropoda > Planorbidae > Bulinus > Bulinus truncatus. Next base: position 10,288,994 of record JAGDYQ010000008.1, read on the forward strand.
AATGGTAAACGATGGCGGTACGCTTAAACCGCCTACAACAATGCAGACGTCTTCCCTCGGGCCAGAAGAGATCAACCAGAAGAGAAAGGAACCTCCACCAACCGAAGTCAGACAAGAGTTTCAAATTCATGAACGTTTTTTATATAGACTCTTAGTTTAAGTGGTTTGGTGAGAATGTGATTCTGTGTTTTTTTTTTATTCATAAACTGGAGGACTGGAAGCGTCGAGGTAGGCCAATTATTTTCTAGTTTAGCCCTTTTCTGTCTGCCCCTGTGAGTCGCCTACATATTTTTTTCTTTTTTGAGTAACGTATTTCCTTTTCCTAAACTAACTCATTTGAGTTTTAGTGTACCCCATTTTATCGTGCGGTAAAAATCAAAAGTGTGTATAGGTTTAAACTTGATGCGCATTTAATAAGCTCGTTATAAGTTTCAAACATAGGAGGTAACAAATTATATTTTAGTTACACGTGGTTAAATGCTAATGGCGTCATGAACTATACACTGATATTTACTTACAAATCACCAATCGAGTGTTGTCGAGTAAGAATATTTTTCGCACGTGTTTAGAGGGATTGAATTTTGTGAAGGGATATAGTACGGATCGGGGCTCACAGAGAGAAGAGGTCGGAGGCCTAAGTTGTTGTCAGGGGGGCCACGCTAGTACCATTCTGGGATAATGGGAGGGCCCATGGCAGTTTAACGTTGTAGGGGTGCAGTAAGGTACCGGCCATGCTGTTTTAATGGTGCAAGGCATCTCGCTGCCATGTACATGCGGTAGGAGATGGGCCTTTAAGGCGCCATTGTTGATCCATGCTAGGTTAAAGAGAACCGGTGGACTTTAATTTAATTTAATTCATTTTGTATATGTGGTGCACCATTTTTTTGGTCCATGCTGGTTCATTGTAACCGATGGACGTTATTATATTTTGATTGTGTAAGGCACAATTTTGTTGTTGATCCATGCCTGGTTCATGGTAACCGATGGACGTTATTGTATTTTGATTGTGTAAGGCACAATTTTGTTGTTGGTCCATGCCTGGTTCATTGTAACCGATGGACGTTATTATATTTTGATTGTGTAAGGCACAATTTTGTTGTTGGTCCATGCCTGGTTCATGGTAACCGATGGACGTTATTGTATTTTGATTGTGTAAGGCACAATTTTGTTGTTGGTCCATGCCTGGTTCATTGTAACCGATGGACGTTAATGCATTTTGATTTTTGGGCGCAGGTTTGTGGGTCCATGCCTGGTTCATTGTAACCGATGGACGTTAATGCATTTTGATTTTTGGGCGCAGGTTTGTGGGTCCATGCCTGGTTCCTTGTAACCGGTGGACATTAATGCATTTTGATCTTTTGGGGCGCAGGGCGTCTCGCTGCCATGTACATGCGGCAGGAGATGGGCCCTTGGGGCGCCAATTAGCTGTTCATGCTAGACTCCAGAGAGTCGGTGAAAGCTAATGTATTTAAGATTGGAATTAGCTGTTCATGCTAGACTCCAGAGAGTCGGTGAACGCTAATATTTTTTTAAGATTTGGATTGGATGTTTATGCTTTTCATTCATTTTATATTTTTCCTCTTCTACTTTGGTTGGTGTAATAATTTTGAATTGATGTTGTGTACTTTCATTTGATGTTGTGTACTTTCATTTGATGTTGTGTACTTTCATTTGATGTTCTGTACTTCCATTTGATTTGGTGTAGATTTCTTCTGATTTTGTGTACCTCCCCTTTTCGTTTGTTGTCAGGGCGCCACATTAGAACCATTCATAGATTGGGTGGGCCCATGACTATATGTTGTTGATGCCAGGCCACCTACCTCATGGTACATGTCCCTTAGATAGTTAAGGTCCAGCTGCTCTTTGGTAACACGAGGGTTGGGCGTGAGACTAGAGGAGCCAGAGGGCCCTCGAAACCGCGCAGTAGAACGCCTCGTCTGGTGCGGCCAGCGAAGAGTTATCCAAATGATTGAGTGGACCAGGTCTGATGTGTAGGGAAGTAAGGTTGTATGGAGGCTCGACATACTCATTCCTTGTGAACGCTAAGAGGTTGTGCGCTACGGGCAGGCGGGCCTCATATTGATTAGGCGGACACCGGACTAGTTGCTTGTAGTCTTCTAGACGGGTCCCTTAAGTGAATGAGTGGCTGGCTCAACTATTCCATCAAACTGGAGGGTTTTGATATAGGCGAAACCCAAGGGGGTCTGTTGTACAGCAATGAAGAAATGTATGTGCATGATGTTGTCATGAGCGATTGTTTGTTTGGGCGGCCCTGTAGAGGCTCGCCAGTTAATTATCTTTGTGAAACTAGAGGTGTTGATGTGTGTGAGACCCAGGGGTCTGTTGTACGACGTAGAAAGGTCGGTACATATTGTTTTTGGGAGCGGTTTGCTAGAGGCGATTCGGTGGTTGCCATTCGTTCTGTCATATTAGGCAATTTGTTGTACACTAAAGGCGGCGCAATCATTGCTTGGGAAGTTAAAAGATCGTTTCGCTAAGGCCATTCGGATCGTATGATTAGGTGGATGACGGGTTTGATGCTTGTAGTCATCTTAACGCATCCCTTAAGTAATGAGTTGCTGGTTCTAGTATTTGACTAGTTTGGAACTAGGAGTGTCCGTGTAAGTCCAAACCTGAGGTGTCAACATTTGTCTTATCTTGACAGGTCGCGATTTGTCGTTTTTGGCCGAGTTACGCCGTAAGGCATTGTGTAAAATTAATGTTAGCCATATCTGCGCGATAGGCATTTAAAATTCAAGTTAATTTACATTTGGCGCTCACATGTCAGAGGAGAGGAGGCTAGTTAGATGGCCACCTAGCAGTGAATGTGGTGTGAAAGGTTATGTAATTAACTATTTGATGTCATATTTTATAATGTTGTTGCATGATTACTTAATGCATGATTGCAAAGTTGATGTTTTTTTGGCCCCCTTAGTAAACTAAGAGGGGCACATTTTTCTGTCTGGTAATTAGATGTTTGTGTCGGGGTTGATATAACACGACATAATTATAATTGGTAGGGGGACTTTATTATACCCACCACTATCCCATTTCCATGGGTTACTCGCCCCTGAATTTCATTTTCAAGGGGGGGGCTAATGTCACATTCTGTGATTTAAGGCATGAAATCCAGAACCCACTCCTATTTAATTACTGGAGGGAGGAGATAAATATATAGGATAGACAAAGGTTTTTGTATTCCCAGGTGTGGTCAGCGCGTCTGGCATAAGATTAACCCCCTTTAATTCTGACACCACCTGGGAAATATCTATAGGGGGAGATAACCTGTGCCCTTGGTATATTCAAGCGGGAGAGGGATGGGCTCCTTTCTCTTTATCCCCCACGCTTGAAGGCGCCACTGATCACGCGTGATCGTTGTGACGTACACGGTCACTGCGATCGGTCAGTGAAGCGGAAGTCTCGGCACGCATGCGCGGAGATCCGATGCGCGTCGCGGCACTTTTTTTAGTTAGATTTGGATCAGTGAGCATCGGGCAGTCGAGGAGAGAGGTCGAACTCAGGCTCCAGCTGGGGTGGGAACCAGGCTGTTAGTGTGGCAGAACCTAGACGTTCGACCACCGCAGACCTGAGTTCTTATGAGAACTACCCACCCCAGGTAACTATTCTGATGTATGTATTATATTGTTTGTAGTAGCCGGTAACGCTACTGTCCTTTTTAGGACACGCTGAGATTGCATTCTTTTTTTCAATGTGAATAAATATGTGTTGTGGCGTATTCACTTATGAGTTTCTTTACTCATTTCTTGTTGTGTTGTGCGTCCTGTTTAACCACGTGGCTGTGACAAATATAAATGCTGGCTAGAACTCAGTAGGTGATCATACCCACAGACAACGACCGCAGGGACCCCGAAAGGGGGCCTTGACAGGTGGGCTGGCTTCTTTCAGCAATTTTCGCTAAAATATCTGGGGGATGGGTGTTTGTGTGTGTGGGGAGGGGGTAATAGTGTATGGCCTAGCCCAGTGTTGGGCAAACTTTTAAAATCGCGGGTCACAAAGAATTTGTTTTAAAACTTTGACGTGGATGGGGTGGGCTGACCATGAGCAGAAATTTGACAGATGAACTGGGCATAGTTCAGATGTGGTCAAGTGTTTAGTTGAACTAAAATTTGTGTTTACTTTGAATTGAATGCTTGGGCCTCAAACAGCAAAACAAGCAGTACGTGGCCCGCTGGCCGTAGTCGCCAAATCAGCTCAAACTGTTGGTATCAACTAACACTGTTTAAAGACAACAATGAAGCCTGTAACAGATGTGCCCTGTAACAAATGTGCCCCTGTAACAGATGTGCCCCTGTAACAAACGTGCCCTGTAACAGATGTGCCCCTGTAACAGATGTGCCCCTGTAACAAATGTGCCCTGTAACAGATGTGCCCCTGTAACAAACGTGCCCTGTAACAAATGTGCCCTGTAACAAATGTGCCCAGTAACAAACGTGCCTTGTAACAAATGTGCCCTGTAACAAACGTGCCCTGTAACAAATGTGCCCTGTAACAGATGTGCCCTGTAACAAATGTGCCCTGTAGCAGATGTGCCCCTGTAACAAATGTGCCTTGTAACAGATGTGCCCTGTAACAAATGTGCCTTGTAACAAATGTGCCCTGTAACAAATGTGCCCTGTAACAGATGTGCCTTGTAACAAATGTGCCTTGTAACAAATGTGCCCTGTAACAGATGTGCCCTGTAACAGATGTGCCCTGTAACAGATGTGCCCTGTAACAGATGTGCCCTGTAACAGATGTGCCCCTGTAACAAACGTGCCCTGTAACAAACGTGCCCTGTAACAAATGTGCCTTGTAACAAATGTGCCCTGTAACAAATGTGCCCTGTAACAGATGTGCCTTGTAGCAAATGTGCCCTGTAACAAATGTGCCCTGTAACAAACGTGCCCTGTAACAAACGTGCCCTGTAACAGATGTGCCCCTGTAACAGATGTGCCCCTGTAACAAACGTGCCCTGTAACAGATGTGCCCTGTAACAAACGTGCCCTGTAACAAACGTGCGCTGTAACAAATGTGCCTTGTAACAAATGTGCCCTGTAACAAATGTGCCTTGTAACAAATGTGCCCTGTAACAAATGTGCCATGTAACAGATGTGCCCTGTAACAAATGTGCCATGTAACAGATGTGCCCTGTAACAAATGTGCCCTGTAACAAACGTGCCCTGTAACAAACGTGCCCTGTAACAGACGTGCCCCTGTAACAGACGTGCCCCTGTAACAGATGTGCCCCTGTAACAGATGTGCCCCTGTAACAAACGTGCCCTGTAACAGATGTGCCCTGTAACAGATGTGCCCCTGTAACAAACGTGCCCCCGTAACAGACGTGCCCCTGTAACAGACGTACCCCTGTAACAAATGTGCCCTGTAACAGATGTGCCCTGTAACAAACGTGCGCTGTAACAAATGTGCCTTGTAACAAATGTGCCCTGTAACAAATGTGCCTTGTAACAAATGTGCCCTGTAACAAATGTGCCATGTAACAGATGTGCCCTGTAACAAATGTGCCCTGTAACAAACGTGCCCTGTAACAAACGTGCCCTGTAACAGACGTGCCCCTGTAACAGACGTGCCCCTGTAACAGATGTGCCCCTGTAACAGATGTGCCCCTGTAACAGATGTGCCCCTGTAACAGATGTGCCCTGTAACAGATGTGCCCCTGCAACAGACGTGCCCCTGTAACAAATGTGCCCTGTAACAGATGTGCCCCTGTATCAGATGTGCCCCTGTAACAAACGTGCCTTGAAACTACTGTGCCCTCTGATAGAAGAACTAATGCTGAAATAGAGACTGAACCCAGATTTCCGAGCTAATGGCTCGCGGCTAATCTTTTGAGAGAGGAGCTATTGTATGTGAGTGTGTGTGGTGGATGTTGTGGGTTGTGTTATAGCTGCCAGTGCGAGTATGTGTGTGTGTCTGTGGTGAATCTAGGCTGAGTTTTGCAGTGCATTTATCTTAAGTCCACATTTCTCCACTGTTTCATCTTCAAGTCCTCATTTTATCTCCCCTCCCCCTAAAGATATCCATGATGATGCTTTTTGTTGTGCTGAAAGAAAATTATAAGACGTTGGCGCCAGTGTAATACGTGAAAGGAAGCCGATTATATCGATACCCAGTATTCGCTCCGCGCACCGGAGAATATCGACTGGGAGCAAGAATCGGATACAATTATAAATGTATCGCTAATAGTTTTTATTACCCCTTTTCTTTTGAAGCGTTTGGGCGATTTATCGATTACAAGTTACATTTTGGGACGCAGTATGGAAAAGCGGGGGGTTGTTGTTTTATGTTTCTTTGTTAGTGCAAGCTGATTGGCTACAACTTGTCTGTGTTATAATTCTTTACCAAACATTGTTGATTTATACTAGTTCAATAAACTCTTTTTTTTTAAAAATAAAAGCAAGTCCGCAAGAAGGGGAGCGCACTGAATATTTTTCAACAACCTGGTATTTATAAATATCCCCCCCCGTCACCGTTGTCAGAGGTTGTAAGGTTATCCGCATGGGGTCAAGGATTTCTTAAGGGGTCAAGGACTTTCCTATGGGGCCAATGACTTTCTTATGGGGCCAATGACTTTCTTATGGGGTCAAGGACTTTCCCATGGGGTCAAGGACTTTCTCATGGGGTCAAGGACTTTTTATGGGGGTCAAGGTCTTTCTTGTGGGGGTCAAGGTCTTTCTTATGGGGTCAAGGACTTTCTTGCAGCGGCCCTGATTATTTGTTACTTCCTCCTCCTACATTTGTTATTCAGTGGATTTTTTTTTTGATGTGGACCCCCATAAAATGTTCTGCTGCGCCTTGTGTCTCAGTTGACCTTATTCTGCCCGCCTCTGAATGTAGTCTAAAAATTGAAAACTGACGTGTGAGTGTGTGTGTGTGGGGGGGTATTTACCCACTACAGCATGCGTTATTATTGGTTGGCCCACAATTTTGTGCCCATAATCTGAAGTGCGTTCTAATGGATGGGCGAACTAGGCACCTGCTCTGTTGCACCACTGATCTTTGGCCCCACTGCTCAAGGTTCCTATCTCGCCCCCACGCCCACCACCCCCACCCAAAACCCACGAAAAAGCAAAGCTAACAATTGTAATTATTATGATAATAAGTATTAGCATTTGAAAAAAAAATTACGTGCGCATTAATGTGATCAGTTTTCTTTGACTCGACGGAGCCGACTCATTCCCAAAGTAGGGGGGGGGGACCCATTCTACATTTACCACTGACTCCTCCCCAATCTTACGGGACTGGCGGGCTTCAGCCACACCCCTTCCTCTGGCTACTTATCCGCCGTCCTACACGCACATATATGATAGTGCACAACACACGATTGTGTATTCCTGCATGGAATTCTAGATATGAATATTTAAACCCATTGCTTCACACCAGCATCATTAAATCCATAAAATCATATAAGCGAAAAAAGTTTGGCCATTCCATAAAAGAAATGTTAACGCTTTTATACATATAAATTCTAAGTATAAAATGAACAAAAAAAAAAGGGTGGAATAAGTAAAAGCGTTCGGTAGAATAGATAGGTTGACATCGAGTATTGAATGTCAACATGTTGAAGACCTATAACAACACCAGAAACATCTTATATAAACAAGGGCCGATAACTGAAGCCTAGAGTTCTCCGAGTTATTGATTTTCGGGCTAGGAGGGACTTCATTCTGAGAGAGTTGGGAATATATTCCGGGCAAGTCAGCAGTTACAATCGTCATACGCTAAATTTCTTTTTTTTTTTAAACGTGTTTAACATTGACCGAATGAGATTTTTCAACGTGTTTAACTTTTACTGAATGAGATTTTTCAACGTGTTTAACTTTCACCGAATGAGATTTTTTTTCTGGTTGTAACGCTTAAAAGAAATGTCAATGTTAAATAAATCGTTTTATTGTATCGCGTTTGTTTTGGGAAATATGGATACAAATTATTTAAAGAGCTGAGAGTGGGGAAACGTAGTTATTACAAAAAATTTCATGTCAAAATAATTTTGAAAGCTAAGAAATATATGTGTGTGAAGTCTCAAGTTTTTACAAACTGCCTCATCAGCCTCACTATATCTAATTTTTGCTTTCCACACATTTTAAGAGCCGGATTATAATTTGTAGCACCACATTTATAGAAGTTATAATATTTCGTTTTCCCTGAATATATGAGATGCCTAACTCTTAGATCCTATAAATCACTAATATAACAATTTTTTTGATAAAAGTAGGTGTCTTGTAACCGCCGTGAGTCAAATACTCAGCAGACCGGTCAAAGTACCACCAAACCACCAAATAATGAGTCTGTTTACCGGATTTTCCCTTTAAAAAAAAAAAACAACAGACATTGGTTTTCAAAATCTAAACTATCCTTACATGGAGCTTTACATGTATGCAGGCCCGTAGCCAGGTCAAAGTAAACAGGGGGGCACCAATACCCAGCAAGGGGGTAGTTTCTCATTTTAGTTACTTTTTCTTTATTTTTTCCTCTTTTTCTTCTTTTTAAGCGGGGGGGGGGCACTCCACACCTAGCGTGGGGGGGGGGCAAGGCCCCCCAGTGCCCCCTTGGCTAAGGGGCTGCATGTATGGTATGACAAAAGCATGTCTGCAATCTACTCGTGTTATTTTTATAAATAATTTCAACATACATTTGCCTTGTAAGAATTTTCACTCGTTACCTACTTCACCTCAATTACTTTCATTGTCTGTTTCATCCTTCACACTGTGTTTATCAGTGCTGTTTACACAAAAACAGTCGTGCTTGGGGAATGGGGTGGGGAGGGAGATATGCGGGCCGTAGAAAGGTTTCCTAAGAGGGGCTGAGAGTTTAGTTTTTGTAACAGCTTGAGGGGGAACCATTGCCACATGGCGGGTGGGGGGTGGCTACACTCAGGCGTGGGGGCCCTGTGCGATTACCTTCATTGCCAGCCTCAAATCCGCAACATATTTGTACGTTACTAAATCAGTCCACTGCATGTCAAATAAATCTTTCAACAGATTCAGTGAGGCCTACATGACTACTGATATCATAAACACTGAATGTTTGACCTAATTCTATAAAACTACCTTACCTCTTTAAACCCCCCCCCCCCAAAAAAAAAAACAGAATTCCATAATAATATCTGCCAAAACTTATTTTAAAAATACCGCCATCTTTTGTATGTCTGTAAGCCTGAACGGATACTAGAACTGACTGTAAGACAAAACTGTTCGATAGGGGCTTCGTCCGAATACCGGAAGTGATCGAATGAAAGACAAAACTGTTCGATAGGGGCTTCGTCCGAATAGAATACCGGAAGTGATCGAATGAAAGACAAAACTGTTCGATAGGGGCTTCGTCCGAATACCGGAACTGATCGAATGAAAGACAAAACTGTTCGATAGGGGCGTCGTCCGAATACCGGAACTGATCGAATGAAAGACAAAACTGTTCGATAGTGGCTTTGTCCGGATATTAGAACTGATTGAGTTTAAGGCAAATCTGTCCGATGGGGGCTTTGTCCGGATACCAGAACTGATCGCCTGGCTACGACTCATCGCTCTCGGCTTTCATTCATTGTGTAGGGTAAATGGTGCCTTCCTTCGATCTTGCAGTAACAAGTGAATAGCAATATTTATATGTGTGTGTGAGTGTATATATATATACAGACATGTTTAGATTGAAAGTCTGATTCGTTGTATTATATATAGAGTTGCAGGTATAAGGCACATAGATACAAAGGGCACAACATTGAATTCAGCTGATGATAAACAGAATAAAAACAACTTTTCAGGTTAAAAAAAAAGCTTTTAGCCCACATGAAGTGCAGGGGAAAAAAACAGAGATTCTCTTCCTACAATCAATAGCACCCTCTGGAGAAATTACGACGACGGAAAAAAAAAATAGAGCAAAGAAGGGGGCGTAACTTTAAAGTAAGCAAATTAAGAACAAGAATCGTTATTTCAACAAATAGCCTCCCCCTTAAAAAAAAAATGCCTTTGTTTACGGGCAAATACGAGAACAAAATTTGCTAGGGCAACATGCTGTGTGTAATATAGAAAGGTGTATACTTGATAAAAGTAGCGTTTTTATTTAAGTTTATTTCATGATTTGATATCTCCATCACATATATTTTGAACATAGTCAGTCAGTAGGTTGTTTCGTCATATTCAACTACTTATATTGTTTTAGCTAAATTTGTTTACCATTATTTTTTTTTGTTCTACAGGGAAAATATTTCATAGTCCAGGACTTCAATGACGTCAGGGACTCGCTTCAGACATACCGACATACTTGCGCACCTAACTTCCACCAGGCTTCCTCTGACCAGCCCATCTTCGCCTCTGGTCAGCCGACGGTCAACGGTCTGAGCAAAGTGTTATCTCAGCTGAATTCAGACGTTCACACCGTGAGTACCCTTTACTCGTCACTGTTGTAGTCTGCGGAGACACCACTCCGGACTCTCACAGGGGGGTGGGCTTGATAGTGGACGACGTCAGTCAAGAAATATTTCTAGATACCGATACTTTATCAAGATAGGCAACCGGCTAGACACCCCCACCCACACCCCTGAACCTATTGCCTGAGGCTTCCTTCCCTGCCATTATCAATTTCCATTAAATCTGGTCTGGAGGTTTCAGGGATGTACTTAGGCCTAGGGCCCCATACTATGTCTGAAGTCTCAGCCTAGGGCCCAACAATATCTCTGCCTAGGGCCCAACAATATCTCTGCCTAGGGCCCCACAATATATCTGCCTAGGGCGTCATAATATCTCTGCCTAGAGCTCCATTATATCTCTGCCTAGGCAGCCATATGAATATGTCTGCCTGGGGCACCATAATTTCTCTTCCTAGGGCCCCATAAAATCTCTGCCTAGGGCCCATAATTTCTCAGCCTAGGGCGCCATAATATCTCTGCCTAGGGCGCCATAATATCTCTGCCTAGGGCGCCATAATATCTCTGCCTAGGGCGCCATAATATCTCTGCCTAAGGCCCACGAAGACCTAAAAACGGCTCTGACGGTGTGCTGTTAGTTTCCCCCACATATATAATATATATCTACATAAACTCCCATCCACATAAACTCCCATCTACATAAACTCCCATCTACATAAGCTCCCTAAACTCCCATCCACATAAACTCCCATCTACATAAACTCCCATCTACATAAACTCCCATCTACATAAACTCCCTAAACTCCCATCTACATAAACTTCCATCAACATAAACTCCCATCTACATAAACTTCCTAAACTCCCATCTACATAAACTCCCATCTACATAAACTCCCTAAACTCCCATCTACATAAACTCCCATCTACATAAACTCCCTAAACTCCCATCTACATAAACTCCCATCTACATAAACTCCCTAAAACTCACATCTACATAAACTTCCTAAACTCCCATCTACATAAACTCCCATCTACATAAACTCCCTAAACTCCCATCTACATAAACTCCCTAAACTCCCATCTACATAAACTATCTAAACTCCCATCTACATAAACTCCCATCTACATAAACTCCCTAAACTCCCATCTACATAAACGTCCATCCTCATAAACTCCCATCTACATAAACTCCCTAAACTCCCATCTACATAAACTCCCATCTACATAAACTTCCTAAACTCCCATCTACATAAACGCCATAAACTCCCATCTACATAAACTCCCATCTACATAAACTCCCATCTACATAAACTCCCTAAACTCCCATCTACATAAACTCCCTAAACTCCCATCTACATAAACTCCCATCTACATAAACTTCCTAAACTCCCATCTACATAAACTCCCATCTACATAAACTTCCATATACATAAACTCCCATCTACATAAACTCCCATCTACATAAACTTCCATCTACATAAACTCCCATCTACATAAACTCCCATCTACATAAACTCCCATCTACATAAACTCCCTAAACTCCCATCTACATAAACTCCCTAAACTCCCATCTACATAAACTTACATCTACATAAACTCCCATCTACATAAACTTCCTAAACTCCCATCTACATAAACTCCCATCTACATAAACTCCCTAAACTCCCATTATACATAAACTCCCTAAACTCCCATCTACATAAACACCCTAAACTCCCATCTACATAAACTCCCTAAACTCCCATCTACATAAACTCCCATCTACATAAACTCCCTAAACTCCCATCTACATAAACGCCATAAACTTACATCTACATAAACTCCCATCTACATAAACTTCCATCTACATAAACTCCCATCTACATAAACTCCCTAAACTCCCATCTACATAAACTCCCTAAACTCCCATCTACATAAACTCCCATCTACATAAACTTCCTAAACTCCCATCTACATAAACTCCCATCTACATAAACTTCCATCTACATAAACTCCCATCTACATAAACTCCCATCTACATAAACTTTCATCTACATAAACTCCCTTCTACATAAACTCCCATCTACATAAACTCCCATCTACATAAACTCCCTAAACTCCCATCTACATAAACTCCCTAAACTCCCATCTACATAAACTTACATCTACATAAACTCCCATCTACATAAACTTCCTAAACTCCCATCTACATAAACTCCCATCTACATAAACTCCCTAAACTCCCATTATACATAAACTCCCTAAACTCCCATCTACATAAACACCCTAAACTCCCATCTACATAAACTCCCTAAACTCCCATCTACATAAACTCCCATCTACATAAACTCCCTAAACTCCCATCTACATAAACGCCATAAACTCCCATCTACATAAACTCCCATCTACATAAACTCCCATCTACATAAACTCCCATCTACATAAACTCCCTAAACTCCCATCTACATAAACTCCCTAAACTCCCATCTACATAAACTCCCATCTACATAAACTTCCTAAACTCCCATCTACATAAACTCCCATCTACATAAACTTCCATCTACATAAACTCCCATCTACATAAACTCCCATCTACATAAACTTCCATCTACATAAACTCCCATCTACATAAACTCCCATCTACATAAACTCCCATCTACATAAACTCCCTAAACTCCCATCTACATAAACTCCCTAAACTCCCATCTACATAAACTTACATCTACATAAACTCCCATCTACATAAACTTCCATCTACATAAACTCCCATCTACATAAACTCCCTAAACTTCCATCTACATAAACTCCCATCTACATAAACTTCCATCTACATAAACTCCCACCTACATAAAGTCCCATCTACATAAACTCATCATATTGGGTCCTTCTTATCAATTCAATACGACATCTATTTATATCAAAATCTAGTTGCTATACTATTAGCATTTCAAACGAAATATTACTGAAGATATAATTATTAAAAAGCCAAACTTGATGCACCGAGTTGTGAAATCTAAAATAAAGTATGGTCTGCTAATATTTTAAAATCGAATTGATAACTTTCACGATAAATCAGTTTTATCGAAGTTTCTACTAAAAAATAAAAAAAAAGAATTAAATGTCACTTCTACATATCTAAAAAATAAATAAATAAATAACTTGTCACAGAAAGTTGTGTAGCCAAATGAACAAATGTGGTTATAATTTCCACGATGTACTTAAAAACAAATCAATTTTCGGTTAACAGTTTGTGAAAAACATTTTACATTCACTCGAGGAAAGGACCAGTTTGGCAACGAACGAAATATCCACATACATCCGTCTCACTCCATCTCTCCATCATACACATATCACGTATGTCATTGTAATATTTTCATATGAAAGACTGATGGACTCAAAATATCGTATTTTACCGGTTGTTTTATAGTTTTTCTTTTTTTTTTTATTTTGTTTTTTATTCCATAAAAAACTCGAGGCGTGGGGAGAAAGACACAGTGAGAGAGTCACTTGGGGGCTTCCCAATATCCCAATGTCAAGGATAATTTATTTTTTCAAGGTCCCTAAAAATATTTTTTTTTTCTTTTAGAATAAATGAGTTTCACTGCGATGCCATTTGCACTCCAACAAATACTGTAAATATGCTGTTATTCTGTGATGATAAAATCAGGTTTGCGCCGTCTATCAATACATTAAATGCTGCTCACCGAATATTTGGAAAGGGAATAAAGCTAAGTGAGTTTAAATGCCCAAACTCAACGGAAACAAACACAATAGAAAACACATCAACTTGGAAGGTTTGACAATTAATTACAGTGAAAAAAAAATGTTTTCGTCTTTTTTCTGAAAATAGAAAAAATTATTGGGGAAATTCTCCAACTTAATTTGATTTTTATATCAAAAGATATTTTTATTTTATAATGTTCTATAAATCCAATTTGTTAATAGGGATAAAAATTATTTTAAATAGGTAAACTACCCCGTTTCAATAAAAAAAATTAATTTATTTACCTAATAAATTTGTGTATGACCACCCAAATAATATTAATGATTATATATGAAATGTGGTGTTACATAATATCTAACTAAACAAGTGACGTTATCTTCTGACCAATCATCTAAACAAGTGACGTTATCTTCTGACCAATCATTTAAACACTTTTAGTAAAACATTTCATACGGATAGAATGTAAACGGAATAGGATGAAAACTGCGGTTTTGCATTTTACACACGTAAAATACAAGCTAAAAAGAATTTAAAAACAAGCAATTAAGCCTGTTCCATTCTGGACACAGGACGTGTTAGCGCATTTTCATGTTATCTTTCAGTAAATATTTGTAAATTTTGGAAATGTTTATAAATTCAATTGTGTAATGCATATATCTGAAAAAAAGATATTAAAAGGACAAGTAAGTCATGTTGAATAACTGTTACAAAAATAAATAATGATTACGCCCCTTTGATTAGCTTTTATTATTTATGTTTAAAATATAAGCAAAACGGTACATAACAAATTCTTATATTTTGGCCCTGAGAGGTCAAATCGTGAAATGGACTTTTGATGTACACTTGGCAGGCCAAGACCTACAAAATGATATATACATCATGGATCTAGGACTTATAATTGTTGAGATATAGGGCGGTCCATTATTAATATAGCTTATATAGTAAAAAACGGTACTTTATAAGGCCCCTTTTACGGCCCTGAGAGGTCAGATCGCGAAATGGAAAACAGGCATTTCTTGGAAGGCCAAGACCTACAAAATGATATATACATCATGGGTCTAGGACTTATGGTTGCTGAGATATAGGGCGGTCCATTATTAATATAGCTTATATAGTAAAAAACGGTACTTTATAAGGCCCCTTTTACGGCCCTGAGAGGTCAGATCGCGAAATGGAAAAAGTCATTTCTTGGCAGGCCAAGACCTACAAAATGATATATAGATCATAGGTCTAGGACTTATGGTTGTTGAGATCTAGGGTGATGACAGACAGACAGACAGACAAAACGGGGACAATAGAGCATTTTTTTTCGAAAATGCTCTAAAAAATATATAATCCAAAGTTACATTTTTTTGGAAGTAGCTGCGACATATTTTTATGAAGGTGGCTGCCACATATTGCTATGGAAGTGGCTGCCACATATCGGTATGGAAGTGGTGATTCTGTGCAGCAGATAGATATAGAAGAGGGGATAAATGGCAGAAATAGAAGGGAGGAAGAGGAAAGAGGGAAGGGAAGGAGGTGGATTGAAGTAACCAAGGATTGAAAGATGGAGGAAAATAATATAAGTAATGTGTTTTTAGAAATGTTTTTTTTTTTTCTTTTGCCGTTTTATTTTCCTTGTTTGTTTTGGATTGAAGAGGTTTGACCTAGATTTAGAAGAAGGAGAAATCTTTTCGTGACGTCATCGATTTTCTAAATGTTTCCTGACATCACGTACTCCAGATGGAATTTATTTTATTTTACGATCGTATTTTTTTTTTTGAAGTTCAGATCCTCGGTGAGGTTTTTTTGACGACTAGCCCAACACATTTTATGTATTCATATCTGGTCATTTCGTTAGTACATATGTCCAGTATTGTCCAGTCAGTCAGTTAGTCTATCTACCACCAATTGATGTGTTCACATCTGGTCATTTCTTGTGTACATATGTCCAGTCAGTTAGTTAGTCTATCTACCATCAATTGATGTGTTCACATCAGGTCATTTCTTGTGTACATATGTCCAGTCAGGATATAGACTATCCACTACTAAATGACATTTCAGAGAGGGCACAAAACTATGTCCGTGAACTATTATTGGTCATTATATTTTGTATATCGATCTTTCAAATGTATAGAACCAAGAACATTTAATCATGTATGGGCCTAAATGCAGGTAAACCGTAGCCAGCCATATCCTTGTATAAACTAATGAAATGGAAATGGAGAGTAGGGGTGAGGAGATACCACATTAACTCTAATCATTATGAAAAATATTATCGAGGACGAACAGAACTATGTTGTAATAGTTACGTCACACAACTAAAGACTTTTATATTTCGTTGTCAGAGTACTTAATGGTCTGTGTACTTCATTGTCAGTGTACTTTATTGTTAATTCTTTAAGTCATCTAAAACACCCTGACCTTTTTTTTTTATGTTTTAGGGGCCATAGACAGAGACATTCCGATTATGTGGATTGTGTGGGTGGGGGGGGGGGAGGGGGACGGGGGAGGAGAGGGGGATGTCTTTAAGCGAATGTGCCTTTCGGCACACTGATACCATCAACACTGATACCATCAACACTGATACCATCAACACTGATACCATCAACACTGATACCATCAACACTGATACCATCAACACTGATACCATCAACACTGATATCATCAATACTGATATCATCAATACTGATATCATCAACACTGATACAATCAACACTGATACCATCAACACTGATACCATCAACACTAATACAATCAACACTGATACCAAACTAACACTGATACCATCAACACGTTTGCCTAGTTCCAACGCGTGTGACCACCACGGCCTTGACTCTGACCTTGACTCCACTGTATGTTCCACAGGATATTTTACTACTGAACCTCCGCAGTGAGCCCGTCCTGTTCCAACGAGTGGACGACGATTATGTCCCCTACTCTGTCCGTCACCAGGAGAACATCCACAACATGGTGATGATGGGAGACACCAAGGACAGCTGCGACCACATTGAGTCCTGCATCAGGAAAGAGGTCAGTCACCCACCCCCATCCTCTTCCTCCTCCCCGCCCCCCCCCCCCACCGTAAGGAATAGAACATTAGCTTTGATCAATAACTCGATAACTCTGTCATGTCCGAAACGTAGAATAAAAGTGTTTTATCTATGGCTATCTCTCTTAACTGAGTCATATATATATATATATATATATATATATATATATATATATATATATATATATATATATATTAGGGTGGTCCAAAATAAAGAGGAAAAAAATCTTTGATTTAAACCCTACATTTGATTTCCACACAAAAAAGTACTCAGAAATATAAAATTTCATAATTTTCAGATGAAATTTAGAGGTTGCACAAGCTCTCTGAAAATTTAGGTATGTTCTCCATTTACCACATTTTTTATTAATTCATAACAGAAACGAAGAAAATGTGCAGAAACTGCTTCAACAAAGTCTGTTCTGTCCAAAGAAGTTGCTGCAGCATTAGATAGATCACAAGTTAGTGATCGTACAGCAGTCCATTTACTAGCTGCTACAGCTCATTCTCTTGGTCACGATGTTAGTGACATGACATTAAGTCGAAGTACTGTACGGCGTGTGAGATCTGAGGAAAAAAAACAGCACATGAAATTAAAGAATTGTTTGATCCACAAGTACCATTAACTGTACAAGTGTACATTAGGATGGAAAATTGCTTCCAGATCTCACAGCCAGGGAGAATGTTGAGAGATTGTCAGTGATTGTAACAGGACTGCAAATAGAGTGCTTGCTAGGTGTACCAAATTTGGCTTCAGGTACAGGTGACAGTCAAGCTCAAGCTGTAGTTCAATTTCGTAAGGACTGGGAAATTTGTGAAAAAGTAGCATTCAGTTTTGACACAACATCAAGAAACACTGGGGATTCCAAAGGGGCATGTGTTTTAATTGAAAAGCTGCTTGAAAAAAGTCTTATTCATCTTGCTTGCCTCCACCATCTGATGGAAATTGTTCTGGAAAAAGTGTTCACCGCATTGAAGATAAGTGGGCCCTTATCTGGACCTGATATTTCACTTTTCAAACGATTTAAAGAGCAGTGGAATTTTATGGAGAAGGGATCCTATGATACTGCAGATGGGATGACTGAAGAAGAACTTTTCAAAGATAGCACATTGCAGTTTGCAAATGACAATCTTCAAATTCGTCACTCACGAGATGATTACAGATAATTTTTGGAACTGACTGTCATATTTCTTGGAGGAACACCACCACGTGGGATTCATTTCCATGCTCCAGGAGCTGTACACAGATCATGTTGGATGGCAAGAATAATTTATTGCTACAAGATGTGGATGTTTAAGAAGCAGTTTAAGCTGAAGCCTTCTGAAGGACAAGGACTGTTTCAGTTCCTCTGTTTTGTTTCCAGTACTTATATGAAACTGTGGTTGCAAGCCCCACAGCAAGCAAGGGCGCCATTAAATGACCTACAATTTCTGAAGAATTTAGAAAAATATAACTCCGTTAATTCAGTTATTGAAAAAGCAGCAAAAAAAGCTTTAAGTCGACATTTATGGTATCTAAGTGAAATTACAGTGGGTCTCGCTTTTTTTGATGAAAATATTGATCCCAAGCAAAAGGTTAGATGCTTAAAAATATGCAAGAAAAACCCGGATCTACAAATCGAGCTCAGCGTCTTGATTCCAATGGATTCTATGCAGACCAGCCAATCAGCTTCTTTGTTACAAACAATATAAAGGCATTTTCTCCATTCTTGGTTTGCCACATTCATTCCTGGAGATGTCCCCTGAAATATGGAGCAGCAACAATGAATACAAACATACAGAAAAGGTTGTAACCAATTTGAAAGTTGTTAATGACACAGCCGAAAGAGGAGTGAAACTGATTCAGGATTTCAATTAAGTTTTATGCAGAAAAGAAGACCAGAAGCAATTCTTACTTCAGGTGGTGCAAGAACACAGACGATTATATCCGGATGCAAAGAAGACCACAGTGGTTACTGGGCTAGCAAAAAGTAGTCAGTGAATATGACGTCCATAAAAAGTAAACACTTTGCTTTGTTGCATTCTATTATTTTATTTGTTTTGAGGTTGTTATTTCATGTTTAACACTAAACAATTAACATAAACCATTAAATTACTATTTAGTACCAAATCTATGTTTTCATTGCCTTTGTGCAACCCCTAAATATTTCTCGATTGTATTCATTTTTTCAGAAAACACTTTTTTTTTCTGGCAGAACACAATGCAGGCCTTAAATTTAGAAAAATCGAAACAAAATTTTTGTGAACCACCCTAATATATATATATATATATATATATATATATATATATATATATATATATATATATATTTCAACTCACGTCTGTCTGTTATAGATCGAAATTAAGAATACTGTTGCCTGTTTAAATATTAATGGCTTCTTGCTTGCGTATCGATTCAATAAATGTTTGTTTGTTAAGTCTCAAAACATAAAATAAATAGAACCATATCGTTACATTCAGCCCATTCATTTCATGATTAGCTCAAAAGCTTAACTATGTTATACCTCTATATAAATGCAATGCTGGGTTCAGATAGTATATATATATATATATATATATATATATATATATATATATATATAATATAATATAATATAATATAATATAATATAATATAATATAATATAATATAATATAATATAATATAATATAATATAATATAATATAATATAATATAATATAATATAATATAATATAATATAATATAATACGAGACAAGCGAGTCTTTGACTGCGGTATTGTTAATTATCTAAGAAATATCAAATCGGCATTTACATATCATTTGACTTAGATATCTAGATACTGCCAAAAATAATAGATAAACATAATGAGCTTAGTGACTGAAATGCTTTCCCTAAATAAGGAAAACCCCCCTGACAAAATTAACATATATCCATAGATATAATGCTTTTAACATTATCTTTCTTCAACCATAGTTTCAACTCATATAACATTGTATTTCTCCAACCATGGAGTGTGCAATTCACTCTGTCTAGATTTTATTGCATAAATCCGTGACTTTAACGCACGCTGTGTTATTAATCTTGCAGATTAAATTAAGGAAATATTTTTACGCGTGTGTTGACGGACTGTCACTAGATTGGTGTGTTGACGGACTGTTGTTAGTCTGATGTGTTAACGGGCTATCGCTAGCCTGGTGTATTGACAAATTGAGTTTCTTGCAACAATACCAACCTTGTTAAATGTTAATATTTTGACCCCTGCTAAATAAGAGAGAAATCAAGCTTTGTTTATTATCTGGTTGTGTAAACTAACCATCAGACGGGTTTAAAGTACTGACCATGCAAAATGCAAGTACTATTTCAAGTGTCCAAGGTACAAGAATTTCATAAATGTCCTGACATGTCAAACGGCTGTGTCCTTTGTTTCATATGCGTTTATAAAAGTTTGTGTTCCTCGTTTGAACATGTTAACGGAAATTTTGACTCTTGTCTACTGTGTTAATCGGTTGTTTCCTTTTTCTAATGTGATAACAGATTGTACCCCTTGTCTCATGTGATAACAGCTAGTCCCTTGTTTTGTTTGATAACAGCTAGTCCTTTGTCTAGTGTGATAACAGATTGTACCCCTTGTCTCATGTGATAACAGATTGTCCCTTGTTTAGTGTGATAACAGATTGTACCCCTCGTCTCATGTGATAACAGATTGTCCCTTGTTTAGTGTGATAACAGATTGTAACCCTTGTCTCATGTGATAACAGCTAGTCCCTTGTTTAGTTTTATAACAGCTAGTCCTTTGTCTGGTATGATAACAGATTGTATCCCTAGTTTAATGTGATAACAGACTGAATCTATTGTCTTGTGTGATAACAGCTAGTTCATTGTCTAGTGTGATGAATGTGTCCCTTTTATAATGTGATATCAGAATGTATCCCTACTGTAATGTGATAGCAGACTGTATCTCTTGCCAAAGTCTAGTGTATCAACAGATTGAGTCATAGTCTAATGTGTCAACAGATTGTACCCCTAGTCTAGTGTGTCAACAGATTGTATCCCTAGTCTAGTGTGTCAACAGATTGTATCCCTATTCTAATGTGTCAACAGATTGTACCCCTAGTCTAGTGTGTCAACAGATTGTATAGATAGTCTAATGTGTCAACAGATTGTACCCCTAGTCTAGTGTGTCAACAGATTATATAGATATTCTAATGTGTCAACAGATTGTATCCCTAATCTAATGTGTTAACATATTGTATAGATAGTCTAATGTGTCAACAGATTGTATCCCTAATCTAATGTGTCAACATATTGTATAGATAGCCTAATGTGTCAACAGATTGTACCCCTAGTCTAATGTGTCAACATATTGTACCCCTATTCTAATGTATCAACAGATTGTATCCTTATTCTAATGTGTCAACAGTTTGTATCCCTAATCTAATGTGTCAACAGATTGTGTCCCTGGCCAGTATCGAGGACGAGTTTGTGTTTTACTTCTACGACAGTCTGGAGAAGTTGCAGCACGAGCCGCACATCAGGAAAGTGGAGTTTGAGGAGGACATCCTTCTGTCCGCTGAAGTCTACGCCAGGGAAGCTTTCTCCAACAGACTGCTCAGGTCAGTAAAAAAAAAACTTTACTGAGTGGTGACTAGACCCAGTGTGTGGCTATCTATTGTTCTATCCATATCTATCCATCTCTATCTATTGTTCTATCCATATCTATACATCTCTATCTATTGTTCTATCCATATCTATACATCTCTATCTATTGTTCTATCCAGTTATCTATACATTTCTATCTATTGTTCTATCCAGTTATCTATAATCTCTATCTATTGTTCTATCCAGTTATCTATACATCTCTATCTATTGTTCTATCCATATCCAGTTATCTATCTATACAACTCCATCTATTGTTCTATCCATATCCAGTTATCTATCTATACATCTCTATCTATTGTTCTGTCCATATCCAGTTATCTATCTATAAATCTCTATCTATTTCCAGCTGTCTATCGTTATGCCTGCCATTTTTTGTCGGTCTAAGTCACAATGGTGGCGAACCTATGGCACGCGTGCCACGTTGGGCACGCCGAGCCTCACCAGTCGGCACGCGACTAAAATACTAAAATATCGCTTCCTTTAATTTTATTTGCAGTGTTGGCACTGTGCTATAAATAAATAGTATTTTGGTTTTACTTTTGATCACGCGGCCCCCCAAAAAGGTTCGCCCCCCCACTCTTCTTCTTCCTTTGGCTCTACAGCCCATTTAGGGCCCTGGCCTGCCATACTACACTTCTCCACTTTTCCCGATCCAGGGTCTTCTTCCTCCACTCTCTCACTCCTATGGCTTTAAGGTCTTTCTCCACTTCCTCCAACCATCTGCTTCTTGGCCTGCCTTTAGGCCTTTTCTCATTGGGTGTTGTCTTATAAATCGTTTTTGGACCTCTGTTGTTTTCCATTCTTTCTATGTGCCCTACCCACCTTAATCTATTCATTTTAATTTCAGCTGTTATATTTGGTTCTTCGTACAGTTCGTACAGCTCTGAATTGGTTCTACTTCTCCACTCGTTATTGTCCTTTACTGGCCCATATATTTTCCTAAATATTTTCCTTTCCCAAGTGTTTAGCATATTTTCTGCTTGTTTGCTAATGGTCCATGTTTCGCTACCATGTTACTGCTGGCCGGATCATTGTCTTGTATATGGTTTTTTTTAATTTTTCTCGAGATCTGTCTGTTTTTTCAGTATTTTATGCAGTGTATAATATATTCTGTTCCCTACTTCTATTCTGTTTTTTATCTCTATCATTATATCGTTTTTCTCACTTATGGTTGATCCCAGGTATTTAAAGTTTTCTACTCTTTCAAATGCTCTATCACTGATTTTGAAAAATTTTTCTCTTCCTTTCTTTTTCATTTCTTTGTAACAGCATATATTGAGTCTTTGTTTCGTTTACTGTTAAACCTGCTTTCTGAGCTGCTGTTTCTAATTCTATGTATGCTTTTGCTATATCCTTGCTTTGCTTTCCTATCAATGTTATGTCATCACCATATGCAAGGTATTGGATGGGTTCTGTAAATATTGTTCCTGTTTTCATAGACTTTGTTTTTTCACTTCTGAGGTAGTGTGTTATAGTTCCTCCCTTATCCAACTGTACGTTTCTTATGACTTTTTCTAGGGTTAAGTTGAAAAGTATGCACGAAAGGGAGTCTCCTTGTCTAAGTCCTTGGTTTACTTTAAATTCTCTTGAGCTTTCCCCTTGGATTTTCACTTTGCTTCTTGAGTTGTTTAATGTCATACGTACTAGTCTAATGAGCTTGTTGGGGATACACAACTCCTGCAATGTTTTGTAAAGATAATTTCTATTGATGCTGTCATATGCCATCTTGAAATCTATGTACAGCTGATGTAGGTTTATATTATGCTCATAACATTTTTCTAGAGTGTTTCGAAGGGAAAAGATGTGGTCTGTGGTTGCTCTGCTAGGCCTGAAACCACATTGATAGTCACCTAATACTGTTTCACTGAAATTCCCTATTCTGCAGGCTATTATTTTTGTTAGTATTTTATAAACAGTGTTGAGAAGTGAGATTCCTCTGTAGTTGTTGCAGTTAAGTTTCGAACCTTTCTTGTGTAGTGGAACTATTAAGGCTGTTTCCCATTCTGTTGGCATTATCTCTTCTTTCCATATTTTATTGACCATCCTGTGTATTTCTAAGTGTAGTGTGCGTCCTCCATATTCGAGTAATTCAGCATTTATGTTATCTTCTCCTGGTGCTTTATTGTTTTTGGTCTTTTTAATAATATTATTTATTTCTTCTATGGTTGGTTCTTCTATTTCTGCCCCATTGTCCTCTGCAATGTTTGGTACATCATTTTCGCTGTCAGTTTTAATGTTCAGCATTTCTTCAAAATATTCCGCCCACCTTTCTAGAACCATTTCATTTTCTATAAGCAGGTCGCCTGATTTGTTAAGACACATGTGAGATCTTGCTTGGAAGCCGTTACTTTCCTCTTTGATGGCCATGTACATTTTTCTTGTTTCTTTTTCTTTTGAGTATTCCTCTAGTTTTACTAGTTTTCCCTTTTCCCATTCACGTTTTTTCTTTCTGCATATTTTAGTGGCCTTCCTTCTACCCACAGTGTATGCGTGAGTTGACTTCCTGGTTGCTTTTTGTAGCATTACCATCCTCAATTTGTTTCGTTCTTCCACTTCTTTTTTGCATTCATCGTCATACCATTCAGCTCTTTTCTTCTTTTGCTTGTACCCTATGACACTTTCCGCTGTGTTTTTTATGGTTTGTTTAATCTTTTCCCAGTGGCTATTTAGATTTTCAGTATTATCTATATCTAGTGTTTCTAGTTTGCTTTTAATTTCTTGAGCATATTTTTCTTTTGTTTGTGGCTCTTTTATTAGTTTTTCACAGTCAAATTGGTTTGTTATCTTTGCTTTTGTGTTGTGAAAGATACTTATTTTTTGTCTATACTTTATTTTGACTAACATGTGGTCTGTGTCGGCATCTGCTCCTCTGAAGCTTCTGACATCTTGAATATCTGAACCATGTCGCCTGTCTATTAGCACATGATCTATTTGATTTCTTGTCACCCCATCTGGTGACCTCCATGTTTCTTTGTGTATTCTTTTGTGTGGAAACTTAGTGCTACTAATGGTCATGCCTTTGCCAGATGCAAAATCAATCAGACGCGTTCCATTATCGTTGCTTTCTTCATGTAGACTGTAGCTTCCAATTGTCGGTCTGTATACTGTTTCTTTGCCAATCATAGCGTTCCCCCCCCCCACTGGCATATAAAATTGTGTCTGTTTGCGTGATTGTCGACCATGAAGTCTGTCTGCCCCTTTGCCTTCTATCTTATATTAATAGCCTACGTTGCAAATAGATTCAACAGAGAACTACACAATATTCTGAAAATTAACCGAAACGAACATGAACGTGTTATATTCAACGAAATAATACACAGAATCTAGCTTTAAAACTGATCTAAAGTTATATGCGTAAATTGATGCTCAAAAAGGAAGGAAATTGTAATATTTCTCTGCACCTAAGATCAAAATGATAAAAACAAAATGAACGATTCGTTCAAACTACAAACTTTATTATTGTTTTTCTTATTGCTCTTTCAGTCTTTAAGCTAAAAGTTCAATGCCACATAAAATAGTGTGACGTGTGACGTCTTTCAATTTTTCTTTTGTTGTCGTTCCCAGCTACGATAGAATATGTCTACCTGAAATGGGGATTCCAACAGAAGACTTAGTAGACCAGTTTCTTGCGCACTTCAGGGTAAGATGGAATTGTTTTTTATTTGTTTTTATTTTTAATGTCGCATACAACATTCCATTTACATGTATATTTTCAAGGGCGAATTTTCGATCGAGAAGCCTAATGATAAACCATTTTTTTTTAATTATTAAAACTGGTCATTATAATTGTATCGGGGGGAGCTAGTCCATGGTGGGGTGGAGGAGCAATAATTACATTAATTGATTCCTTACTCCATGTAGTTATTCTACAAGTAAACACTGTCCTTCAGTTCGCGTGTGGCTTTGAAATTTAATGACATTTATTTACATTTCAACCATTTTCAAAGTGATGTTCCCATGGTAACCTAACAATGACGATAAGAGGTGGAAGAACTAAATTAAATGAACCTGCACAGGATGATGGTAACTTAGTTTCTCTTTAACTAGCAAAGCCACCGCCAGAACATCTAAGGCCTCTGCGCCAGAACATCTAAGGCCTCTGCGCCAGAACATCTAAGGCCTCTGCGCCAGAACATCTAAGGCCTCTGCGCCAGAACATCTAAGGCCTATGCGCCAGAACATCTAAGGCCTATGCGCCAGAACATCTAAGGCCTATGCGCCAGAACATCTAAGGCCTATGCGCCAGAACATCTAAGCAGAGTCGGCCTTAGATATTTGGCGGCCCTAGGCAAAAGTAAAATGGCGGCCCCTCTACATATTAATTTTATATAGTAATCATGAACAGCAAAGTTGGACTAGATAGTAAACGATTTTTTTATTAATAATAATAAATTAATAGACGAAAGAATATTGTGTTCAGAATTATGAAATTTAATAGTTAGGTTTATTTACAGGACAATTTTTCTACACTTTATGCTTGCAAATTCGTCAATTAAACTTGCATAATCCAACGATGATGTTATATCATTCTCAATGGAAATCAGAGCAAGGTCTACCAGCGTATCTTGCGTCATTGTGAAGCGCAAATAAGTTTTAATTAACTTTAATTTTGAAAAACTGCGTTGTGCTGATGCAACAGTAACAGGTATTGTTAACAAAATGCGTAAAGCATTTGTAACATTTGGAAAGACGTCATTTAATCGGTATGCATTAATATACTTTAACACGTCAAGTGGAGATTTACCTTCAGGTATGGCAAAAGTTAACGTTTTTAGTTCAGTAAATAAATTGAGTTCCTCGATGTCACTATCGATTTCCGTGATTGGTAAATGCGCAGACGCAGAATTGCTAACATCAGAAATACTTCATGTAAGTTTTTGCACTGTTCTTTTAGCATTGCGTCGTCACGATTTTTCAAGTCTGAAATTTTAAAGAGGAATCCAAAATTATTGTTAAATTGGGTTAAATGTTCAAATCGTTCATTAAAAGACATTATAGCTTGATCCATCAACACGTTGAAGAAACCTATCCGATAGTTTTCTCTGGGATCTTGCACTGATTCATCTTCAGCAGATTCATATAAAAACTGTTTTTTAACTCTGTTTCGTCTCAAAGAAGTAACAATTGCTGGAAAACTCATTTCGTCATCATTCATTTCCAGCTCTTCTGCTAATGACTTTGCTGCAATTTCCGATGCCTGGAAGCCATTTTCTTTGAACGAAATAAGAAACTCACGCAACTTTTGTAGTAGCTCCAAATTTAAGTCCAATTCTGTTATCAAGCTGCATTGTCTTACTTAGCAAAGTTATTTTATTTAGCATTTCATACCAAACTGATAATGTTACAAGGAACGTGGAGTTTTTTAATTCTTTTGCTAGAGAAATAGCTTCTGTTCTGCATTTTGGATCATTAGCTGTTTCTGAGACCTCAACCAATGCGTCGTATATATCACCAATTTGATAGCGAATGGCTTTTACACTGCTCACTTTACACTCCCATCTAGTGTCGGACAATGGTTTCACTGTAAGATTTTTCACATGTTTCCAGTGCTATTTTCGGTTGGTATAAAACCTACAAATCGCTCCACAATATTCACAGTTTGTTCGTTTATTTCAACATACCGAATGATTAATGTCATTTGCTCTTGGTGGCTAATATCCGGAGTACAATCTAACATGACAGAATAATACTTTGATTCAATAATGCTGGCTACAATTTTCTTAAAAATTCTCTGGCTGATCCAATGCAGAAATACATTTTGCATGGTTTTACCTTAATAGTGTTCATGAATTTCATTATTGTTTATTCTGCGAAGATGTTCTTGCAAAACGGGATCAAATTTAACTAACAGCTCTACCAATCCCAAAAAATTTTCATTATTAGCACAATTCAAATTTTCATTTGTTCCTCGAAATGCAAGATTATTTTTGCCAAATATTGGATAATAGCTAGCAGCCTTTCAAGTACACCACGCCAATGCATTTTTTCTGCATTCATTAATCTAATAGTTTCTTTATCAATCGTTATATTTAAATTCAATCTATTCTCCATTTCGATCCAGTTTATCTGCGCGGTGATGTGGTTACATGATGTTTCATGAAGGCTGACAATTGCAAGAACATTTTTCCAGTTATTATAACCGTCAGAAGAAAATGAGTTAGAAGCGTTAGAAAAAAGTTTACAACAGAAACAGTACACCCGGTCCTGCTTGACAGAGTAAACTAGCCAACGTCTATCAAGTGGTTTCTGATTGCAGAGTTTCCTTTTGTAGTATGCTGTCAAAAATCGTCTTCCGTCTGTTTCTGGAAAATTAAAATTTTCAATACGTATTGGACCCCGCATAACAACAAAAACACGCTGCTGATTGCTGAGAGATGACGGCCAACAACTAATGTCAGTCCAGTCGACTGCGTTGTCTGGATTCGTCATCTCAAGCTCTGAGACCATTATTTTTTTGGATACTTTTTTACGTCTATTTCTGTTTGATTTTGATCTTTTCGTTTTTCCGATGTTGTTTCTTCTGTTTTGTCGGCAATTCTATCTTTTTTTCAATACGTCATGATATGCTATAGCTATATGTTCTTGCTCATTGTCTTCGACTTCGGACGCTTCACAAAGTAACTCGGAGGAGGACTCTGGAACGACGTCTGTATTTTTATCCTTCATCTTCAAATGTTTATAAATAGCACCCTCTTGTGATTTCAATAGTTCCATTTCGACTTTTTTTCGTTTTCGTTTTTGTGCTCCGGAATCCGATTAAGTACCCTTCATGGCTAAAATTTTTAATTTTAAAAAGATTAAAAGCAAATTATCAGTGTTGTGCTTATTAAAAAACATTAGCTTGTGAAAAGTGGACTTCCAAAAAGTTTAATAACAATGATATTATTGTGATCGTTAGTTTGCGAAAGCTATTGAACGAAAATAAAATAACAATCGTGTTTTAAAATTTTTAAAACATTGTAAATAATTTGTGATCTTTTAAATTTTTTCAATATTTTTTGTACAAAATTGGCGGCCCCTTTCAATTTGGCGGTCCCTTTCAATTTGGCGGCCCTGGGCAAATGCCCAGTGTGCCTAGTGCTAAGGCCGGCCCTGCATCTAAGGCCTATGAGTCAGAAGTCTAAAGTTACCAAAGGCCATCATTTACGTTTCCTTCCTCTGGCAACAGCTTGTGGCCAGGGCAAAAGTTATGAGATGTGAGCATGGGGTCATTTTGTGTATTACCGTTTATTACACTTTGCTTATATATATTTTTTGATCATGCAATGAAGAAATATGCTTCATGTACCAACAAAAGACAAACAAAAAAAAAAGCGAACAGACAAAGAAACAAATACTCTACAACAAATCACTCAATAAAACCCCTTTGGTATCAGTCAATTTGTGAGACTACGACGACGATACTACACCTCAGAGAGAAATCGATTACTACTGTGGTATCTCCCAATGCAAACAAATACGCTTGCTCGATTCGTTTCAATGATATCAGGACTTTCTCGCTGGTCAAACAGAGTTGGGAAAGGGAACGTCTTCGCCAGGTTGTCGCTAACTGAAGGACTGAAGGACAATGTTTACTTTTCGAATAACTTCATTGTGTAAACTAATCGATCATTTTTCATTGTCCATCTACCTCCCCCCCCCCCACACACACACATATACACACACTGCACTAGCTTCCCCAAATACAATTATAAAGAACTATTATGACAAAAATGATTTATTTTCAAGCTTGTGTATCGAATATTTGGTTATTGAAAATCCAAATAATGTTTGTGACGATAGTGGTTGTATGACCGACAAGCATAGAGAATGTCAAGTGTTTGAATTCTATCCCCGGCATTTACTGTTGTGCCCTACACCCAGGAATCTCCGACCCCTTACAAACTATAGAGACCTGGGGGGGGGTGGCATCATTGCCCCCCTCCTCCCCCCGGTCCCCACCAGTTTCTCAGCATTATAAATACATTTTCGAAATTGACTAAGCCCACTAAGGTTTTAGGGCCCATGGCATGGGCTCCGGTTGTCTCCCTTCCTCAAGACGGGCCCCGGGCCTTCCAGTAATTGTGTAGTGTAGACAGACTTTGCCTAGGGTCGTTTACATAGACAGGCTAGGTGACCTCCTTGGTGCCCTGTTGCTTCAAGAATGTATTCCTAATAGCGTGATTCTTCAAGGGACCCGCCCCCCCCCAAAAAAAAACCGGTACTTCTGCTCTGGGCCTTGTCTGGAGCCCTAAACGTCTATTGAAGTCTTTAACCTAGAGACCCCAAATACACACAAACGTCATCTGACTTGTGCCTACCATCAAAGACGTTGTTAGATTGTTTGTTTGTTTGTTTTGTTTGTTGTTTTGACTAGACCCCTCGTTTTCCTATCCATAAGAAAGGCTCCAGGCCTCACACTGCCGTCATGACAAATGGGGTCATAACCTTGGGCTGTGAATGTAGAGAGCGTATACCACGTAAACTACCTCAGTAATTCTTGCCAGTTTGAAATTGGCCTTAACAAAATAAAATATCATGTCTTCCTGCCCAGGAACTCACATAGGTACAAAAAATAAACATATATATATATATATATATATATATATATATATATATATATATATAAAGTAATAATTAAATATTGGTCACCTTGTGGGGTAAACGAAGTATCGACCCAAACGATTCTCATCAAATCTATCGTAAATATATTTTGTTTTCTTTGGTTACCATCACAGGAGTCGCCTGGTTACCTGGATAAAAACAACCCAGCATTCCCTGCAATTTATCTCATCTCTCACTCTGGGGGTCGAAGGTCAGCCATCATGATGGTCATGTGCTGTCTGCTGTACGCCCACAAGAAAGGGACACTGACCAAAGAATGGTAACTTTTTTTTTATCTAAGCCATACATGTGCAGTATCCATTCAAACATTCATATAACATTAAACATTCAAACAACATTAAAATTTCACAAATTCATATAGCATTAAACATTTAAACACACACACACAACATTAAACATTCAAACATTCATTTAACATTAAACATTCCAACACCCATATAACATGAAAAATTCACAAATTTATATAGCACTAAATATTCAAAGACACATACAACATTAAACATTCATTTATTATTAAACATTCAAACATTCATTTAACATTAAACATTCTATCATTCAACATCTCTATACAAATAATATATCGCAACAATTTTTTTTGCTCTCAATATTAAATAAATTCTCTTTCCAGTAACTTTTTTTTTCCCTTTTGGACTATGTGTTTACTTTTCTTCCACTAACTTATTTAATTTTGGACAATATGTTTACTTTTCCCACTGTTAGTCAGTTATGTTTCATGGAATATTTTACCTCTCCTTATGAAACCCCAATTTACTTTGAAAATATTTAGTGTATAAATCTTAAAACGTTTCTAAATGACTAGCAATTGTTGAAAATTGCAGCCCCCCCCCCTCATCCCTCCACGGTAGATAGCCGCTACCCCCTCCCCTATTCATATGTCACTGAATGTTGTCAATTGTAAATAAACCATAAATTAACACCATGTAAATTAAGACATTTCTCCACTTCGTACTTTGATGATGTGTCTTGTGTCACGCATGATCAGCAGTCACATGATCAACCCTAAACATCCAAATTACAACGACGGCGAGTACCAGGCGGTGCAGAAGTTGGTCAGTCACCTGAAGGACGGGAACCTGATAAAAAAACAGGTTAGTATCACATACATTGTACTCCGATTATCTTTATATATATATATATATATATATATATATATATATATATATATAGCTGTACCCTGCAAAACATTTGCATCCCCTTAGGCTTGATCGGCAGGCAAGGTTATTTTTTGGTTTCGGGCAGATCCGATTTTTTATTTCATGTTTGTATTTTAAACTGGAATACTGTTATATTAATTCTTTACTTTCGATTTAACGCAGCGCCCAAATCGCTATTATTATATTATATATTTCACATAGTTCAATCAATTTTTAGAATAGCCCCTGCCCTCCACCCATTCACTGCCCTCCTCCCTTCCCTATCCTCCTTCCTTCCCCGTACTTCACCTTCCCTGCTCTCCACCCTTCCCTGTCCTTCACCTTCCTCGCCCTCCACCCTTCCCTGTCCTTCACCCTTCCCTATCCTCCACCCTTCCCTCGCTCTTAGAAAGTAGTAGAAATAATGCAGTGATTGAAGTTGCCCTCCCCCCCCCGTCCACCCGCTAGGAAACGGACATGAGCCAACAACCCGATCACCAGACCAGATCCTATGGACTGCTCATCTACCAGCTCAATAATTCACGGGGCAGTCTTCGCATGGGTCAGACTGTCCCACGATCCGATATCCGATCGTGTCAACCATTATCAGGAATTCGGCGTTGAGATGGTAGCGTTACACCGTGCAATCGTTCTGATTGGTTGCGAAGAAAGGGCGCATTACTTTACACATCAATAATTTCGGTGGTGTAAGTGTAAGGTAAATGGTTATAGGATCAAGAGATGGACCCATTTCATCCTTACACGGCCCAGATGTAATGTTCCGGAATACGCACATATCGGTAATGGAATACTTTTTTTTTGTCAGATTGCCAGATTGCGTTATCGTGACTGAATACAATATCATTGAGCACTGTACGACGCAGATTCTTGAAGTATTTAGTTCTGCCAACGTCATTTAATATTAGACAAGCACCACTCTCAGATTTGAATATTGAACAGCGCCAGAATACGATCGAATCGGTTGGATGTTGCATTAACATATGAAAAGCGATTGTATTTTTACTGAACTTTAGAAATTCCTTTTTTGAAAAAATATTGGGTACAGTCTGACTTTTATTTTTTACTTGAAGATGTGATGTTCAGATTATTCAAGTGTTAAAAATATCAGAAATGGTTGCAGACATCAAACAAAGCCATAGGCATGTAGCTTCACCTTAAAAATATCAGAAATGGTTGCAGACATCAAACAAAGCCATAGGCATGTAGCTTCACCTTGATACAGCCAGCGAACATGAGTTTGATACACAATATATCCATTCCTATTTCAATCAATACTATGTATTAAGAAGTCTTATGAAATGTCGGTGGTCCGTGGAGTATGAAGTCTAATATCTAATTTTGCCTCTTCAGAGGTGTTGTCTACAATAGCAGAATTAATTTGCACACAGTGTATGTTGGTGGCGGACGCTGGAATTGGAGCGCATCGCCGTTTGACCAAAGTTGGCGACACAGAGCTACTGATTGACCAAAGATGGCGACACGGCTTCTTAATTTTTTTTCACTGAAGGATAATTCGAAACGAAAGGCAACTGACTACCGCTCGATTCCCCCCCCCCCCCCCCCGGGCCCAACCCATAAAAATGTTTTCAAAGAGTGGAAGGCTCAAAAACAAAAACAAAAGGTTCCCATTTCGTCTGAGTTTCGGTGCAATTTTCATTAGCATATGTCATCGGTTCAAAGGTCGCACGATGATATTTCTTGCCGCTCTTAAGGCCGCGGTTACCTTAACAATAGTGGTTCTCAAACTTGTTTAACGGTTCACTAAGAAACCTGTTTGAATTTTATCGACCCAGATGTTAAAGGAAAAAAACAAGCATTTAACAGAAAAGCTTAAATTTATTGTATTTGTTCTCGATTTAGCTAATCATCAAAACTTTTTTGAACGACCAAATTCAAATCATCTCTTGGCCTACCAGTGGATCGCGACTCCCGCTTTGAGAATCACCGGTCTACATAGGTATCTCATGGTGCGTTATCATCATATTGGCGCCGTAAAACTTATACCTACTTCTTACAATTTACATATACACATAAATCGAACTTAATAAAGGACAGCATAATGTGCCCTCTTTTATTTCGCAATGACGATAACATCAATTAATAAAGGACAGCATAATGTGTGCCCTCTTACATTTCGTAATGACGATAACATCAAACGTGTTTGTACAATTTTTTCACAAGTCCAGTCAACAGTCACACCCATTGCAAATTCGCACCGTGTGTCGGGCTCGTATCACGCTCCAATGATTTCGTTCTCATATCATGTTAGTTATAAACTCTGCTAATATTTTCTCTCTCCCTCTCTCCCCCCCCCTCCCTCTCACTTGAATAAGTATTATGGAAAGTCTTTCGCTCAAACTTGATTCCGCTCCGGCGCTTCGCCTGACAGCTTTGTAAAATATTCAAGCGGAATATGTGGCATGGCAGCCGAGCCAATGAAGTTTTGGCTTAAATACGGCGGTCATTTCTACATGGCTGGGTCACATGGTTGACACTTCTGTCCGGTCAGTGACCAATCTTATATTTTAAAAAAAAATATCTATATATTCTGTTGGTTGGACGCATAGAAAAATATTTTATTTGTGTATGTCCTTGACCTGTGAGATTCTATCCAGTCACGAAATGTGTAAAAGTTTATTGCTTCAATCCAGGGCTAGAATAATCACAATCTAGCCAGATTTCTTTTTAAAAAAACATTTTAAAATAATATCTGTTAAAAAAAATGTAATAATCATGTTGGTATACATTCATAGTAGATAAATAGATAAAAGATAGATAGATAGTTAGATGGATAGAAAGAGATAGATATAGATATATAGATAGATAGATTATAGATAGATGGATAGATAGATAAATCTCAATCTCATAAAAATGAAAGTTTCTTTATAAATGTAGAACATGCTACTGGCTTGGTAGTGACTGGTTAGTGACTTATTTACATTTTTACATTTCCGTTACTTTTACTCACGTAGACAATAACTGATGACAACAATCAATACATCAGGCTTTTAAGCGGCTACTAAAACTTCTTTTTTCTTTCATTCAAGCCAAATTTTATCAAATGTGAACGATGTCCCGCAACGAAACAAAAATATTGACACTTCATATTAACAAGTTCTGTGGCAGAAGATCAATCGCGTGCAATCAATATATGAAAACTTCAGCTAATAACTCGCATTCTTTAATGTTGGCCGATTATTACAGCTTACGAAGGTTTAAATAACATTTCAATATTAATACTTCTTACAGAGACGGAAATAGTTGTCTCATGTTTCGTATCCAATCCAGTAATATCATATAAGTGTATTGATTTTAAAAAAAAAAGTACTTACAGATGGTTCACAAAAGGCATACAGACAAACACACAAAAGGGCCGTTCTTTTAATACGCTGCCTAGGGCCCCGGGACTAATTTGTAAGTAAGGGCCATTGAAGTTGGGCGTAGTCAGAGGGGCCCCAGTCTTCAAATATATTTAGTTGACTAATATTAGCAAGCCTAACCCCGATTGTCTAAATACAACAAAAATAAACGTAATCTTCTGAATTGACACAAACTATTTTGACTTTATTAAAATATTTAATAATAATATGTAGGGCTCTAATTGTATTATTTATTTTTATATGTAATTGAAGAATATACTTTTGTTTTTTTGTTTTTTTTTATTTTATTTTATTTTATTTTTTTTTTTTTGTATTTATTTTTTTTTCTCTTTTTTTTTGCACCGACACTGCCTGTATGACAGGGTGTCGTGTACCTGCCGCATTGGCTTTATTAAGTGGTACTCATGCATGTCTGCCATGCTTACAGAGCGGCGGGGGCTACATCTGCAGGCTTGGTAGGATTTTTAAAAAATGCCACACGGACAGAAAAAACGGGGTGGGGGTGGGTGGGTACCTTACTCCTCTGCCTAAAATGGCAGGCTGCGACAGTGCACTTCACTTGAACGGAGTGGAAGGTTATTTTATGCCGACCACATCTGTCACCATCGCTGGCTGTTTGTTTTCATATGATGGACACTTTTCATACAGTGGACTGTCATCATTATTTGGACTGATATAAGGGGGGGGGTCAGCTGTTTTTATATGGTGGACTGTAATAATTAGATGGACGCTATGACCTGTCCGAGCCAACTCACTAGTTTGCTGGGATACCCAACTCAGACGGGAATTCTATATGGTAGATTTTTTTTTAAAAGATTAGAATTCACGAATTCAATTCTTTTACTAAACACATTGGGCCTGACTGTGCTTTTATTTTAGGCTGCCAGGTGAATTGTTTTTAGTTTCAGTGTAAAAATATCTGGTGACCCTGGCAATACTTGTTAGTAGTTGTTAGTTATTGCTCATTGTAAACTAATAAGAAAACAGATTATTGTTGTTGTTTTTTATTTAACTAAATGGGACTATTAATTAGCTTCTAAATACTGCATTAAAAAAAATAAACTAAAATAAAATGTTCTTGACCTACAAGTAGTAATGGAAATTTCCTCACTCTTGTCCCATCCACTTTATGCTTGCGTTGACCGGAAACCGAAATCCCCTCTAAAGTGACCTTGATTCCGCAACCCATGTGTTCTCATGTTTCTATCGAACAGGTTGACTCAGTCATAGACGAGTGCTCGCAGGTGATCAACCTGAGAACTTGTATCATCGATCACAAGAAGAAACTGGAGGCTGCGGCATTCAAACGCATGCAGGTAAACATAACTTTTGACTTATTGTGTACACCAATAAACCATGCAGGTAAACAAAACTTTTGACTTATTGTGTACACCAATAAACCATGCAGGTAAACATACCTTTTGACTTATTGTGTACTGTACACCAATAAACCTTGCAGGTAAACATAACTTTTGACTTATTGTGTACTGTACACCAATAAACCTTGCAGGTAAACATAACTTTTGACTTATTGTGTACACCAATAAACCATGCAGGTAAACATACCTTTTGACTTATTGTGTACTGTACACCAATAAACCTTGCAGGTAAACATAACTTTTGACTTATTGCGTACACCAATGAACTGTGCAGGTAAACATACCTTTTGACTTATTGTGTACTGTACACCAATAAACCTTGCAGGTAAACATAACTTTTGACTTATTGCGTACACCAATGAACCGTGCAGGTAAACATAACTTTACACTTATTATGTGCACCACTGAACCGTGAAAGGTAAACACAGTCAGCAAGGGTGACCACGAATGGTGTTGATGAGAGATGCATTAAGATTCACCATGGTCAATTTACAAAGATTGAGTCATTGGGGGGGGGGGAATTAAATAATAGATTTGACTGACTCACAGGGTGTCACTCAATTCTTAAACCATTTAACCACCAATGGTATGTACAGTATACAGTGGTGTACACTAGGGGTATGACTAAAATATAACCCTATATCCCCATATCATATTTGGTGGAGCTTTGTATCACAAATAAAGAAAATATAGGTTATTTATGTTTTGCATAAAAAAAGTTCATCCTCCAATCAACTCGAATATTTTATAACATACACATTTTCAAATATTTCAATAAAAGTTTCACCATTACAAATAAAAGTGACATAAGTATAATATTGATAATTATTACAATGTTACAATGTACATTTCTTTTGTGCATTAGTAGGTAATTTTCAATTTTTCAATGGATTTGCAAGTGGAAGTAAATCTTGTATCACTTTAATTGCACGCTCTGCACATATATTAGGACGCTTCGTTGGTATAGAAGTTGGATCTGTGGACCATAATGTCTTTAATGACTTCAAAGTCTTTGCATGCTGCTTACAAGCTTATGATTAAATATCAAAGTCAGTAGTATTGAAACACTGGGCAGTGAACCAGATGTCAGCCCACATACGACTGATGAAATCACATGCTGCCATAGCTGTTTGCAGATACTCATCAGAACGAATGATGACAAACAATAAATTGCCCTTGAGTTCCATCTCTCATTATTGATTTTTGGAAGTGATCGAAAATTTACTTTAGGTAAGCTTCCTCTAGTTTTAAAAATCCTGTTGCCTTGCGCTAAAGTCATGTCATCTCTCCAGCACTCTTGTTCTGATTTCTTCAGTGGTTCTCCGGCATTATCAAATGATGTTTTGAGTTGTTCATACTTTTCTGCTATTGTTTAAACAAATGAGTAGCTGATGTTTGGTGAAGTTGTCGATGTACTAAAATGATCATTTATGACATGTTTCAATATTGTATCTAGAATGTGGTGATATCATACAATGTATACAGCTTTTTCTAATCCAACATTTTGAAAGTGTTTCTGTAACAGTGTGACTGCACCAATTCTTCAAGTATATGATGCAGTTGTGTCAGAGACAATCATTTTTATTCATTAAGCAGTTTTCATTCTTTTTTTTTTTATTTTTTTTTATTTTCATTTTTTTTTAACGCCGCCATTGCTAGCATGGTAGGGTGTAGTTTGCCTACCACACCAACATTGTTGGCGGCGCTGATGCACGTCTGCCATCCCTACAGAGCGGCGGGGTGAGTGTGCCCGCTATCATCTGCAGGGATGGCAGAAAGATGGGTTTTAATCCTTGCCCAAACTGGCCAGACCAGCAGGGTGTGTGTACTGCCGATCGGCCAGAATGGCAAGGAACGGGGTTTTTCCTGCCACTCGGACAGAGGGGAGGGTGTAGTGTGCCTGTACCCTCAGCCCGAAATGGCAGGCTGCGCAGGTGTGCTTGAGTGTGACGGAGAGGAAGGGTGTTGTGTGCCGACCACATCCGTCACCACCGCCAGCTGTGAATACTGCGGTCTCGGATAGTCCTCATTGACCACAGTACCACCACCCTCGCAAGTAATGGTTTTTTTTTCCTGACTAGAGAACCCCTATGATCCATCCCCCGTGGATCATGGTATGTCTCTCAGACCAGGAAGGAGAGTTCACAAAATATTCTGTGATACTCTCCAAAAGGGAAAAGTGAATAGAAGAGTAGTATGGCAGGCCAGGGCCCTAAATAACATGTAGAGCTAAAGAAAGAAAGAAAGAAGAAGGATTTTTTTCCATTGAATATTGTCTCTTCTTTTGCATTTGCCTGCTGAAGAACAGTAGTCTGACCTCCCTTTTTTCATCTTTTATAACAACAACCTCATGTGCTTTATTTTATATGGCTTTTCCATCAAATTGTAAGCACCTGTGTTCTTTTTTAAAGTTTTCCTTTAAATTACTTTGTAATTTTTCTCCTTCTTTCATTAGACGTTTGTAAATGGCGCTTTGAGTTGGAGAAGATATGCAAACTCCAGTTCCCGACTTTTTGGAGCTTCTTTGTACTCAATTTTGCTGCAGTCATTAAACGCACTGAAGAACTTTTTTGTCTTTTAGACTTTAATGGTTTCTCATTATCTTTACTACTACTGGAATACTGTTCTTCGCAAAATCTTCTTTACTCACAGAATCTTCTGTATCCGAATTTGGTAAGACACTTGATTCAACACTTTCTTCAGTAAAGCTTTCTGTGACTGGAACTTTCCCTTAAAATAATATCATTTTTCTTGAGTAAATCTTTAGTGAATCATCTTCAATAGCATACTTTTCCTTTTGTTGAAATCTGAAGTGCATAGAACTCTCCGTCTTCTCAGCACAACCACTCTCTTTTCTCATCTCTTACATTAAATATCGCTGTGAAATCATAGTTTCCAGGACTTCGATTATGTCCTTCAAACTTCTTAACAACATTGTACGATCTGCTTTTTACATCAGAAGCAATTGTTTTATATCTGTTCACGATGTGTAGTTCTATTGGAATTTTTCGCATTTGATTAAGACTGTCAACAGTCTTTGGTGATTTAATGCCTTTTCGGAAATACACTAGACTTGAAGTTCAAATTCTATTGCTCGTCTCGGAAACTAGAGCATTTTTGACAGAACTGCTCTGAGACAATCCAGAAATGACACAAATACTAATTATGCATATAATAGTTGCCAACTAAAATGCTGACGGTGCATGTAACAAAGAACGCAGTTACAGTTAAAATACTAAATGCGGGTATGACATACGATTTACTCGGCGTGTGGAGGGTGAACTTTTCTAACAGTTGAGGGTTGTTATTGATATTTTTTTGTTTAGATATGATAAATATCCACTTGTGGCAGTATGGGGAAATAAAAAATAATGAAAAAAATGTTTTAGTCATATGCCTAGTGTACACATACAGCTGTCAGCTCAGAGTATGACACTCGCCCAAGGTCCATAGTACTGCTCAAAACAGGCCCGTAGCCAGGTCAAAGTAAGCAGGGGGGCACCAATACCCAGCAAGGGGGCACCTTCACTTTTTCTTTATTTTTTCCTCTTTTTCTTCTTTTTTAAGCGGGGGGGGGGAGGGGCTCTCCATACCTTGCGGGGGGGGGGGCACGGCCCCCCCCCCTTGGCTACGGGGCTGCTGCTCAGGCATGCTCTATACTAATGAACTGAACTCTGGAAACGGTGGTAGGTCAGTTGGGGGTGGTGTGATGGCCAAAAGAAGTCAGCTGCACGGTATCTGATGAGAAAAAAACCTTGACCTTCATTGTTCATTATTTTAAACGTTTAATATTAATTTGTGCAGGCCTAATGAACACTGCCACATCATTCATTGGTCTGTTTTGTACTTAATACTTTTTGTTAAAATATGGACTAAAAGGAAATTATTAAAAGTTATAATGGGTAAATTTGTTTGATTACAATAGAAATATGTATGGCGACATTCTTGTCTTTTGAAGTTTAGTATTTGTACTATGTCTGTACAGACAGATCTACATTTCACATTGTTGGTACATCTATCTTTCTGAACAGATATTGCTGGCAGTTCTGCCTGTGCAGACATAGTCTGAGCAGACATAGTCGGCACATCTGTCTGAGCAGACATTGCTGGCACATCTGTCTGAGAAGACATAGTCGGCACATCTGTCTGAGAAGACATTGCTGGCACATCTGTCTGAGCAGACATAGTTGGCACATCTGTCTGAGCAGACATAGTCGGCACAACTGTCTGAGCATACATAGGCGGCACATCTGTCTGAGCAGACATAATCGGCACATCTGTCTGAGCAGACATAATCGGCACATCTGTCAGAGCAGACATAGTTGGCACATCTGTCTGAGCAGACATAGTCGGCACATCTGTCTGAGCAGACATAGTCGGCACATCTGTCTGAGCAGACATTGCTGGCACATCTGTCTGAGCAGACATAGTCGGCACATCTGTCTGAGCAGACATAGTCGACACATCTGTCTGAGCAGACATTGCTGGCACATCTGTCGGAGCAGACATAGTCGACACATCTGTCTGAGCGGACATAGTCGACACATCTGTCTGAGCGGACATAGTCGGCACATCTGTCTGAGCGGACATAGTTGGCACATCTGTCTGAGCGGACATAGTCGGCACATCTGTCTGAGCGAACATAGTCGGCACATCTGTCTGAGAAGACATTGCTGGCACATCTGTCTGAGCAGACATAGTTGGCACATCTGTCTGAGCAGACATAGTCGGCACAACTGTCTGAGCAGACATAGTCGGCACATCTGTCTGAGCAGACATTGCTGGCACATCTGTCTGAGCAGACATAGTCGGCACATCTGTCTGAGCAGACATAGTCGGCACATCTGTCTGAGCGGACATAGTCGACACATCTGTCTGAGCAGACATTGCTGGCACATCTGTCGGAGCAGACATAGTCGACACATCTGTCTGAGCGGACATAGTCGACACATCTGTCTGAGCGGACATAGTCGGCACATCTGTCTGAGCGGACATAGTTGGCACATCTGTCTGAGCGGACATAGTCGGCACATCTGTCTGAGCGAACATAGTCGGCACATCTGTCTGAGCAGACGTTGCTGGCACATCTGTCTGTCTGAGCGGACATAGTTGGCACATCTGTGGGAGCAGACATTGCTGGCACATCTATCTGTTTGAGCGGACATAGTCGGCACATCTGTGGGAGCAGACGTTGCTGGCACACCTATCTATCTGAGCAGACATTGCTGGCACATCTATCTGTCTGAGCGGACATACTAACCATAAAATCAACGATCAATCATAGTTTCCAGCGCACTATAATTGACCCAAAGGCAAGGATCAATTACACTTCTTGTAGACACACTACATTACCCCCCCCCCTTCCCAGCGCTAATTAGCTGTATGTTTTATTGAAAGCTGACGCCATGTAATTGAACCTCCTGTCCCCGGAGGCGAAATAAACTTTGTAATTAACTAATTACATGTATTTACATGAGCATTACATTACCCCCCCCCCCAACAAACACACACATCAATTAACTGTTTTTCTGTGTTGGTGTAAAAATACTAATTCATAATAATTAAAATATAGTATATACTAGTGGAAAAGCCTGCTGAAGCTGGATGAACGAAATCCGACAGAAGGGATAACAAAGAAATATACGAAAATACTGTAATAGAAATTTACATGTGGCCTTTATTGTTATGAGCAGAATACGATATGAACAGAAATAACAAAGAAATATATGACATTTTGTAATAGAAAATAACATTTGGCTTTTATTGCCATGAACACAATACGATATGAAAACTGCGCGGGAGAAACACGGTTAAAACGCATACACCGCACGATATGAAAACTACCTGCTAGGGAGACACACGGTTATAACGTATACACCGCACGTTATGAAAACTACCCGAGGGAGATACTCGGGTTAGACGATTATGTATTTAAGGATTTCTCAACACCCCTGTTGGCTACCAGAGCAGACAAAGCAGACTTGAGGCGTGTCTGATGGAGGATACATAATTAAGAATTTTGAAGAATAACAGCAGTAAAATAAAATAGATTGCCTTCTCAGAATACGGTCCTAGGGCCGTAACTAGGGTTGGGGGCGCTGGGGCGGTCCGTCTAGGGCTGCATTTATTTTCCCGCCAGAAAGACGTGGCATCTGCTGTACTTTAGAAATTTTTTTTTCGCACCAGAATGTGAGAGCCTTCAGCCCCAGGCGACACTCATGTACGCTGCTCTGTAGATCAGATCGTTTCAAATCAGCTTTAGCTTAGATACGTCTTTTACCAAAACAGTGCCGAACCTAGGGATTTGGTGCCCGGGGGGGGGAAGGGGTTAGCCTCTTTGAGACCCCCCTCCCTGCATTTTGACATTCGACACCTCCCCCCACCCTAGGTACGCCTCTGTACCAAAATGGTCAAGAGGTCAAGAACAGTGACGAGAAGCTAGCAGACGACATATATTATGGGGCGGGGGGGGGGAGGACTCATGTAAATTAAATTCACTTAATTGAAGGCAGTGACAATACCCCTACTTGTTGCCACGCAACTGTAATTGGTTACGAATAAAAAGAAGCAATTAAGCCTGTTCCATTCTGGACACAGGACGTGTTAGCGCATTTTCAGTACGTTTGTTATCTTTCAGTAAATATTTGTAAATTTTGGAAATGTTTATAAATTCAATTGTGTAATGCATATATCTGAAAAAAGATATTAAAAGGACAAGTAAGTCATGTTGAATAACTGTTACAAAAATAAATAATGATTACGCCCCTTTGATTAGCTTTTATTATTTATATTTAAAATATAAGCAAAACGGTACATAACAATCTCTTATATTTTGGCCCTGAGAGGTCAAATCGCGAAATGGACTTTTGATGTACACTTGGAAGGCCAAGACCTACAAAATGATATATACATCATGGGTCTAGGACTTATGGTTGCTGAGATATAGGGCGTTCCATTATTAATATAGCTTATATAGTAAAAAACGGTACTTTATAAGGCCCCTTTTACGGCCCTGAGAGGTCAGATCGCGAAATGGAAAAAAGCTATTTTTGGCAGGCCAAGACCTACAAAATGATATATACATCATGAGTCTAGGACTTATGGTTATTGAGATCTAGGGTGATGACAGACAGACAGACAGACAGACAGACAGACAGACAAAACGGGGACAATAGAGCATTTTTTTTCGAAAATGCTCTAATAATGTTGCTGTTAATTTAAACAAAACATTTGCCATTTTTATCAGCTCCATACCCCCCCCCCCCAATAGCTGTCTCTATAACAATGACACAGAGCTGCCGGATAAGGGATGGACAGAGACGGCTGACGTTCAATGGGCTGTGTTTAGTGTGTGAGTGTGTGTTGTGTTTAGTGTGTGAGTGTGTG
The DNA here is from genome assembly GCA_021962125.1 of Bulinus truncatus. Lineage (NCBI taxonomy): Eukaryota > Metazoa > Mollusca > Gastropoda > Planorbidae > Bulinus > Bulinus truncatus. Next base: position 10,332,656 of record JAGDYQ010000008.1, read on the forward strand.
TTGTGTTTAGTGTGTGAGTGTGTGTTGTGTTTAGTGTGTGAGTGTGTGTTGTGTTTAGCGTTTGAATGTGCTGTGTTTAGAGTGTGAGTGTGTGTTGTGCTTAGCGTATGAGTGTGTTGTGTTTAGAGTGTGAGTGTGTGTTGCAATGTGTGTGAGTGTGAGTGATGTGTTTAGTGTGTGAACGTGCGTTGGGTTTGTGTGAGTGCGATCGTGTTTGGGCTTGCCGGTATGATATCATTAATAGTAAAAAAAAAAAACTATTACGACATCTCATTTTATTTTAAGAAATAGTTTGTTGCTGACTTTTCTTGTTGTAAATGTCAATTATGAGAAGATTTATTGCTCGACATTCATTGTCACTCTTTACGATGTAAATTAATGTTGATATATATTTTTTTTTCTGTTACCTTGGCTCCACCTAGACTGACAGTTTTGTAGAGCACCTGCATGCAGGCTGTCTGAGCGCCCTGGAAACGTACTGCTTCCTGATTACATTCAATGCCTACCTGCGCGACCAGGTAGGTTGTTTCATTTGCTTTTGGCTTTGTTATTTTGTTATCTCATTAATGAAGGCTCAGCTTTGTCAGAAAGAATAATATTGTGTTATATCATCCTGACATCATTAAAATGTTGCAATTATCTCTATAGAAATAAACAGAAAAAAAGAGAGGGAGGAAAAAATACATCGAATGATGGGGGGGGGTGATGTTGGGGAGGAGGGGGGGGAAGCGATGGAAGTCGACCACAGAGCTCCTTTACGTGGGGATAGCAGGGTACACGATTTACGTGGGGATATCAGGGTACACAATTTACGTGGGGATACCAGGGTACACAATTTACGTGGGGATACCAGGGTACAAAAAGCAATGCACATCTAGAAATGATCGTGGCCCAGACCGCCAGTGTGTCTGACCCCTCGGGCAAGACCGAAACATTATTCATGAAATGCCACTTGATCAATTTAATTGTCAGTTTACTCTGGGGTTTGTTGAAATACCTGGCACCATGAATAGTAGCCAAATAGGCAAGTTCTATTAAAAAAAAACATACTTGTCCCCAGTTGATAGGTAAAACAAATGTACACAAACTCATATGTTATATGACACTTGAGGGTGGTTGGGATGGGTTTATTTTAAACCGTATAGTGAGTAATTAAAAAAAAAAAACAAATCTGAAATTTCCTCTTATAGTGTGGTGGGTGTAGTTAGGGGGTCTTAGTTATAAAACTAGAGAGAGGGGCGAGGTTCTTTAATATAATGGGGGGGGGGGTAATTGTGTATATTATTTGTGTGATATATAGTTTATGAACGATTCCTCTTTGTGTTGTGTTTACATCATTATGTATTAAGTTTACTGAAATATTCTTGTGCATGTTTTTCTCATAAACCATAGATTGATTCTTTTTTTTTAATCTGTTGGTTTCTGTTCTTCTTTCTAAACATAAAATTGGTTGGTATTAGATCTCAGGCCCAATTTATCATAGAAACTTTTATCATAAATTTTAATATCAGCTTATGTTGGTGCCCTGCTTTGTACATTTGATTCTCCCCCCCCCTCCCAGCAGAGTCATAACAAACATTTTAAAAAACTTGGGAAAAAATTTATTTCATCCTGTATTGGTGATGATTACAGCATTGATTGGTAAATTATTTAATAATAAAAAAACAAGAGGATTGTAATGTTTTATTTAAAACATAAAAAAAAAATATCTGACCAAAGAGCTGTTCAAATATGTATAGACATATCGTTTATCAGAGAGCTGTTAAAAAAATGTAGGGACTGAACAATTATAAGAAAGCATTGGATTGGAAGAGAAATTAAAACAGTGAAATAAAGACCGGAAATAATGGGGGGAAAAAATCTATAAAAAAAAAACAAATGATTGTAATTAATGCAAAGTGCATTGTGTAATCAGATAATGTAAATTAAAAGTAAATTCTGTATTTTATTTTTGTATTTTTCTTGAAAGATTCCCACCACAATTTAAATCTTAATGGAGCAGTGTTAGCATGCATTTTGATTGCACAGACTGCACCAATCAAAGAAGTGGACATTCTGTGTGTCGCCATATATAAAACAATAACCTTTTATTATGTGTGCTTATTATTATAAATTATACTGAAATAAATAAAATGTCTTGATGATGCTCTGAAGAAAATGTAATACATCTAAGTAAATAATACACTGAAGCCTTTTGATTTGTCATTGGTCTCTTTAGTTAGAGTCATTCTTTGGGGTATTGGGGTCTGTCGGCAAAGGTACCAGTGGTTCACACACACTCATATGGACACATGAAAGATGAACGCAGACTAGTATAGACTTGAATATGGTTATACAATACGTGTAAAGTTTTCAATAGTGTATAAATATAACATTAAAAAATTTATAGTGAAGTATTTTGATGCTTATAAATGTTATGCCCACATGTGCACAAGTTACAGGATTAAATTTTCCTTTCGGTTCTCAAGATGCCACACCATCTCAGCTGGAGTTACAACAAGTGGCTCCACCGTAACCCTGAAGTTATTCGGTTGTGCAGTCAGCTGGATTTCTCAGAACTGTGCTCTCCCCCTGCAATGTTGTCCTCACAGCACAGATTTTTGGTGAGCTAAATTATATTTTTTTTGCTTTAGGCCAAATATTCTTTTTTAATATAAATGTAGAAAATAAATAATTAGATTGAAAAGAAAACAACCTAATCGTAACTAATATCATTTTCACAAAAATTACGATTGGTTAAATAAAGATGTGTTCTAGATGGTTTAACATGAAATAGAATACATGTGAGTAGACTAGCTCAAACATCCGGCCTTTCTTCAGTTACAGACCATACTCAAACACCATACTGACACACCCCTCCCTGCTAAAAGCGAACCACAAATGTATTTATAACTAGACACAGTTTGACTTACATCAGTCTAGGTCACTAGAAAGGGGAATAAATTGTCCATGTAAAAATAAAATCGAAAGTGGGAAGGGAGGTAAACCACATTAGCAGTTCCAATTATAACATGAGACTAGCAAATAAAAAAGCCATTACCACCAATTGTTGGCGGAAAAGGATATATATATATATATATATATATATATATATATATATATATATATATATATCATTTTTGCTAAAATATAAAAAAAAAATAATATAATTGTATCCATTTGTTCAAATTAAGTGAACTGAGAATATAGAGTAGCTATATACTCTTAGTGGGGAAGTTTTTAAAATGTTTAGGAGATCACCCCTTCCTCCACGTGCTACTTTACCAAAACTATTGGGCAAATATTTGAAAATTTGTCTTTGGATTCATGTCATTCATAAAGATTTTTATTTTCAGGCCTGTCTCATCTTAAATGTTAAAAAAATACATTTCTGCCGTATTGTCAGGTGTCTTTAAAAACTTAACAATTGGAATTTTAGAACCATTCATTATTTATTTACCTTAGAAATATGCCTGGAGACACCAAATAAACATTTAGAATATTTGCTGCTGCTGTTGTCGTAACCATGGTTTTTTGTAATGTGAGTGCAATTATTTCTGAACTAATTGCATCATTGTGCCATTTTAAACAGGTATACGATGATTACATAGGACTGGACGTTCTCAGCTCCCAGATGGATGTGAAAGTCTCCAACTTCCGTCGCCTTATGGGGCTCCCCATCTACGGGATGGCCCAGCCCACAAGAAAGGTGTGTGACTAAATAGTTTAATTAATAGGGTGTCATGTATAGTTCAACAAAAGATGTTTTACTTAATAGCTTATACAACTCTTTTTTTTTACTAAGTATAACAAATAAGGAGTCTTTTAGGCAAAGATGCAAAGTCACAATAAACCACAATAGAGAAAAATGAAATTGTAACATTATGTTTGCTTATTCTTATTCAGTCTATTGTTATAGCATAGGTTTTGGAATTCCCAAGCCTCTATATTGCTGTTATAATAGTTTATTGTTATTGTTATCATTAAGAAAGCTCAAAATAGTTTATGCTAGGGAGAAGTGATTTTTTTTTTCATTTTGTGACTTTGCTCCCTTTTCCCATTGGGCACCTTAAATGTTGTTTAACTGTTCTGACAAGATATTTTAACTGTTAAATAAATATTATAGGCAGTTAATTATACTGGATAAACATTTTGAGATTACCTCCCTTTGAAACCAGGGACTGTCTAAGGTAGTGAACCACCTGCTTCACCACAAGCAAGGCTACAGCAATGTGATTGTGGTCAACTTGAGGTCAGATTATGTCTTGGAGATAGATGACTTGTCCTACTCTGTGAGAGATGCAACGCTCCTGGCAGAGCCTATTCAGTCCCAGTGCTCATCGGGTAAAGACTTAGAGGTGAAGAAAAGTCTTTAATGACGCTGTATACCCTCAGTTTACACAGTATATCTTCTATCTATATTGTTTTACATTTTATATTGTTTAACGTTTTCTATTTTATTTTTTAAACTCTCAGTTTACATTTTAACACCCTGATGTTTTCTTTGTTCAACTTACAGTTTAACTTTTAAGACCCTGATGTTTCCTTTGTTCAACTTTCAGTTTACCTTTTATGACCCTAAAGATTCCTTTGTTTAACTGTCTGCTTACATTCTTTACACCCATCAATTTTTTCTTTGAATATTGTAATTCTGTAAAAATTAAACTTCTGTTTACATTGTTAAGCCTTTGATTAAAATGACAAGCCATCTATAATGTTCCATTGCTTGATTTATATGTGTCTGAAACTTCATCTCATATCAGCAGGCTATGGACAATTTAAGAAACATTGACTTGTTTTGATTTCTCATTCTTTTTCTATGCTCAGGAAATGGAACAGAAATTCAAAAAAGAATTAAAGTCAAAGAAAATTTGGAAGGTAGTGGTCTTTAAATAAAAAAAAATTGTTTTTAATAATTCTCACAAAGCTACAAAAAATAATACAAAAAGATTGAGTGTGTGATATCTAAACACTAATGCTAAATCTAAGAAGTTTTTATTTTGTAAAATTTATATTTAAAATTTTTTTTTTCTTCTTATATTATTGATTTGTAGTGAAATTCATAATTTGCATTAGGCAAATACAAGGCATTAATCCTTTTCTATTTCTTGTTTTAAAAAAATATAAAGGTATACAAAGAAATAACTGATCCACCAGCTGACATTGAAGTACACAGTATATTTACACCTGAGGAGCTGTACGAGCAGCAGAGATTATCTACCCTTGATATGCACTACAGAAGACTTCCACTGCACTATGATCACTGCCTAAATGAGCAGGTAACAGTTGTTTTTTTAAAATGATATTTTAATAATTCAAATCATGGATTATTTTAAACATTAACTTAAATTCTCAAGTTTTAAAAATTAGAATGAGTTGCAAGTTCTAATGAAAAAAACATTTTCAAAATCTAGTTTTCAGCTTAATTTTATATTTAAAATTCTAAATGGTTATTTTTTTTAATGATGGTAAGAAAAAAACTAATGAACTTTATCAACCTAAATATTTTTATTTTTTTTATATAAATTTATGTAATATTAATGCAAAACTTTGTACATTTTCTTTTTCAAAAATATATTCTTAGTCACTTTTTTCAATTGAAAATTAATTTAATAGTCAGATTTTTACAGTAAGAATATACTTAGCAAAGTAGATTATAAAAATGTTGATACATTAGTATTTCTGTTTTCCATATGTTATGTTGTGCCAAAATGTACAGCAAGTTACAATTTTTTAGGAATTTGATGCCATTCAAGAGCTGGTTCTCAGCTTCATGAAAGAGTCTGGCTCATGGGCAGATAATTCACATGCATTTGTTTTTCACTGCCGAACAGGGAAATCTCGAACATCCTTGACGATGGCAGTTGCTGGACTTTTATTTTATCATATGACAGTAAGTGTTTAAAAAAAAAAGCTATCTTTAACAGTGCCTTAAAATATTCTTAGGCAGTTATAAGACAAAACAAAAATAAAATTGTTTTGTGTAGTTAATGAAAAAAAAAAACCAAAATAATTATTATAAAAATTTTATCACACTATTCTGTTTATCTAATTAAACTAAATCATTAACTAATAATTATTATTTTAGGGTTTCCCATATGGCGCCAATCCTGATGAGCAAGAAAGAGTCAGTTGTCCAAATGCAAGATATACAAAAGGAGAATATCTTGTAAGTAAAAAGTTGAGGCCTTATTTTCATGGTCGGTGACATGTTTACTCAATGTGAGGCCACAGCAAGAAGGCACAACCCACAACCCAAAAGCATTGTTAAAGGCCTTTTCCCTTTAAAGCCTATTGGGAGGTACAGTAATCTACTGTAAAATGATTTGGTAATTGGTGGTGTGTGATCAGAAGGGCTGGCAGTTGGTGGAAATTGTTAAGGGCCTAAAAATAGCTTGTGTTATTTGATGAGGTCATCAATACCAGTGAACTACTTTATATTTACACAAATTTCAGTCAACTTTTCTACTTATTGTGTTTTTATCTTGCAAATTTTCATGTGATTGATTAAAAAAAATGACTTTTTTTTTCTCGTTTCTTCACCATCATCAGGTTGTTGAAAAACTGGTTTGGATGCTACCTGAAGGTCACCAGGTGAAACGAGAGGTTGATCTTGTCTTGGACAGACTTTTTGAGACCATGTCTCCCATGCACTTCCATTTACGAGAAGTTATTTTTGTTGTTTTTAATAAGGTAATAATTTAGTTCAATGAAAGTTATGTTTGTTTTTATTAAGATAACTATTTAGTTCAAAGAAAGAAATTTTAGTTATTTTTTAAATAAGGTGAATAATCTAGCTCCATGGATTGTGAGAATAAATGTTTAACTAAATATGTGTCAAGTAGTATGTGGGCTGTTTTCATTGGCTCACTGTTATAGCAGTTATCAAGTATAGCTGAAAATAAAACATTTAAAAAAATTAACAAATTAAAGAGTTTCTTGAGGTCTTAAATAACTCTGAATCAACAGGTATTACCTTAATGTATCTGTCATTCAGATTAAGTAAAAATAAGTTTAAACAAAATTTATTTCTGCACTTAATTTTAAAAAAAAATTGAAAATACATATTGACAAGTTTTAAGTATGTAGTATTTCCCAGCTGTGCTAAAAGAAACAGAAAGTTTTCTTAATCCCTAGAGCTGTAAATACCTAATTAGTTTATTCTAATGCCATAGCACTTGACTTCATCATTCCTAATCTGAGATGTTACAAGTACTGACCATATAAGTATGAGTACAAGCACCCAATGTGCATTTGTGAGTACAAGTACAAGTTCACATGTTTTTTTAAATTGCAAGTAAGTGCAAAATACACAAGATGCCAATATGAGTGCAAGTACTCTAAAATACATTTTTGAGTAGTACTCAATTACAGTTACTTGGTAAAATAATTACCCAATCTCTGTTTCATATTCAATAACATCACCTAGCCTGACTGGCATCTGTGTGCAAACAAACTCCCTTACTTCAAATTATGTGTCTGAATACCAGTTTTTTCCCTGCCAGATGCTACTTCCAAAGTTCAGTTCCCTCTGCACCTTATGAATGTATAGCTCTGACTTCATGCAATCATTCCCAAAATCATTTTTTTTTTTTTAAATTATTTTTTACACTTACAGCCTTTTGAGGCTATTCTCTAATAACTTTTGTTTACTAAATGTTCACTGATATGTCATTTTCACATAAATTAATTCAGGGCAAGTCATCAACTGGGGCCACTCAGCGTTACATGAACAGATTGAGTTATGATTTCTTGGAAAGATATCTTTATCTCATATTGTACAATGCTTATCTACACATGGAAAAAAGTACCAAATTTAAACGCTCATTTACTTGCTGGATGACAGAGGTAACTTTCTTGCAAAGTCTATTTTAGACCTAATTTATAGTTACCAAAAGTGTGGGTAGTGAACCATTTATGGGTTACCAGCTGATTTGGAGTGGGTTCCAAAAAAGCTTAATAATTACTTTATTGAGACTAAATACCATGAATTTCAATTTTTTCATTTCTATTATCCTTTTTTTTTGTTCTTTCTTTACATGTGGGTCGCAAAGATCCATCAGGTTTCTTTTAGTGTCATGAATCACAAAAGTTTGAGAACAACTGACCTAATACATTTTTAAATTGGTAACAATTTAATTACATAAAATACAGTGGAATAGAAATCAAAAGCTAATTTCGCCTAGATTTTAAGCTTTTTGAAGAATAAAACTAGGTGATCTTTGGATAGATACATTTTTATATGATTTAACTTGCTTTGTCTGGCAATGTCTTCTCATGTTTCGGGCAATCGGGAATCCATTATCTCTAACCGATCAAGATTCTATCAAATTGAAGTTTTTAGCACATGTATTTTCAATGACAATGCATTATTTTCTTGTCTTGTATTAAAATCTTGTAGACAGCAAAGATGATTACATTTTTGTAATGTCTATATAAGGGTGAAAATGAGTAAAGAGATTATAAGGCATCAGATGTAGGGCAGGTCTGATACAGTGCAAGAGAAATGATGGGAGTAAAAAAAAAAAAATCATCATTTGTAAGAGAAGAAGATTCAGATGAAGTGTGCTCTCAATGTAAGAAAAAAGAGGGACCCTGTTGTTGGTTTACTGTTTGTGTATGTGAGGTGTACACAAACTGTAAACATTGTGGTGGTAACAAGAATAATGATTAAAACTGGAGTAATGGTGAGACAAATATATATTGAAATTTGGATGACTAAAAAAAAATTTAAGAGTGGGCACCTTTTGGAAATAGTAATTTAAGACAAGACAAATTTTAAATTATGAAATATTTTTTTTTTACAGAAATTAAGTATTTCCTTTTTATCTTATGGTTTTTATTGAAGTTTTTAAATCACCCAAAATTAAACCAGATAAGAAGTATTTTAGTACTAATATGTGGACACTGAAAACAAATCATTGTTTGTTATAATTTTTAAAAAAAATGATTAATTATACTGCCCTTTACAACATCTGATCTACGATAAAGGTGGTCTTAGAAGTTGCTGGGGCCCTTGGTGAGTGACGTGTAGTCTTTATGTTACTTGACAGAAGGTCCTATCATAGGGCACCCTATGGGATGGGCCACCCCAATCTACATGAAGCTATTAGTGTGATTTGAAAAGTGTGGTCCAAACTTTATTACTGCTTTTATGTTCGTCGAGTAATAGGTGGGACATATCAAATTTGTGTGTCATCAATACCATATTAATCTTTATGAGTTGATAAAATTGTAGCCTGCAAGTTAAAGGAATTTTCCTGAATTTTCCTATATTTTTTTGTAACTTTTCAAATTAAGTTGTGTTTTCCGAAGCACCTTTTAAAATGATAAATCTTATCAGTAAAGATTAAAAAATGTCTTCCTAACTAAAATTCTAGGTTGCAGCTCCAGCCGGTGTATATGAACTTTTAGATAATCTTGGCTTTTTCACACTTGAGAGCTCACCATCTGAATTCAGTCGACTGAAAAACCGGATCTTGGATCGTCAACAAAAGCTGCCTTTCTCAGGAGTCTTTGTTTAGTGCCTGCCATTAATACTAATCTTCAAGTTGTATATATATCTCTCTGCACCGTAGCATTTTCTTAAAAATTATAAACACTAATTATTTACAGACCTCATCTCTAGCTATGAGCTATGCTAAATGTCTTTATAACTGTACCTCTAGCTATGAGCTGTTATAAATGTCTATAACTATTATGTATCAGAATATGACAACCAAGCTTCTTTATACTCCTCTATAATTCTGTAAATATTTATAGATTTGTAAAAAAAAAAATTATCATTCTTTTATTTATTTATTTGTTCTATGCTGCACTGTGTAAATATTATTACGAAAATAAAATTACAATTGTGATGCCCATTTTTTTCTATTTAGCATTCAAGAATTTCTTTTATAACATAATTTTTTTTTTCAGATGTAAACTGCTGTTTTCAAACTTTTAAATGAACTATTTGTATTTTTAAAAAATAAGTGTTTTTTTTTAATGCAGTTATATTTTTTTTATTTTTAAATTACTTGAAAACTTTTATTTTTCTTAGTAAGCACAAGAATCAATTGTTATTTTTTTGTATTCTTTTTTAATTTCTTGAGAAAAAAAGAAAATTCTTTTTGTTGAATAAGTAGTAAATACACTAAAAAAATAAGTTTTAATGATGTAAGACTCTTCAAAAGGAATGATGCTGAAAAATATGGGATTTTAAAACTCTTACGATTACAGAACATTAATCAGAGGTTGAAACTCACGTAATTTAAAAACAATTTCCTTTTTACAAAAGTTAAAAAAAAAAATGTTTAAAAATCAATAACTACAATACATTTTATTTAATAATATTAATTTTATTTCCCTTTAAGATATTTTTATACTTAATACATGTAGCTGATCAGCCCTTTACACAACGTGATTCCATTTATTTAACTATTTTTTTCGCATTCAAAATAACTGGTAAAAAAAAATTAATTTAATGCTATTATTGTTTACACCCTTTGATATCTGTATCAGGATATTTTCCCCAAGGTGTTTGATTTATTACCCAGATCCTCCTAAATGTGATATGTGATCTTCCTGTTAAATAAAATTTTTTTTTTTAAAGTTGCAAAATTTTATAAGCACAGTGAGAAGGAAAATTCTGTTTTTATAATGAATTATTTATATGTTCTTTACTCCAATATAAAAAAAAAATATTGATTCAATTTGTTGATTTGTTTATTGCGTGCCTGATGAATTTATTTTTTGTCAAAAGTTTTTAATGAATTGAAAAAAATTGTTTAGGATTAACATTTGGTGTATTACATACAGTGCAAGCAGTTGAGTAACTGCTCAACAAACAACTGATGATTACATTGGACAGTATTGAACGCATTAGCAGATTAGCAAGAACAAAAATAACAAGTATCTGCAGACTTGTCTTTATAATTTAATAAACATTAAAAAAACAAAAAACATTAACAGCTGATAAATAGCCAACCAATCGCTTGAATGTGTATTTTTAAATATAATGTACAGTGAATTGGCCACTTGTCAGGCTAAGTTAAGGACAGCTCATTATAAACTTTCAACAAAGCCATTCTCACAGGATGAGGACACTAACATGTTTGACAGGTACAAAAACTTCATACAAAACATTTTTTTCTTACAACCGTAGCCATCTGCTGATGATGATACAAAGAGGAGCTAACAGCATATAAGGCAGGAATTTAATTGGTTCTCCTGTAAATAACAAAGATACACATGTTAATACATTATGCTCATAACTGAAATAATAACCAATATCATAGGTGAAAGGTGTGATGCAACTGGCCTAAACTTTGGTGAAATATCCGTAAAATAATTATTTTTTTCATTAAATAGTTAAACTGATAAAATCAATATTTTTTATTTCCATGAAAGTAATATAATACACAAATTCACATATTTTTATAATACACTAAATTTTTAATGAAGTAAGCAGAGCTGTTTCTTTTTCAACATAAAAGTTTTTTTCTTCATTTCACACAATGTCATGTAATAATTATAATTTATCATTATGTCTAAATATGTACAGCAAACATTAACCCTAACTTCATTCAATAAAAAAGGAAATTATTTTGCTCTCTACATTCATATACTTTATCTATCAAATGTACACTATACAAAAACAAATTTTCCACTGCTTGGTTTAAATTTCAAAGCTACTAAACCTTATATTTTAGTTGTAAAACCTGATAATTTCTTCAATTTTTTGCATGCACAAATGCTGTTTAACAGCAGCTGTACAATGTCAGTTTTAAAGTAATAAAAAAAAAAAAGAAATCTTGTGGCACATACCTGCATTTTTGCAATATGGAGTTATTATATTTCTGAGTTGGCTCTCCCAGGATGTGAGCTCTGGTTTGTCTATTTTGCAGTTTACGTCAGATCTGATGCCGTCAAAACAACTGACTCCAGTAACTACTCGCCTAGTGACAAAAAAATTGGTTAAAATCTTTTTTTTTCAAATAAGAGAAGCTTAAAATCTCTTAAGATTTAAGTTTGCAGTATGCTTGATTTTTTTACATAAGGAAAAGTTCAAAGACAGAGTAGTCCAGGCTACTATATTAATAAAAGAAATGCTTTACAATATGTGGGATAAATTTTATATTCTCTATAAAATTATAATAGGACATCTATGCCTACTTCATAATGGATAGGTCACCTCTACAGAGATTCTTTGACAACAAGAGTTTGCTAGAAGCAATGGGATCTATACAATTATAATAGGACATCTCTGCCTACTTTAAATATTCATGAATGTTAGGTCATCTCTACAGAATGAGAGTTTCCTTGATTACAAGATGTTGCTGCGCCAATAAACATTGCTAGTAAAAATAAAGGGCAAATGAAAAATGGCTTTGATTGTACTGTCAGTTTTAAATAGGTATGACAGCACCGTCAGACTTTTTCGAGCTACTATGGAAGGAAAATTAATTTTCATCTTGAATTTCTGACAAGGTGCTATGTGCTTCAAATATTTTTATACTAGCTGTACCCTGCTGGATCTTTGCATAGAGATATACCATTTTTCAACTGTTTTCATTGAACAATTTTAAAATGCAACAATAATTTGAATGGTAATATTTTACTTTTACTTTCTAACACTCTAGACTTTTAAAACCACAGAAACTATAACTGTAGATTTTTTAATAATAACATTTATCGAAATGAGATGCAAGCAAATTTGAACATGATACAGCATTCTTGATTATTCTTTTGATCTTTAGCAGACAGAATGACTTGAGACAGAAAATATTTATTTATATGTTAATATTCTTTCACCTTTAGAATTTAAAAAAAAAATTAAAAATAATCTTACATTTCATTTTTTTAAAAATCTGTAAGAACATCTCTGAAAATTTATGGTAATGTTAAAATACAGTAATTTTACTTTTCTAATCAAAAAGATAATAAATATTTGCACTCTATTTTCATATTTGATCTATTGACTATTCTTAGGGTAAAAAATGTTCTTTAGGGAAAAGACTGTTCTACTGAAAAGTATCAATTAGTAACAAACAGTGTTTTTGTCATATTTTGTGATGACTTACTTGCAAAATTCATCTTTCTGTGTTGTGTTATCAACAGCACTGACAATTTTCTGATTCATGGAGCAGACTTTGATTCTGTCAATACAGGTTCCAATGGAGGCTGAAACAGACAGCATTCAGAAGTGCAAAAAGAGTTCTAGCAGACACTATTTTTGTGGAAACCATTGATTCAATGATTGAACTAAATGATTTTCATTGTCATTGTATTATAAAAATAAAACATTGACAAGTAATATCCAGAGGAAAAGAAAACATTTCTCAATAGTTTTATCAAAAGCAAATAGTGTTGGAACTTATAGAGTTAATTTTTATCGTAATAATATTGAGGGCAGCTAGAATAAAATAATTTGCTACATCAGACCAATACCTCCACATGCAGGGGCCATTTCTACAGCCAGCATTGTTTCAAAGTCACTGACCACCATCTGCTCATTGATGCAGATTGGATCTTTTCTAACAAAGTCAAAACAGCTTACTGCACCATTGACAATTCTGTGGAGTTTAAACCGAAAGTTATTTATTCAGGGTCATAAAAACAATTATAAAAAACTGTTCAGAAAACCAGTAAAGTTAAATCTAATCATAGTAAAAAGGTTTTTGGCATTTATATCAGGAATCAATAAATTAGTAAAGGAAAAAAAATAATCGATGAAAATTGAATACATTCAATCCCTAATGTACACATTTTAAAATAGATACATTTTCATAACTAGATGACCCTTTACTTGTATCAAACGTTTCTCTGAAAAAAATTTTTTTTATTGAGGGTGAATTATTTGCCTGTCAAAAATTACTTGATAATAATAAAAATTGAAGGTGTGATCTTTCTGGTATAAAGATGATTTTTTTCAATTTTTATAGTAATTTTTGTTGACAGCACTATTTTTTACTACGTTATATGGGTTGTGTTGCCTGGTGGCCTAATTAGTGTGGCAAACTTAGCGTAAAAGGTGGATTCCTTGGGCAATGGCATAAGCCTTCAAATTTGTGCATTTAATTTTCATCAAAATGTTTTTAATTGATGCAGAAATAAACTAAAGTTTATAAAAGTTCAAAAATTTCTTTTTATATTTTTTATACACATGTAATATATTTTTTTTTTATTTCTGTATCTAGCCTTGTTAATATGCAGGGCACACACATTTTTCACTGCCCTCAAATGTTCTGAAATTTCCTACTCCACTGAATCATCACATCCCAAATTAGTAGGCTATAAAACTTACTTGCAGAACTGATCTTTCTGAGTATTTTTGTTCACCTGGCCGAGTTGTGTGCTGACACTGTTGCAGTTTTCTATACGCTCTGAACAGGATCCCACAGTGGCTGCCAGAAGAACAAAAATAATCAAGGATAAAATGTGCATTCTTTTAAAAGGTTTTCAAAACAAAAAATTCATATTAAAACAAAGACAAGCATCTATGGGCTGGTTCTATCCACTTACGACAGTGCTGTTGGGTTTCACTGGTTTCAAAGTTTTTCCTCATGCTGTCCACAGTTGTCTTCAGTTGGTTCTCACATGGCAACTTGCTTGAGCACTCCAGGAAATTAGCTGCAATTCTAAAAAATGTAAAATGATCATATAGATACTAAATATAAATTATACACAATTAGAAGGTAGCAGTAAAAAAAAAACTAGAGGAACATGATTAGTGAAACATGAAAAAAAAAACAACCTTTTATGATTTGTCTTTAAAAATATAACAACAATGTAAATTATTTTGTGAATCATGCATTAATACCCGTGCATCAATCATTTTAAGTATGAGCTAGTTATTCTTAGTGCACAAGTGTTTATCAGAATTTCACTACCTTTTCATCATTTTAATAAAGACATTTCTTTTTATTTCTAATTATGATTTTTGGAAAAACATTTTAAAAAAAGATGAAAAAAGAACAATACATGCATAACAGAATACTGTAGACACTTTCGAAATTTGTCTCTTAGCGACTTATAATTGAACATCTTAAGCTGAAACCAAATTCTAAAAAGTTATTCGAGATAAAACGGAAAGAAATATTTACCATACTTTTACTGAAGAAAAAACAAGATGAATAATTTACCAAAAGTAAATTTAAGTTACCAGTATAGATAATAGAAAAGTAACCAAGAAGAGGGAGGAATGATGATGTTCTTCCATAATTTATCTTTTATGTGATGTCATTTGCACACTATCTAGGGTTATTAGAAACAGCACAGCAGCACCTTCCATGACAAAACTCCAACCATGAAATGCAACACGAAAAATCTTTAATCGATCACTTAAATATGATGTACAAATAACACTATATTAGCACAACCTCAACGTACCATGTTCATAACACAACTTCTCACCCCAACAACTGGTTATCAACTAACTGTTCACACAGACCAGCTACACACACAGAAACACAGCGTACCTCTCAGTCTCTGGTTACACTCTGATGCTCTCCCCTGCACACATACACAGAGTCAATCTGTGACGTGATAAATTCAATACAGCAAAAGAACAACAACAAAATTTTCTCTTTTACTCACTGGCACTGAGTCGTGACATTTGCAGTCGATGACATCTGCACCAACTCATCTCTACACTCGTCCAAGTCAATCATACATTTAGATGGTTGACCATTTGCATCTGAAGAACAATTGTAGTGATTTCTCAAAATATTCAAGTTGAAAACATGCATAAATATAAAGTACATGCATAAATATAAAGTCTCACACCTACACAAACATATAATAAAAACATCAAGTTTGACAGATACACAACAAAAATAGCCAATTCCATAAACAGAAACATCCAAGATACAAACAGCTAATAAAGCATAAACAAACCTGCAAGCATGCTATAATTTTTTTAAAAGTTTGTAAAAAAAAAAAAATGAACGTATAAATGCACTCACAAACACTAAAAAAAAATCATCTTCCTGTGTTTACTGAAAATTTCTAAGCTTTATAGAGCATTATTTGGAAATGAAAATAATTTGTATAAAATTATACCTAGTTCATTCCCTATGACCTTTACAATTATGATGTAATTATTTTTTTTTTATATACAAATAATTTACACAGATTTAATAAAGAATAATTAGAAAATACAGTTTTTTTTTAAAATCTCAAATTTTATTAATACAACTGTCTTTTTTTTATTTGTGAATGAACAATAACAATGAAAAAAAAAATCTCTGCTTCATAATATGGCCAGTAAAAATTAGTGATATTTACCACAGTAATCTTTGAGGTAGGCAGTGTAACTGTGCATCATGTCATCTACAACAGAGGTGGTGCTGCCTGCCCTGGCACAGGGACCAGAATTGGTGGGAATCTTCTCAACACATGCCCTAGAACCATAACCTTGTCTGATTGAAAACAAAATGTATTATATTTTTAGTTTTGTCAGTTGTCAGTATGAAACCATAGAGTTTAAGAGATAGATGTAATGTAGGTATACCAACAATTTATATCTATATGATATTATTTACTTTTTAATATTTTTTTTTTTTTTTGAAGATAAAATACAAAAAAAGAAAGAATGAAAAAAGAGAGTGAAAAGAGAGGGTAAAAGAAAATGGTCTTATTCATAAATTGGATATTTTTTTTAACTCCAAGTAATATATATGACAATGATTAATATGATAATATGAATACTCTACTAATTAACTAACAATTAAATTTGCTAAGCGTTAGCACAGAACTTCTAATAAACTTCATAAAACATTCAAATATGGTTACTGATCCTTGGCACCAATCTTCTAAAAAAATTGATTAAAGGTTAAAAAATACTTCATGAGACATTAAAAAGCTGGTAAAAATAAACATTGTTACATTCCAATGCAGACTAAACCTAGCACAGGAAATGAACTTCTAAAGGGTTATAATCTATTTTTCTTACATGCAAAAATCTGTCCAGTTCATTCTATATACTGGCATGTTAGTGATGTCATAGACAAGTTTCAAAGTACAGTTACCAATTAGCTGGGCACAGGGTCCATCTGTTAAATATATCATCACTTTTTGCATGACACTAGGCATTTGCATACAAAACATAAAATATCTCATTTTTCGTTTTCTGGGTTAAGTAATTACAGCAATACTTCATTATTTCAATTATAAAATACCTATTGCAGTATCATATTCATGTCTGGACATATAACTCCTACTACAATATTATATTGTACATGTGTTAGTATTTTAGTTGTAAAAACCACTCTTAATTTTTATAGAATCTTTTTTTTCCTCTGCAGAGTTTACCAGCGTGTATGCTTTCATTTTATTCTAACCCATTTTTTTTACATTTTATGCTTGCCATACCCATTAACTATTTCCCAATACAATATGCCTATGATTACCCTTACCGTATCTATATTTGTATTTCTTTGATTTCCAACAAGCTTAACAGGACTAATGTCTACCAACAGTGATAAGCGATAATCTTTTTATAGTCGCAATATCATTGCCTAATCCATTCTTTTGCTCACTCCTATCAATAAAACTTCTGCTAACCACAATATGTGTTCACCGTTTATTCTCATCTAGGTTTGTACCCCATCTAATTTTTTTCCTCAAATGTGTGCATAAACTAGGGCCGATGCATGAAGAGGGGGTGATACCCAAACACATCAGGGGCCCCTAACCTTAGAGGCCCAGTCAGGTACAGTTATCTGTTAAAAAAAATGACTAAGCAATTAATGTATGTAAGTGATCAAATAGGACCCACTTGTTAGAAATTGTCAGGGGCCCGAGATTAGTTTGTGGCAGTCCTTCATAAATGAGGGGCTCTCTTCAGTGTGGGGTCCAATTAAAAAGCAATGGATCCAATCGTCTTAAGGTCAATCCTGACTTAGCTAGATTTAAACTGTGTGCATTTGTTTATCTTATTGAACTTGACCACCATAAAATCTATGAAGTGATCCATAATATACAAACATATATATGTGTACTTGTTTGAGCATTTACACAAATTCACTAATAAAAATGTCAAATCGCAGTATATCAAGCACTGACCACAACCACTTGTCATGTCTTCCTCACTCATGGCATTTTGTAATTTGGTCAGTGTGTCAGTGATTTGTTTAGGACAAACTTTCTGCGTCAGTATTCCACTGGAACAGGTTTCAAACATTTTGATCAACCTTTAAACAAAAGATACAGTAAATACTATTTAGATTTGGTGGTGGGATGATGATAATGAGGATTATAATTAGGAGAAAACAAATGTAAATTAAGTCTATAAAAACACACATTTTTTGTTAGATGATGATGATAATAATTAAGATTAAAGTCTAAATGTGCATTAAATATTTTTCTGTTCACAAATCAGTTATTTGGCATTTTCTAAATATTATGGCTCCACTAAATAAAATCTACCTATCATTGATAAAACTAATTCTGGTCAAAGAAACGAATCAAATGGTGGTGGTTCATCACAAAATGCAGTTTGGGATACTACTCCGAATACTTTCAGCCATTAGTTTGAAAATTACGTTAAAGTAAACAAAGATATCTAAAAAGAAAATTTATTTAGAAACTTTATAAAATCCTAACAGAAAAAAATCAAAATTTTTTTACTTATATGAGCTTAAATTGCTGCAATAGACAGAGGTTTCTATCCTTGCAACCTCTTGCTAGTTTACTGTATGCGCATGTGTGGTGCATGCAACAAACACATCACTGCTAGAACTATGATGGTAGTTCCATATAAAGATTTTGTAATCTTGTTTCATAAACCTGTTTACATTAATATGGCTACTGACATAAGGATTCAACCTGAATTTTGTGCAAGTATAAATGAATTCAAGGGAAGGGCTCATAATATTAAATGTTTTTGATAATATCATGTGGAAATAGGGGTTGCTGCAGTTTGAGCTGGCACTGAAATTAAATTATAATCTGCAGAAAAGTTATCTATAATTCTTTGTTTATTTTTACTAGTGGAAACTTACGGGCATGCCTTAGTGGCCTGATTGTTCTGGAAGTCACTCTTGATGGTGTAGATTTGATTGACACAACCTCCCAGCTGGTCAGCACACTCTGTCAGACTACCAGGGTTATTGGGGTCTATGTTTAAACATTAAAACACATGGTTAAATAATTAATTTAAAAGAAAGAATACAACATTACCATGATAACCTATACTACAGCTTAAGAATACAAACAATCAACAAGGCTATGATTATGATTTGTTGTAGGCCTTAGGATCTATTGATACAAAAAAAGTTAGATAATACCATTATTTGACCAAAATTTACATTATCACAATGCAGACAATCGTGTTTACATAGGTTACTGACGTATTGGTGCCTGATTTTTCAGCACTTTTTGCCAACTTGGGCAGGCTAACATAAAAATACTTAAAAATGAATTTTGCATTTTTCAATAATCAATCAACGGCTGATTTAATAACAGACACACCTGTGCCACAGTTTTGAACAAGTTACGCACAACGCCAATTTTACACTTGTATTTGTCCTATTAATTATGTGTTTATCTTTTTAAGGGCCCAAACACTATTATCATTCGTCAAGGGTCTTAACAGGCCTAAATTGTGTTCCTGTCTGATTTAAAATTATTTATTTTAATGCATTTTTTTTTTTTTATTGATTGATTCATTATTTTACTTTGAATGTTCACAGACTAAAGGGAAAAAAGGCACACTGAAGGTTGTAGACGAGTAAGATATTAACTAAATTATAAAAAAAACATTGTCTCGGATTAAATGTATACTTTTTAATTTTTAG
>JAGDYQ010000008.1:10354915-10477448 GCA_021962125.1 Bulinus truncatus
CTGTCGAATCGCTCCAATCGCAAAGTTCCCCATTAGGCGCTGGGCCTGTGGGGTTGTTATCCTAGTTGCCCATCCCAAAGAGAGAATCATGTATTTCGATTTTTGTATCCTGGTTTGACCCCGGTTGGGGGGGGGGGGCAAAACTGTTTTCATTGTTGAAAATTGGTCTTAGAGCAA
Organism: Bulinus truncatus; assembly: GCA_021962125.1. Taxonomy (NCBI): domain Eukaryota; kingdom Metazoa; phylum Mollusca; class Gastropoda; family Planorbidae; genus Bulinus; species Bulinus truncatus. The sequence goes on from JAGDYQ010000008.1 coordinate 10,355,093, forward strand.
AAAAAATATTTCAATAATTTAATGATGTCTTACCTAAACTTGCGGTAACGGGGGGGGGCATGCCCCCGCTCTCCCCCCCCCCTCAAATCCGCAACTGCGAATTTCCTATTAAAACGTTCGATGAGATGAAAATTAAAATATCTCCAACAGACATATCTTTCAAGTTGAGACGTACAAATTTACTTTTTAGTATGTGTGTTACAAAACCCCATTTGGATACATCAGTGAAGTGGGACATTATTTATTTTCTCTAGGTTTATCGATTAACTTTAACATTATATATTCCAAATGTAATATTTGTTTTGTTGAACATGTAATTAGTTCCTGCTAGGTGTATTTCTTATTAAGTTTATATTCCATTTTTGAGTGTCAAAACTGCATTGCTTATGAGTCCCTGTAAGGATGATTCATATAATTACGGATATAACTGTTTTTGATGCAGTGCCCTTCTTTCAAACTTACCATAAATAAGAGAGAATCGACCATGGAGTCATCACAGGAGACATAGGACACACAGGAGACATAGGACGCACAGGAGACAAAAGACACATAGGAGACATAGGACACATAGGAGACATAGGAGGGCTACTAGCTAAACGCTCAGCTACTTTTACTTTTCAGATTTAAACCAGTAACCCATTTTAAACTGGTCGGACTTGGGGGACTTACACCAGAACCTGAACCAAAAAAATCACGTCTCTCTCAATAGGATCGAACCTGGGGGCCTTTTGATCAACAATCGCGCTCTGATCATCGAATGCCCCTTAATTCACCGACAAAAAAAACTGCTTTAGCTCAGAAGATTGACAAGAAACTCACGAACAAAAACATCCCCCAAGCTACTCACCTACAGCAGCGATAAGAACGAGTGAGAAATACATCTTGATGAAAGAAATATAAAAAAACAAGATAGTGAACAGCCCTGCAGTGTCCAGTGTTTTAAAAAAATGTCGGTGTAAAGAACAACATAGTCTCTGTTAAGATACACGGCTCATTAGAATAGCCACACCATATTTTTTTAAGCGGTTCTAAAATTTTTGACAGATTAAATGGCTCAACTTATGTTTATAGGCATAAGATATTTATTCTGTGTTTAAACCAATTCAAGGTCGCTGATTTCAGAAAAGACATCCAATTTTTTTCCATCACCCACAGTTTTTGAGAAATACTGGGAAAGTGCCAATTTATATGATTTTGTTATTTCTCTTTTTTTTTTTTAAATTTAATTGTTATTTTGTGAATAGAATTAATATATATGTATGCCTGATATGAAATATATCAATTTAAAAATTATTGTGAAATCTCAATAAAGAAGAAAATGACGTCATTGACAAGAAAAGCTTATGAACTTTACCCATTACAGCAAACATATTATCTACAGTAGCCCAGAAGGTACTTTTTGTCTTTGGTCCCCATTGTATCTCGCAAGTTACTACCAAGGGCCCCAAAAAATGACCCAGGAAAATCTCTTTACGAAGCTTGATAACATGCAAGTAAAGTAAAGTTCCCTATGCCCTAAAGGGCCATCGGGGCAGATGAAGTGTAGAATTCATCTGTTTCTATAACCTTGGCATATGAAGGGATTGTGTGGTTATCACAACGCCCAGCCGCCTTTAATTCCCCAACTTAAGTCAGGTACCCATATAAAGCTGGGTTGACTAATGGGACGACTTTGAAACAAAATTCAGCTTGAAAAATTCCCATGGTTCTCACCGATGATCGAACCCAGGACTCTCAGGTCGACAGACTCAGCCACCCGTCCCACTTTGATAAAATGTGGGAGCATATAATCGTTATTTGTGTGAGAACCAGTGAAAAATAAAAATCAATAAAAATGAAATCAGTGAAATTGATTGCTAGAAAAAAAAAATATTAAAGGTGATTTCAAAAATATGGCAGAAGGTTAAAGATCTCTTTTGTTACCGTCGGTGATAACACAACAATATCAGACACGTAGTGATTAGATTGCAGACGATCGGCAGATGGTAGTGTAAAACAGCATGGGCGCTTGATGACTGATAACAAGTGTGTTTAAAAAAAAAACACTTCCTTTATCTGTTCTTGAATTGTTATCGCATTCGCCTCACGGCGTGTGCATGTATTTACAATTAATAAAAAGGCCTTATAGATATGTGTTAGCTAACGACTACAACATTTTGGAGGTGTGGCCAAACTCGTTTCCGATTGTGCACCAAATATTTACACACATATAAATAACTTTTTTTTTATATAGCTTGAATAACAGTGTTTAACAATTGCGTTTCAGTATTTTTTTTACAGTGAATATATTCATAAAATGTATTTGTAGGCAACTTAGCCTCTAAGATTATTATCGGATTTAATATGGTCTTTATTTTCACAAAACTAATTTGTACTTAATATAGTGTTTCTGTATTAGTAAACATAGAAAATAAAATAAAGTGCGAACAAATAAAAACTCTGCATTGAATTTTCTTATTTATGTGACACACACATTGGCTAAACGGCTGCACAATTTTATGGGTGACCGGCCAAATCCGCTCACTACTCCCCCCCCCTCCCCAGCCTAATCCGGAATTACGCTCATGGCTCCATCGGTTGCAATTATGTGATAAAACGACTGTAATGGGTGTCTAGTCAGTTCCTCCATGTTAATTACTTATGTAGAGCTTGTATGGGGGGGGGGGGGAAGAGGGCATAAAGTCCACCCCCCCACCTCTTCCGGCCCAGTCAGTGACCATTATTGTGACAGGCGGTCGACTGGGTGAGACAGGCAGCTGACCACATTGAGACAGGCCGTCCACAATTGACCACAGTAAGACTGGTAGCCGACAGTTGACCACGGTGAGACAGACCATCCACACTTGACCACAGCGAGACTGGTCGTCCACAGTTGACCACAGAAAGACAGGTAGTCGACAGTTGACTGTAGTGAGACAGACCGTCAACACTTGACCACAGCGTCCGTCCAAGGTTGACCTCAGTGTAAGACTGGTAGCCGACAGTTGACCAAAGTGAGACAGGCAGTCCACATTTTACAATAGGCAGTGGATGTGAAAAGTCGAGAGCCCTAGTCCGGTACTGGATGTTGGAACTTCAGATCCTTTATAGTTAAAACTACCGGGGCTGGACTCTACTATTATCGTACAAAAGTACTGGTACGGCAGTTGCCGACCCTGGCTGGCGGAAATAAATATGTCTTTCTGGGTAGAAACAACCCTTCACTATCTACGTGACTGATCGCCCCAAACCTCTCTCTCTCTCTCTCTCTGAACTCTCTCAGTGAAACTGCGGGCTGAGACTTAGTCTCTTAGAGCCCGTGAGATCAGACTTGCTGTGCCTCTCAACATCTGGAGACTGTCATAAAGCCCAAATGGCCAGCAAGCTTCTTGACTGGTCCACCCTGTGGTCCGCCAGTCCGGGGCACTCACTAGCGATTTCCATTTATACCGCATTTTTTTTAAATTATTTTTTCTCGACCCACTGAAGCGTGCTATTAAAAATAAAACGATAGTAATAGAGTATGTGTGTGAGTGTGTCTGAGTGTGTGTGTGTGTGTGTGTGTGTGTATGGCGTCGGGGGGGGGGGGGTGAGTGGTATTTGTACAATTCATCTATCTTATTAGCGGTGCCTGCACATAACATAGGCTATCAAAATACGGTAGGAGGGATGTCGGATGTTGGGCTGGGGTGTTGTGGCAATCAGTTTTTTTTACATCAGCGGTTTTCACCGACACCGAAGAGGAAAGGTTGGGCAAGTATGTTTATTTTAGGTATACATATATACTAGAAAAAAATATACTGTTATATTAATTTAACTTTTGGAGTTTTATTACTTTTTTTTAAAAATCTAAGCTCTAATATTGTTCAAAAGAAAATAACACTAAATAGTATGCACTATGAATTTATTGATTTCACTAATACAGCATCGAAAAAGAAATAACAAATGAGGTTACCATAATAAATACGTTTGTTCTTTTTTCTATATTTAATTTTGACACATTTCGCTCATCAATATTTTTTAAAATTTATTTTATAAGGGGGCGTGCTCAGGATTTTATTTTTTCTTTACCAAATCACACATTTCTTCTCTGGGTTCATTGGCGAGTTCAAAGGACAATTGAAAGCTTTAGAAAATTCCCTGCTGTTGGAATTTGAGCCGAGCACTCTGTTGAAGAATTGAAAAAAAAATAGCTAAAACATTTAACGACATACATAATGTATGATAATGATTTAAATTCGTTTGTAGCGTTAGTAACGCTAAAGCCTGACATTCGAGGCTACATGTTCTCTTACGGGAATCTGGAGATAATGTAGTTATAACGGGGGGGGGGGAGAGAATCTAATGTTCAATCATACAAGACAGTCAACTGCGAGAAAGATAGGAACTAAAGATAAGATGCGGCCTTTGCAGAACGTTTAGGGTGGGGAATGGGGGGGGGGACGGACGGACTAAGGTGGATGTCATTTTACAGAGGCCTGACCATAAACATTTAGACTGTAAAAGTCAGGTAGCAATGACAAAAGGTGGTGCATGCTGGAAAAATACAAACAACCCTATGTTAAACTTTACCTGAAATGGTTGTGCGCATACTCAGAATTGTGCATATTCCGTATAGCTGATTCCCTGGTTTCCAAAGCACAGTAAAACTGAAATAAATAAAACACAAGAGTTATCATTGTTTTTTTTTTTTTTTTTTAAACAACAACAGGAATAAAGAAACAAAATAAAATTGTATACAGAACTTATTAACGTTTACGAGACCATTTAAAGAAAATAAAATTCAACATTGATAACGAATCTAGTCGTGACTACAACTGCACATACAGCAAAACGGGAGATTGAATTCCCCAACACTAAACAGAAAAAGACAGTCTGCGATATAAAAACTCAAAACCAGAAGAAGGGGAAGCAAATAATAGTAATTATAAAGGTGTCACGCTGCACACTATCTTCCCGGACAACGCCGGGCATAAACTCTAGCCACATATAAACGTGTTAATAAATGCAACATACACACCTGTTAATTAACATAGCATACATACCTGTTAACATAACATAACATGCGCACCTTTTTAATTTTCATAACATAACATGCACACCTGTTAATTAAAACACAATATACACACCTGTTAAGTAACATACCACGTACAAACCTGTCCTAATCGATTATTGAACAGTCAACTTACTTGACTCATCCCTACAAAGAACAGCTGGTCATCGGTCAGATTTACACCTGGCAGTCGTGCCTCATCAGACCCGACGGACGACCTGTAAGCTTTGAACGCCAGATTCAACCCACCATTATCAGCGATGTTCTCCGCAAGTGTTAATACACCACTGATCTATATAAACAAACCATCTCCATCTTTATTAGCTTACTCAAACTAAAAGTAAACAGTACTTTATGAAACATGTTTTATGGGCTGAATAATATAAAAAAAAAGGTATTAATTTGTTACAAAGAGATTAGTAAATGGTATCACTTCATGAAGGAGATAAATTGTCAATGATATCACTCTTTGACAGAAAGATTTGTAAATGGTATCACTCTGTGACGGAGATAATTGTCAATGTTATCACTCTTTGACAGAAAGATTAGTAAATGGTATCACTCTTTGACGGAGATAATTATCGATGATATCACTCTGTGACAGAAAGATTTGTAACTGGTATCACTCTGTGACGGAGATAATTGTCAATGATATCACTTTATGAAAGATAGATTAGTAAATGGTATTACATGCAGGGTTGTTAACAATACTAAAAAAAAATATTGGCAATACCAATACCAATACAATTTTAAAACCAGTATTGCAATACCAATACCAATAAAATTTTAAAACCAGTATTGCAATACCAATACCAATATTTATTTATTATTGCCAATACCAATATCAATATTTGGGTCATTCGATGAATAAAACGCAAATACGTAATTCATTGCCGATTGCTATATATCACTTACGATAAAAACATTTTTGGCTGATTTAGATGATGTATTTTTAACCAAATTTTGTTCAATAATTAACACTTGCTTCATCAGTTTCCCTCAAAGCATCCATAAGTCTTTGACAACATAACAAACTACAATTAAATAAGTCGGCATACCTTAACGTCCTTTAGCAACAAGATTTTTAATATGTATGATGTACAAATATTGTGAATGAATGAATGGATGGATGAAACAAATGACTATCATAGAAAAGCAAATGATACTTAAACAGTTAAACATCACACTATAGTAAAAGCAGTCAGACCGAGTCAGTGGATTGCATTACATCTGGAAAACTAACGATGAATTCCAGTAGAGTTCACAGGGTAACGCCACCTAACTGGCAGTTATCACTTAGCCAGGCGAAGAAAAGTAATCATTTCAAAATGCGCACTGCTCAGTCGTGAACGAAGAGGGGAAAATATTCGTCCTCCTAATGCAGCGGTCGGGGAACCTTTTTAATCATTACCCCAAAATATTTTTGTGTAAGTTGATATTACCCCATAGCAAATTAAAAATATATACTTTTTACTCACAAAAGTTTCATTTTTACCCCCAAAAGTTTCATTTTTACCCCCAAAAATTTCATTTTTACCCTATTTGGGGTAATTTACCCCGATTCCCCGACCGCTGTCCTAATGAAAACAGCCTTTCAACAGCAGCGCTTGAAGGAAGTCCTGTATTTAGGTATATTTATATTTTACGGATATGTAGATAGGCATCCAATGATAAAATACTGTTTGAAGTGTCTGCCTAGTAATTATTAATTTCTTGATTCACATCAGTGATTGTGAAACGCGTCTCTTCAGATGCGAACGCTGCAAATCATCATCCATCCAGTCCAACTTGAATTTGGGATGTACAACGGATGCCCGCTGAGCAACAAAGCTGTCAAACATGTTTGCAAATCTTCTATCGATGGCATTCAAAAGACATGAAGCTAATGGAGAACAAACTACGAGCCGATCATTCTTTCCTTGTTCAAGAAACACTTTTAACTGAGCCTTCATCACGACAAGTGTTGGTAAAAGGAAACCAAGTCCAATGTCTTTTTTAGTTTCACCCTGCAAAATATCTAGTCCACAGCAAACAGGCTTCATAACAGCAACATACTATTTAACAACTGTTTTCTGTACAGGCTGTAGTCTTTTGATATCAAGTTCATCACAAAGTTTGTCAACAACTTCCATGTCACTTCCATGTCACTTGCACAGAGAATGTTGTAATCTCTGGTGACAGCATCATACATTAAATTCCACCGGGTTTCACCAGGTGTTACCAAAAGCATACCAAGTGATCTGCCTGACAATACTTTGCAAATAACAATAAACACTCAAGAAAATTATGTAATGCAACCGGAAAAAAGCTTGGAAAGAATAGCAAATTCCATAGAAATCGATTTACTTAGAGTACTCACTGGTCAATACTCATTGCCTCAGATATCATATATGATTTCTATTATCATTCATTGCTCAGTCTCATTAAAAAATTGCTTGGCTATGTCACTCGCAAGATGGCGACACTAAAGAAAAATTTATTATATTCAGCTTTATTCACAACCAATGTTGTAGAGAACTTATTGAATATTGCTTTAAGTATTGGTTAAAAATCAATACCAATATCAAAAATAAGTATTGCCAATACCAATACCAATATCAAATTTCAAGAAGTATTGCAATATCGTACCAATACTTAAAAAAGTATTGGCAATAATGCCAATACCAATACAATATTGCAATATTAACAACCCTGATTACATGTGACGGAATGATTTTTGTACGGATATATTTTTAAGCTCAATGAACGAATTTCACGTCACAGTTTAAAGCAGACGATTGCTACCCGCGTGCAGAGCCGTAGCTATTTTTTTTGTGGCGCCCTGTGCAAGTTACAGTTTGTGTGCCCTTCTCCCAATCTGAAAAAGCGTCAAAACATATAACAGCGCCCCTTTGGCTCGCCTTCCTTATTCGGTGCCCTGTTAGGCAGGCCGCACAAACCATAGTACCCTTCGTACGCTACTGCCCTCATTAAGGAAAACAGAACTCCTCCTGCCTCTCAATGCAGATAAATAAAAACAAAAAGTAGAGCCAACATCGAACGAATGCATCATTAGCCATCAGTCCTCAAATACAAAATCGTCTACTCTAAGTTATGCGCGTGTCTCCCTCGCAGGACTGATGCAAGGGAAATAGCCCAATTTATTAAAAGTTCGTCATAGTTGAACACGGTTATAGCCCTTATTTGGTAATGCTAACCACTCGCAGCTCCAGCTGTATTTTAAACTAGTTATGCTATAAAAAAAGAAAAAAAAAAGATAGACAGATACAGAGATGTTAAATAGTTTTTTTTTTTTTTTTAAATAGATACATAATCATACAGATAAATAAATGCATGGACAGATTAAAGCTAGAAACACGCAGACTAACGAATGAATTCTTACATTTTGTCCGTAAAGTTCAAAAATACTGTACTGGTCAATGAAACACTTAGATCGTCTGGCAAACTCCTCGACCAGGCGAGGAGTCCAGGTTTCATTTAAATTGCCATATTTGTCATGCTTACGTCCAGTTTTGTCAAACGCATAGATAATGTTGCGGGCGAGTACTGACCCAAGCATTCCATACAGATAGGACCTAAACGGACCAATAGGAAAACAGTGGTTGCCATCTTACAGTTAGAAAGTAAACACATTTCCTCTAAAGTGTGTGCGCACGTGTTAGTGTATCTAATACATAATCGGCTAGCCTGGCGTACGTGTGTGTAAACACATTTCCTTTCCTGTGTGTGTTAGTGTGTTAGTGTATAATAGTATATTTGTAAAGGCAGAGATGGCAACTATTTTTTTTTTTTGGAATAATTTATCTATTAGAAAAATTTACTTGATAAACATATATTAAAACCAAAAAAAAAAATTTTTTTTCTGTGTTGTTTATACTTAAAAATATTTTTTAATTTAAATTATACCACTCTCTTCCTCATTCTCTCTCTCTCCCTCTTTCTCTATCTATCTATCTATCTATCTATCTATCTATCTATCTATCTATCTATCTATCTATCTATCTATCTATCTATCTATCTATCTATCTATCTATCTATCTATCTATCTATCTATCTATCTATCTATCTATCTATCTATCTATCTATCTATCTATCTATCTATCTATCTATCTAATCTATCTATCTAATCTATCTATCTATCTAATCTATCTATCTAATCTATCTATCTAATCTATCTATCTAATCTATCTATCTATCTAATCTATCTATCTAATCTATCTATCTAATCTATCTATCTAATCTATCTATCTATCTAATCTATCTATCTATCTAATCTATCTATCTAATCTATCTATCTATCTAATCTATCTATCTAATCTATCTATCTAATCTATCTATCTAATCTATCTATCTAATCTATCTATCTAATCTATCTATCTAATCTATCTATCTAATCTATCTATCTAATCTATCTATCTAATCTATCTATCTAATCTATCTATCTAATCTATCTATCTAATCTATCTATCTAATCTATCTATCTAATCTATCTATCTACTCACGTGGGGTAATTTTTCGAAATGATCGGTTCCTGGAGTAACCCAGCATTCACTACCATCATGTTTAAATGGTATTCGTATGGAGCGTCAGCCCGGTCAGGTACAAACTTAAACCTGTTTTAATAGACTAGAGTTGATAAACTGGAAATATTGAATGTCACAATATAGAAAGTAACGTCACACCATATCGACACGCACGTGGAGGGTGGGCTAGGCGCGAAACCACTTAAATGAATTGAAAAGTATATATATATATATATATATATATATATATATATATATATATATATATATACTTATTTAATATATCATATATGTCAATTCATTTCAGCTGTGCCTAGTTAGTTTGCTAGACAAACAGATGAAAAGAGAGAAAGACAGACATTAAAAGAAAGACATAAAACTTACGTTTTTGTCGTCGGTTCCTGTTTCAATTTCTTTCTTTCGTTGTTGATATCATATTTTTTAAAATGAATGAAGTTTTTGAAATATTCCCCTTCCTCTACCACTAGATCTTCATATTTGGCGTCCAGTTGACATGGGTCAAGGATCCAGTCCTGGTATCCCACTATGCTGGGCATAGCTTCGACTTTCTCCTCCAGACGTGTCTTTGTCTCTTCGTCCACCCATGTGGTTTGATTCAAACTATTAACAAACTCATTTTTGATGTAGTTTATTAGAGAAACAACCTTAGATACAGAGGGGGGAAAAATAGAAAAAAAATATGTCATCGTTATTAAACAGGGTCATTGATGGTAAAAGAAGTCATAGAATGCAAACCCGGTCATTTTTAATCAATTGGGTCATTGACTGTGGGGGGGGGGGGAAAGGGTAAAAGGAGGTCATTGACTGCATGTAAAGTTTCTGTGAAGGATGAAATGCTTATATTAGACCAGGCCATAGCGTGCGGGAATGGCAGGGGGGGGGTCGCCCCCCTCTTGCGTTTTGTCTGCCCCCCCCCCCCCGCTGCTTATTTGCTCTACTTAGTAAAATGTATTACCTGCCACCCCCCCCCCCTTCCTGCTGTATAATGCCTGGCCCCTCCTGTAGAATTTTCACGCTACGGGGGTGTCTTAGACCATATAGCTCATTAAAGTAAAGTTCCCTTAGCCCTGGCAAAAGAAGTGTAGAATTCATCTGTTTCTATAACCTCGGCATATGAAGGGATTGTGTGGTTAGCACAACGCCCAGCCGCCTTTACTTCCCCAACTTAAAAGTCAGGTACCCATTTAAAGCTGGGTGGACTTGTGGACGACTTTGTACTAAATTTCACCTGGAAAAATTCCATGGGCCTCACCGAGGATCGAACCCAGGACTCTCAAGTCGTCAGTCGAGTATCTACACTACTCGGCCATTCGTCCCACTAATGGGACGGATTTATGATGCCATTCTTTCATTCCCCCCCCCGATCAATACCAAACGGAGGCACCATGGGTGATATAGGTAGGTGACTGGGAACACTAGGAAATCGAACCAGTTACCAAATGTATACAAATTTAGCTGCAGAATTAAAATCCTGCACGCCACCTCTCCACCTCCTATATAATCATTCCATGTTGATGATAGACTATGGCTTCAAGTCATTCTATTTTGATAACAGGCGATGGATTCGAGTCATTCTATGTTGATAGCAGACCATGGCTTCTAGTAATTCTATGTTGATAACAGACCATGGCTTCTAGTAATTCTATGTTGATAACAGACCATGGTTTGTACTCATTCTATGTTGATAACATACCATGATTTCTAATCATTCTATTTTGATAGTAGACCATGACTTCAAGTCATTCTTTGTTGATAACAGACCATGGTTTCTAATCATTCTATGTTGATAACAGACTATGACTTCAAGTCATTCTATGTTGATAACAGACCATGACTTCAAGTCATTCCATGTTGATAACAGACCATGGTTTCTAATCATTCTATGTTGATAACAGACTATGACTTCAAGTCATTCTATGTTGATAACAGATTATGACTTCAAGTCATTCCATGTTGATAACAGACCATGGTTTCTAATCATTCTATGTTGATAACAGACTATGACTTCAAGTCATTCTATGTTGATAACAGACCATGACTTCAAGTCATTCTATGTTGATAACAGACCATGGTTTCTAATCATTCTATGTTGATAACAGACCATGACTTCTAGTCATTCTATGTTGATAACAGACCATGACTTCAAGTCATTCTATGTTGATAACAGACCATGGTTTCTAATCATTCTATGTTGATAACAGACCATGACTTCTAATCATTCTATGTTGATAACAGACCATGACTTCTAGTCATTCTATGTTGATAACAGACCATGACTTCCAGTCATTCTATGTTGATAACAGACCATGGTTTCTAATCATTCTATGTTGATAACAGACCATGACTTCTAGTCATTCTATGTTGATAACAGACCATGACTTCTAATCATTCTATGTTGATAACAGACCATGACTTCTAGTCATTCTATGTTGATAACAGACCATGACTTCTAATCATTCTATGCTGATAACAGACCATGACCAATTCATTCTATGTTGATAACAGACTATGACTTCAAGTCATTCTATGTTGATAACAGACCATGACTTCAAGAATAATGTTAGTGGGCTACTTTATGATCACCTTGACACGTGTTTCCTCGGACAAATATCGGTCCACGTACAAGGCCCCAGAGACTAAGGGCAAAGCATTTCTTGATTCGTCCACACATAGTTTCTGCCGGTTTTCATGTTCTCTTGTGTTATCTACAGGGAGATAATCAAAGGTGGGTTGGATTAGGTTCCACATTATGTAGTTGGCCAACACTCTGAAATGTAAGAATGATTAGGGTGATTAAAAAAAATATTTTTGCAATTTAATATTGCATTGTTGTTAATTTTGTTCCTTTTGTATCCGTATACTTTCATTCCAAATTTTATTGAAATTGAATTACATTTAGAGGTCGCTCATCGAGATTGAAGTTTATAGTATCTTCTTTAATGACATGAATTCTTATAATATAAACATTAAATTAAACATTATCTTAAAATCAACATTAAACATTAATTACAGGGAATTAGACATGTTGAAATGTTAAAAAACATAAAATATAATGATATGCAACAGTTACTGCTTGTTTATACATGTACACATCATACATAATAATACTCGTTTCCAGTGTGCGTTAAATCGAAAGTAAAGAATGAATACAACAGTATTCCAGTTTAAAATACAACCATGAAAAAAATCGGATCTGCCCGAAACCAAAAAATAACCTAGCCTGCCGATCAAGCATAAGGGGATATAACTCTATGCAAAGGTTTTGCAGGGTACAGCTAGTTGTATTATAATTACAATTAATACACTTAACTAATTATCGTCAGTTCAACGCTTCCCATATAACTTCAGTGTACTTTTCTTCAATTTGGCACTCTCTGTCTGTGATCTTCTACAACTTGCAGCAATTCCTACATTTCAGATTCCGTTTTAGTGTTTGATTTATTAAATGATGACATCAGTACAACTGACTGCTCGGCTGCAACAATACAATAATCTTCAGCAAATGACGGCAATTGATCTCAGGATACTGGATCAACTTCATCGAAGCTGGTATCAATCAATACCGATTGAACGCATTGCAGATAGTGGTGAGGTATCTACAGAGTATTGCAATTAGTGCAATTCTTCACTTTCAACACTCGATTTGTCCAATCATCGCCAGTCTTCAGCATCACTTCATCAATACTGCAGTTTTCATCTGCAGAAACTTTTTCAGAAAACAACGCAAGAACCCTAACGGGCCATCGGGGCAGATGAAGTGTAGAATTCATCTGTTTCTATAACCTCGGCATATGAAGGGATTGTGTGGTTAGCACAACGCCCAGCCGCCTTTACTTCCCCAACTTAAAGTCAGGTACCCATTTAAAGCTGGGTGGACTTGTGGGACGACTTTGAAACACATTTCACCTGGAAAAATTCCACATGGTTCTCACCGAGGATCGAACCCAGGACTCTCAGGTCGAAAGTCGAGTATCTACACCACTCGGCCACCCGTCCCACTGCATGAAAGTTGGTTGCTTACTAATGCTTACACTGACGCCAAATATCAAAGAGCAAGTTGTGATCATCCCTCTGTAAACTTCACGTGGTATGTAACTTGAGGCACTTGACAGACTGTCTTTCATGATTACAACACTGTGTTTGTGTTCCACCATAAACGGATCTTCTAGTGTTACTCCTCTAACGGACTATACAGCTACTGATTAACCTTAGGCCGAAATCGTTTAAAACGTTTGAACAGTGTAATGTTAGGGCTGTTTGTGGAGCCACAGAAAAAAAAAAACAGCTCCAATGATCTGTTCATGCACATGTTGTCGCAGGCAAAATTTAACAGGTCCTCTTATAAAAATTTACATGTCCCCTTAGTAACACCGGTGTTGGCGGATGTCGTGTCAAAACACATACCAATAATTTCATCAGATACCTTAGTATTAACAGCTGTATTGTTGCATTGACTAGTGCCTTACCAACACGGTTGGTATTTTAGCTAAACCTAAAATGTTCTCAACCTCATTCCCAGTTAAAACTACAGCTAATCACTAAAGCTAATCACTACAGCTAATCTGTCTACGTGTGACTGCAGCTCTGGATAATCTGTAGTTTCCCCCATTACCTTTCCAGTGAATGACCAATGGGGCATTTACTTCTAAATGGAAATTAGGATTTCAAATTTCTTGTCTGGCATCGAACCCTCTGACAGAAGCTTCTTGTAGTAGACAGGAATCTCTATTTCAAAATCCTCGTCATCTTTACCTTCATCCTCACTTTCGCTGTTGCTGTTAGGTCAAGTAGTAACAAAAGCCTTCTGATGTCTTCTTTCGTCTTCAAATACTCTTTGATTCTCTTAGACTGCTTTTCTTTTTGAAGATCGTTAACAGGTACCTTAATGATTTCGGGTATTGTCTTCTTGATTTCTTTGTGATTATATAAAACCATCTTCATAGCATGACCAAAGGTTAGTAAGACATCGCAAGGCAGACAAGAATCCGTTAGTCCAATCAACCAAACTTCGTTATACGTCTTGTCAATACAATTTGTGAATTACTACTTGATGTGGAAGCCATAACAATTCAATAATTTGTAGTTAGTCAAAAACTACTTTATCATCCAACAAACTTGAATAATAAAATTAGATATAATCTAAAATTCAAATATCACGGTATACCTTTAATTTTACAATGAACTAAAATTGCACTATAGCAAAAGCAAGCAAACGACAGAACTGCCGCACTATCTCATAGCCTACAGTGAAACTTCGGGTCGTTTGAGCGACCTCTAAAAGTGGTCGGTTTTTCAAAAAGTTTAGTTTTTGCTGATTTGCTTGCCAAAAGGAAAAAAAAAATTAACCACATTCCATTAGAGTCGGAGATATTTTTTTCCATGCAATGATGCGTTAATATATATATATATATATATATATATATATATATATATATGGTTAATAATAACTGTAGCTAAAACTATGATGTTTATGGAGGGTATGTTACTGTAGATAAAACTATGACAAGTATGGAGGAACTGTTGGGCATTGACTTATATTAAAGTCTTTAAAGTATGGAACACCTGTTGGGCATTGAGTGTAGAGAAAGACTATTACTTTGAAGAAAGTGGGGTTTGGGGGGGGGGGAATTAGTAAGCGAAGCTCATAGTAGCATTCTCTGTGGAACACTTGAATAACGACTGCTGAGAATTCAAATCCTTTTGAACTCATAGGCCGTTTCTAACTCTCCCGCGGCCTACTAATAACTAACAACTTTAAACATAATTAATTTAAATAAAAAAAGTCATTATAAACTATTTAAAATACTCAGGACGTCGATTTTTCATCGATTTGTATTCGGTCTTCCCGCACAAGGCCGGGTACACTTCTTGGGAGTAATTAAAAGTGAACACAAAGCATTACTGCATGGGGGGGGGGATGGGGGGGCGACTAGTGTGAGCCATTGAGATTTGAACCCATGACTGGCCTGGCGAGTTTCGTGATTCTCAAAATCACCACGGAACAGCCCCCACCCCCCTTCCCTTCCCTCTAGTTATCAGACACAAGAAGATAATATGGGTATATGCGTACTCTTTATCTGTTGCCTGAACGAGGGTCTCTAGTCTCCCAAAGTATTCCGGCATATAAGTTGAGATTTCGTCGTTACAGTGAACGACACCCTTGCCGAAGATCGCCTCCATGTATTTATTCAAATCAATCTGTCAGTGCAAGATGAATAAATATATATATATATATATATATATATATATATATATATATATATATATATATATATATATTAAAGACTCCATGAAATGGCGTAAAATGAAACTTATATATAAACGAGATACACCTGTATATTATACTATTCTATACACACACACCAACTTAAAAACGTGTTAAAACCTTTCAAATTATCTAACACATAATCGGCAAACCTAGGCGGTAGACCGACCGTACGTGTGTATAACTATAAAAATAGTCTGGGGAATTCCAAAATAAGTAGTAGTGCGCAAATTATGTAAAGTTGTAAAGATGGTCAAAGGGATACAACTCAATTATAAGGAATCGACTAATCACTCCGTTAGTTAACTCGCTTGGTTTTTGTTTTAATTTGTTATAGATTTCTTTTATATCGCAGGTAGCATCAGCAGGCTTTTTAACTATATTTATATAAAAAGAAATTGTGCAGTTGGCAACGGGGGACGGATGGTCGAGTGCTAAAATGGTCGAGTGCCGATCTGATTGTCACTGGTTCGATCTTCGGTGAGAACCAATGTATATTTCAGGTCAAGGGTAAAGTCCCCGCTATATCTCTGGTGCGGCCCCCCCCCCCCTGGCCATCGCACTATCGACTATGGTGGAGATGAAAGAAGGGCACTGCAAATAAAAACCGCCCCATCACTGGGTCAATAGGATCTGAGAGATTTCATCCCCGTCCTTTAAAGGACTTCACACACACACACACACGCACGCACGCACGCACGCACACACACAAACACACACACACACACACACGCACATGGCATTTAGAGAATTTACAAAAAGGACGTGAAAGAATATGTTCCTGATTTGAACAAACATATTAAATGGAAAGTAATGCGATCTAAAGGAGTGCAACTTACAACATACAACGTACATGTCAGAAGTAGAGTGATAATAGTTGAAATCATCTTCATATGGATTGTTAGACAAATTAACGTAGGGAGTGTGTACATTAACATCATTCTGTTTGCAAATTTAACATGTATATACAGTGGCCTCCGCTTAATTGGGACACATCGGGACTGAGGCTTTTTGTCCCTATTAAGCGGCTGTCCCAATTAAACAAAAAAATTTACTATTGGTTTCTTGGTTTAGTTTCTTTGAGATTTGTCCCAAATAAGCGGCTGTCCCAATTAAGCGGAATCCACTGTATTACGTTTTAACAGAGTAAGTCCTGAAATACAGTTTTACTTTTTTTTAAATTCATGTCTATCTGAAGTTGTTTTTGTAACATTTGTTTTTTTTTAAAAATACTATTATCTTAGTGAATAATTGTAGAATAAATGTATAACATAATTAGTATTAGAGGCTGAATGGTTGATAGCTACTAACTAAAAAAATGTAAAGTTCCACTCTAGGAAAAGTCTGTACCGCGTCTCCTATTGGTGATGCATTAAGAGTTACATTAATTACAGAAAATCCGCAAAAGACAACGGTCCTATTATGTTACAAAAAAAAACAAGTATTATCACTTGTAATATTCTCATTATGTTATTGAAATTCAGCCATTCAATGACGTATATTTTGCATGGGTGTAATTTGTCAACCAAGGATCCATGGATTTAAAACAAAAAAATAAATAAACCAGTCATGTTCATAATTCTCAAAATCATGACTTACTAGTTAATTAAACCCATAATTGAATCCACACAAAAAAAAAACAACAACATCTTATAGAAATCACGTGACTTACCCAATTTCCGATCAGTTGCTGGAATTCATGCAGAGTCATTTTATTGTATATTTCTTCTGGGTCTTGCAGAGCTTCCGAAGGCAAAAATATCTGAGCAGGAAAAAACCGGTTTAATATACAATTAGAAGCAGTCTAATGCGGATCTTTATGAATTTGTGCGACTCCCAATTAGTCAGATTTAAAAAAAATAACTTTCAGTTCACTAAACCTTGATAAATTGGCCATGATCTATGGGTTGTATGTTCAAATATTATCTACTATGAAAAAAACAAATTCTTATGTGAACAGTGCAGGTCTATAATATTGGCCACATGGTCGAAAAACTTTGTTCTAGTACACATTATAGAATGTTCCAGTACACATAACATAATATTCTAGTACACATTACAGAATGTTCTAGTACACATAACATAATATTCTAGTACACATTACAGAATGTTCTAGTGCACATAACATAATGTTCTAGTACACATTACAGAATGTTCTAGTGCACATAACAGAATGTTCTAGTACACATTACAGAATGTTCTAGCGCACATTACAGAATGTTCTAGTACACATAACAGAATGTTCTAGTACATATTACAGAATTTATATTATTTAATTAGTATCATTATCACAAATTTACTCAATACATTTTTACATTTGGATTTTGAAGTGACTTGAATGAATTCAGTAGATTTTTCACTGATTAACTTGAAATTAATTTCTATTATCATTGGACCGGGCTATCGGACAGAGTTTCCATGACAGACTATTTACGTTAAGTAAGGTATAGCGCAAATTGAAAAGCATACCTCTGACAGGGAAATTTCAAAGTTAAACACTTCAGACATTTTATCATACACTGTGTCGTTTTGTCCACCCAGTAGTCTACCAACTTTCATTGCTAACTCCATGAATTCATTTCTGACGCTTGTCCGGTTATAATTATACTCTTCTCCTTCCAGAGTAACTGCAGCCTGGTAAAACTTTTGAAATATTTGAGCATTTAAAAAACACATGCGGACAATTTAAAGGATAATTTTTTTAAAACTTAAAACCGAAAAAAAAAATCGAATTCTGTTTTATCCGCCCCCCCCCCAATCTGTTGTATAATATTTAAAGGTGGAGAGGCTTGGTGGGGGGAGAAATAACTGGTTGTAAATTAAATTAAAATAAACTCACGTTCATCATATTTCTAGAAGCATTCTTCAGGTCTTTATATATGTTTATTGCCCAGAGACTTCGTCCCATTAGTTTGTGTGAGTTTTGTAAGGCCTCTTGAATTGTCCAAGTATTTCTGTTCCATGATTTGTTTGTGTTCGTCACAGTCCAGGAGCCGTGTTCGTCGATCAGCTGATTAGCAAAGGGAAAATAGATTTTGAGTGTTTAACTAAATCAGTCTAAAACAGTTAGAAATGTACTTTTATTTTTTTTTTACACTAGTCAGCTAGCTGATAAAAAGTTGGAAAGTTACATTCAGTTTGCATCAATCAGCTAAAACATATGCGTATAGTGTTCATCAGTTAGCTGATAAACAAGTGGAAAAATATGCTTAGTTTTAGTTTTAATCAATTAGCTGATAAACAATTGGAAAGATATGTTTAGTTGTATTCAATCAGCTGATAAACAAATTGGAAAGTTATGTTTAGTTGTAATCAATCAGCTGATAAACAATTGGAAAGTTATGTTTAGTTGTAATTAATCAGCTGATAAACAATTGGAAAGTTATGTTTAGTTGTAATCAATCAGCTGATAAACAATAGGAAAGATATGTTTAGTTGTAATCAATCAGCTGACAAACAATAGGAAAGATAAGTTTAGTTGCAATCAGTCAGCTGATAAACAATAGGAAAAATATGTTTAGTTGTAATCAATCAGCTGATAAACAATAGGAAAAATATGTTTAGTTGTAATCAATCAGCTGATAAACAATAGGAAAAATATGTTTAGTTGTAATCAATCAGCTGATAAACATTGAGAAAATGTGTGCTCCGTTGTAGTTTAAATGTGGCTGAGATATCATTGCACGAGTGCTTTTTCTTTTTAAAAAGTGACGTTTATGAACATTATAAAGTTATTTTATTAAATATAGCCAATTCAATAGATAACACTGGGCAACAAACAAATATTTTTTTAAAAATCGTCATGAGTTTTCCAGTTGAATTAGACTAATTTTGATGCTCTGCGTCCGAAAATGACCTTGGTTTGCTCAATCAGGTCAGGATTTTTTGCAACAGAAATTTAAAAAAAATCGTTTTTTTTTGTAAAAAAAAAAAAAAACATTTTTTGCGGATCATCAGCTGAGGATTTTTTTCCGTTTTACTCAAGAAATAAAAGTCAACGTATTCAAATTCATTCAGTTTTTATTTACTCCATCAAATTTGATAAACATAATTATCATAATATTGTTATAACAATGAGCGTTACGTCAAACAAAAGTTCAGAGTTCAAGGCATAAATCGGCGTTTCTTCGATTCCCGTGTGTGAGCAGCTGCTGGGTTGTCTCTCTTCATTGACCAGCAGTAATCTGCCAGCATGACTGCGTCCCACCTCCCCTGGTACCTTTCCTCCATTTGGCGGATGTCCTGATGGAACCTTTCTCCCTGCTCATCGCCCCAAGGTTTTCAGGAAACTTCTCCATGTGTGAGAACAGGAAGTGCATCTTTATACTCATCAAACACCCGAGTTTTTGGATGTCCTCTATCATGCTGCTGATGAGTCTGGCGTGGTTTTCTGCCTTTGTGTTCCCCAGGAAGTTGTTACCACCTGCAAATACGAATTCCAGGAGGCGCACGCAAGAGTGTTCATGGAGTTTTGTAACTCTGTGTCCTTTATGAGCCGCCGTATCTGTTGGCCGTCGAAAATGCCGGCCTTCAGCTACTCAATGGTCAGGTGAGGAAATGCTCGGCACATGTAGTTGAAGCACCTCCCGTCTTTGTCCAGAGCGCGCGTTAACTGTTTCATTAATCCAAGCTTCATGTTTAGCGGTGGGATCAATATCTTCTCCCGGTCAACAAGAGGTTCGTTTATGATGTTTCTCGCCCCAGGTACTAACTGCTCTCGCGTCGGCCACTATTTCTTTACATAGTGTTGGGCTCTGTCGCGACTGTCCCACATACATATAAAGCATGGGTACTTCGTGAACCCGGACTGCTGACCAAGTAGAAAGTTCACCATCTTCAAGTCGACGCAGATAAACCATTGGTGCTGCTCATATTGGATTTTGTCAAGCACATACTTCACTGCTTCATATTTCTCTTCAAGAGTTGTGGAGTGCGCAAGAGGGATTGAGGCGAACATGTTCCCGTTGTGGAGAAGTACACACTTGAAAGAGCACTTGCAGCTGTCAATGAAGAGTCGCCAATCTCTCGGATCGTATTGAGGACCGCCGAGTTTATTAAGAAGACCGGCGACATCTCGGCAGTACACAAGGTCTTCCTCCTGGCAAAAGTACCCCATGTAGTCCTCATGCCTTCTACGGAAGAAATTGATACGCGCGTCCTTGCCAAGTAGATTTTTTTTCTCTTTGAGTCTGGAGGCCAACAGCTCGGAGGAATTATTCGACAGGCTGAGATCCCGAACCAGATCATTAAGCTCACATTGTGAGAACGGCTGCGGACCATCTTGTGATTCATACTCCTCTTCTGTATCTCCTCCCTGGTCTAAAGTGGTGGCCTCATCGTCGCTATCAATAAGATCTCTGAACGCTGGTACAAGAATTTCTTCGCAGTGAGCAGCTGGACGTCGAGCAGATGGAAAGTCGGGGTACTGGAGGCTGTGCCCAATCAAGTGCTGATGCATTAAATAATCAAGTGAATATCCAGATTGATGAGTTATAAATAAAATATAATTATCTCTGTTTTTATAATTGTGATTATTTTGCTGCTAATTTTTATGCAGCTAATTTAGAGAAATTATTGAACTCAAAACCTCTGATACTAGAATACGTATAGTTCGTCAGGTAGGTATATGGCTGTCTCAAAAAGTTGACCTGACCGAGCAAAATCAATGTGATATTCGGACTCAGAACACCAAAATTAGTCTAAATCAGTTGAAAAACCCCTGACGATTTTTTGGCTGTTGCCCAGTGTAATTTATCTTGTCAAAATTAGTTTATAAAACATTTCCGTCTCTGTAAGCACCATCTGTATAAAGTGAAGAATATCAATGTCAGGATAAGTTATCTGCAATCCAAATTTAAAAATATCAGGAGCTGCTCACTGCTAACTTTTAGGAAACAGAAGTTCATTGCTGTTTATTATAAAACACGATCAACTCACCGCTATGTTTTATAAACTAGGAGAAGTTTATTTACCTTAATGAGCGGCTCTGCACCTTTTCTTTCTATAGCTTGAATATCTTTGCAGGACTTGTAAAACTGTTTCACCTTTTTCACAGCGGATGAATGTCTACCTCTGAATACCCATCCGTCGGCTTCTAAAACCTAAAAACAATAAACAAAAGTCACAGGCAAACGTAAAAAGACACTTTGATGTATATTAGATGGACGGAGATATCCAAGATTTTTACTTGTGTAACACATGCCTGTGTTTGTATTGCAAGGCAGTTGGCATTATGTGGACCCTGTGCAAGGGGGTGGTGACGATCTCATGGTAGAGATAATTGTGTGAGAATTTTATTTTTATTACTATAAATACTTAAGCTCTGATCCTGTAAAAAATAAATAGCTTTTAATACCATTCAACTGCAATTTAGATGCAATTAATTAACAAACATTAAACTGTTCTGTTAAGACCCCATGCGCAGAGGAACAAACATACACATGTACAATTCACTGATAAAGACAATTACGTATTCAGCTTGAGCTGATATATTATTTTATCGCAGTCTTTCGATGCATGATCCAGGCATGATGAGTCAACCATGAAGAGTCAGCCATGAAGAGTCAGACATGATGAGTCAGACATGATGAGTCAACCATGATGATTCAGAAAGATGTGTTGGACATGATGAGCTAAAATGATGAGTTGGGCAAGATGCTATAATCTTATTCTGTCTGATACTATATGACCCAAAAACTAACAATTTCTTTTTCCCATTCACAATAATGAATCGTATCTAAATACTAATAGTATCGATCCCAAAACTGATAACGAGTACTTGTTTATCCAATACATTTTAGGGGTTTTAGGGCCAGTCACAAGTCGAGGGCCCAATGTGTGACTCCTATGCCCCCCTGTATTAAATTAGCTTCCGTCGTGGTCGTCACCTAATTACTGTATCACTCCTATGAAGCAGATTTAAGGAATGTCATTCTACACCAGGTTCTTCTTCTTCTATCCCTTAAACCGTGGATGGGTCGTTGGGGCACAGTTGTTGACTGAAAACTAGTAGGTTTTCAGTCATGGTGTATCTGGGACAGGAAATGCTTGGCGGCGCCCAACCCTCTCCAAGCTTGACCACAGCCGGTTTCCTCCTTATCGGTGCCCCGCCTTGATCACGGACACGTAGTCGTTGAGTTCACATTTGATCTCGTCCGCCCTGGCCGGTGACCTCAATTTGGAAGTTCATACGCCCAGTGGTGCCGTGTCAGCACCACCCCCTCACGCGGTTTAGCCGGTCAGCTGAGACCGTTGCCCAGTGTGTGGCGCGGGAGCCACACGTGAGAGATTCAAGAGATGAGCGAGGACCAGTGAGCTTGAGCACCCGAGGGTGCAGCTGTCAGAGCATCAAAGGTACTACCTCTGCCCAGAGCCCTCTATATACCAGGTTATGTTTGAAAAATAAATGTATATTACAAATAAATTCATTTGGCCAAAAGAATTATCCGATGGACAACCGAACAAGACAATGTGCCAAAATTAAAAATTACTAAAAAAAAAAAAAGTAAAAAACACAACATTGTCATCCTTAAACCGGGAAAAAAAAACAATTTTCAAAAGCACTGACCTCAATCTGTTTCACTACAGTCGAATCACCCATCTTGCGAAAAACCGACCATTTTTTATATCCTTCAGGAATACTGTTGTTTTGCATCCAGCCCCCACAGGCAAACTCGTACATGTCCACACACGGGTCAACTGAAGTGTTCAGATTGTTCATAATCCATTGACTGACTTTAACACAATCTTCAGTTCTGCAAACCTGACGAAGAGAAATTGTGTTCAATTTAAATACATCAGATCAGGTTGCCAGATAACTAGTAAAAAATTCAAATATTTCCATATTTCCCTTTCCACGATAAAAAGTTTGGCTTGGAAAAAAAAATAAAAACAAAGCAACAAAGTGGCAGACATCTTTGAAAACATGTTTATTTATTTCTTTTTATATATATTAAAAATAATAATAAATCTGTAAGAATATCGAAAACAGCTCTCTACAAACAGAGGAAATTGATTAAACACAATGTTTTCTGTAAAGATTCTTTGCGTTTTTTTCCCCAAGATTTTACTGCCAAGGTAAGTTGTTTTGAATTTTACCAATACGACATATTGAGAACTTGACTTTAAAACACTTGAAGATTAACAAATATCAAGGTTTTGACATAAAATTCAGCATTTTCTCAAAGATCATTCAAAATACTAGACAACTGAAGGCCTATGTTTTTTTTTATTTGTTTTTTAAATGCCGAAAAAAAAAACTACACGTGTAATCATCTGAATCTCTGAAGAGTCAATTTTGTTTTATTCTTAATTTTTTCACCTTCGTTTTGACTTTAAAAAATATCCTTTGTTTTCTTTTGGAATAAGCTCATGTGTAGAAATTATCTTCAAGTCAAACATTGAGTTTGGAAAGTCAATTCCCCCCCTTGTTTTTTCACTGAGCATATAGACCCTTTGATGATGAGATCAGTGGCGAATTTAGGCCTAGTAATCGGGCCGAATAAACTTCGTTTTTGGTAAAGTGAGACATGTCATGAGACAAAACGATTTTTTAATATTTTTGTTTATTAAGGTTTGTAGATATTATATTTAAATTCCCACCGTTTTCCACGAATGGGAAAATTAGTTATTTGATGATAAAAATAGATGAACGATAATATAGCTTTTGTTTTGAACAGTTTATTTAGTTAGTCATTGTTTTATAGAGGTGGGGTTTTGTTATATTTTAACTTTTCTCTTGATTCTGAAAGTTAAATAATTATTTAATTTACTATGAATGTAGTACATTTTTAAAAAAAATTTTCAGTGAGCTAGATTTCCAGTTTAGCCTTATGAGATATATGATATACCTATTGTAATCAGCTGAGAGGAAAAAGTTTTATTGTAGCATACGCCTGATGTTAAATTATACACAAATTTTGTAGGTAGGCAGAATCATTTACTATTATTGATTAAGCTTATGCACTGAGGGAAAGAAAATATAATAGTTTAAAAGTCAATAACAATTTAGTAAGATACAACAATATTGTATCATTGAGAAATAAAAACTATTAGGTGATTGAATTTTGCAAGAATTAACTGATGGTGAAACATGTTATCTTTGAAACAATGTTTCAATGTTTTGTAAATGCTGCGAGATATCATTTAAATGTATAGTTTATAAATACATTGTTTTTTATTTTATTGGTTATTGCTTACTGTTGTTTTTTTTAAATATCATATTATTAAATAAATAGCAATAATGATAAGACCTAATGGGAAATTGTATATGCATATTAATAGGCATGATAATTTACTTTTTTACAATATTTTATTTTAATTGGAATGTTTTAATCAATTACTATTTATTTTTCTTTAATTTCAGTGTAAACTATTATAATAAATAATTGTTAGTTTGCCTTTATTCATCATCTGCAAAAGTGTTTAACGACAAATCCAGACTTAGAAATGGCACTTAATTTGTTACCTGCAGGAACGCTTTGTGTGATATGCAAACGAGATTTTGAAGGTGATGAATAACATTGAATTGAAAGATTATTTGGAAACCAATCCTGATGTTATTCATGTCCATGAAAAGTGTCGTAGGGGTTTTACGAATAAGCGTAGATATGAACAAACTTGTGTTAAGTCAGACTCATCCCCCACGGAAGTGAATCGAAAGCCATTAAGATCAAAAGAAAATAGCTTTCAGTGGAAACAGCATTGCTTCTTTTGCAAACAGATTGTTGTATTTGATGATCGTCATCCTCAAAAAAATAATGGCCGAAGGGTTAGAACAGTTGAACTGCGAGATAAGCTAATATCAGTATGTGAAGGTAGGCAAGATCAGTGGGGTGTAGATGTTAAAGGAAGGTTGGAGTCAATTATGTGTTTATTTGCTTCAGAGGCAGTGTATCACAAGAATTGCCACTTGCTGTTTTGTAGTGGCAGAATAGGACCTACTTCCTCCAAAGAATCATCTGTAAATGTAGAGGCAAGCGAATCAAATGTTCATGTGTGTAAACAAGAGGTTTTTGAATCGCTTTGTGAATGGTTGGAAACTATGGATGGAGAACTCCATACATTAGAAGACTTTCATAATCGCATGACAGAACTAACTGGCAGTGATGAAACGGTTTACAGCATTAAACACGTGAAGCGTAAACTGGAGGCAAAATATGGTGATCACATTCAGTTTAATTCTGTTTCGGGTAAGAAAACTGTAATATGTTTCCGTGATTTGGCTTCCACCATTATCAATGACAAGTGGTATTCGGAACGCCACAGCTCTATTGAAGATGAAAGCATCAGAGTGGTTACGGCAGCAGCTAACTTAATAAAGAACGAAATACGTCAAACACTCTATCAAACTGATTTATATCCTCCTATTGATAATATCAGTAATGAAAAGAAAATGAAAGATTGGGTTCCAAACCTCCTCATGACATTTTTGACAAACATCGTACGTCAAGAGTTGAAACAGGTGGCCATAGGACATTGCATTGTACAGGCAGCCAGACCTCATTCTGTACTATCACCTGTTTTGTTAGCTACTGGTGTTTCATTGGATAATGTTTTTGGATCAAAATGGCTGCTAAACATCTTGGCCAGGTTAGGACTGTGCGTGTCATGGGATGAAGTTAATCGTTTTAAACAATCAGTTGTGCAGAATGACCACAATGATTTGCCTCCTGAATATCCAATGTCATTCACACAGTTTGCTGCAGACAATGTAGACAGCAATTTAGCAACCTCAGTTGATACATTTGCTTGCTGACGCTTTAACAACTTCAGGTTTCTTAGTGAACCACGCATTAAGTGATGCTGATACTAGCATAGTTCATCATGCTCTACAGCTAGCTGCTAAACAATTTAAAGTTTTGGTGGTTGCCAGTGACACAGATGTGTTGGTACTGCTTATACATCATTTTCAACCAATAATGGGTGACATTTTTATGCAGTATGAGATCACTGGCAAAAGTGGTGGGAAAACAGTCACAGTACCTGTTCGTGAAGCTGTACATGCTGTAGGTAGAAGTGCAGCTAACCAAGTCCTATGCTGCCATGCCATAAGTGGATGTGACACAACATCATCATTGTTCGGGAGAGGCAAAGTTACTGTGTGGCGTAAATTAACCGGTAATATTTCCACATTACCTCTGACAGAAGTAATGGGATTTGAGAACGCCACGCATGCAGATGTTTTGCAAGCCGGCTTACAGTTGCTTGCTCTAATATATGGTGGTAAGTGCACAGACAGATTAAATCATATGAGGTACTTAACTTATGTTAACTTGATGTCAACAAGTCCAACTCAACCACGTCCTGAAAGATTGCCTCCAACCGAGTGTGCAGCAAAGTATCATATCTATCGCACTCATTACCAAACTGCTGTTTGGAGATCATTAGGCACTACAAATCTTAAACCGGAGGACTGGGGTTGGAAGCTGGATAATAATAATTATGCTCCAATAGCTACTGATTTGCCTGCTGCTCCAGAAAATTTGTTGAAGGTAGTACGATGTAAATGCCGAGCAGATACAGATCGGCCGTGCTCATCTCAGCTTTGTTCTTGCCGTAAGCATGGCTTACCTTGTGTTAGCGCATGTAAAAATTGTAATGGACAAACATGTGACAATTCCAAAAGTACTGAATTTTGTGAAGACTGCTCAGATGAGGAAGATCATTCAGTTTCTCAGGTTCATCATTTGGGTGATGCAGTTCCCGATGATTGCTTGCTGTTTGATATCCCGTGGTTGGATGAGGAAGTCGTCGACTGACAATCATTTTCATAATTTTATTATATTTTGTAATTTTGTTTGTATATCTGTCATTATATGATTAAGACGTGCATTACAGACAATATTTAAAATTAATTTTGGTTCTTCATTTACTGTAACAAAACTTTAATAAAATTTACTAAAAATTCACTTTTTGGTGTTGATTTTTGCTAAATAACTTTTTTTCCCATTCATCTACACGAGTGGGATTTAAAATATACATTCCATATCATATTCTGTATCTAATAAATATAAACTTGCTTTGTCTCATGACATGTCCAGGTTTTTATAATTTCACCCGGATTATAGGCGCACTAGGCGCGCGCCTAGGGCCCCAGATAATTTAGGGGCCCCAAAAACCTGGTTTTATAGAAAATGAAACACGCTTGCTGTGAGGGTTTTGGGAATTCTACAAATCTATAAATAGTATTTCTGAACATGAGAATTCGTATGGCCACGTTCAAGCAATGTGCACTTTCGCTAAACGCTTAAACGCAAAAGGGCGTATTGACGAACAGATGGCCAAACAGTTAAATGATGAAAGGCAATACTGGAGAGAAGTTCTACGAAGGATTGTAGCAACTGTACCGTTTCTTTCCTCTGAAGGCTTGGCCTTTCGTGGTCATGCCAACAATGACGGTAATTTTACCAGTTGCTTGAATTACTTGTCAAAATTCGACCCTTTCTTAGCAAATCATATTGCACGGTACGGTAACAAGGGAAGTGGTTCTGTCAGTTATTTG
This sequence comes from Bulinus truncatus, assembly GCA_021962125.1. Classification (NCBI taxonomy): domain Eukaryota; kingdom Metazoa; phylum Mollusca; class Gastropoda; family Planorbidae; genus Bulinus; species Bulinus truncatus. Next base: position 10,383,436 of record JAGDYQ010000008.1, read on the forward strand.
TCACATGTTACTTGTGACGAATTTATTAAAATAATGGGCAATGCTGTCAGAGATCAGTTTATATCAGAAGTAAAGAAGTCGATATATTTCTCTTTGATTGTTGATTCAACACCTGATGTTAGCCACGTGGACCAGCTAACTGTGATACTCAGATATGTTCTCATTGATGGTGAAATTAAAGAACGATTTTTAACTTTTGTTGACATCTATGCTCATAACGCTCAAAATCTGGAGCAAGTGATACAAGACATTTTGAAGAACTGGGGATTAGATATCGCAAAATGCAGGGGACAGAGCTACGACAATGCTTCTAACTTGTCTGGCAGATACTCGGGCTTGCAGGCTCGAATCAAGGCACACTGTCCCAATGCAGTTTACATTCCCTGCTCCAGCCATAGCTTGAATCTAGTTGGTAGTGCGGCTGCAGAATCGTCGCTTTCAGCAGTATCATACTTTGACTTTATTCATCATGATTATGTTTGTTTCTCAGCATCCACACACAGGTGGAACATCCTTAAAAGTCATCTGTAAAATTCAAATTTATATCTTGATGCTGGTGTAAATCTTCTAGAATCACTGAAGCTATTTATTAACAACGAAGTCCGAAACAATTTCACTCGTATTGACGAGCGAGCAGCATTGCTTATGAACGAGGATCTCAAAGACTGTAAATATCAAGATGAAAGAGCCGCAAGAAGAAGCGAAAACCGTTTTCTGATGAAAGCAATGAACCGGAAGTTATTTTAACTGGTCGTGATAATTTTGTTGTTAACACAGTAAACGCCATTTGTGAAAAATTGATCACGAAACTTGATCACAGAATTGAAGCATACAAAGGTATACATGATTTGTTCAGTCTATTTTTCAAGACAAGGTAGATGACTTGAACACAAAGATCTCGGCCTTGATCGAATAATACAAAGACGATGTTAATTCTGATACCACTGCTGATGAAATCAAACCGTTTTTGCATTTCGCTAAAGAAGAAGGTGCTAAATCTGCGGTAGAGATGTACCAGCTTATAGCAGTGGGTGGACTACAATGTACATTTCCCAATGTGGAAACCCTTCTAAGAATCTTTCTAACCATTCCTATATCAAACGCAACTGGAGAACGGCCATTTTCTGTGTAGAAAAGGATCAAGAATTACTTGCTTAATTCCATCTGCCAATGTCTATTTTATGCATTGAATCAAAGGAGACATTAGAATACGATTTCAATGCGCACTTTGACACGTTCGCGAAATAAAAGAGCAGGAAAAAAGTTATATAACTGTAATAAACTGACAATTGTACGTTCTAGCTAGTATGCATAACTATGTAGTATGCATGTTAAATAATACATGAGCGTTCTGACTATTGTTATACTCTGATCATTTTTAAATGCCTTATAGGCGAGGGGGCCCCAAATTGGTCATGCGCCTAGGGCCACAGTTTTGGTAAATACGCCTCTGGATGAGATGAAATCTCTTACATCCTATAATTCACTGATGGGACGGTTTGTACGGTGCCCTACTTTCATCCCCACTATAGGCTGATAGAAGCACTGGCCATGGAGGTACCACGGGAGATATAGCGGGAACGTACACCATGACCTGCAATACCCATTGGTCCACGAGATCGAACCAGGGACCTTCAGGTTGATAATCGAGGGCTTCACTATTTTTTATTAAACTGGTGCAGCTATCAAATGAATTATACTTTTATTTTGTGTCTTTTTATGTATTTTTTGTACGTTTTCATCCATCAATTATAAATAAAATACAATTATTTAAGTGATCGTTCTACAAAGCGGTCAGAAAATTGTACTTACTTCTTGACAGCTGGTTAACCTAGTACACAGGTTGGCCACAAATACAAACAGCAGATACACTAACATAGCTGTTAGAGCTTCTCAGAGATCCAGTTACTTTGCCCTTAGACAACTTTCTACGAAGATAAGCAAACAAATTTCCAATAAGAAACAGTAAAATGCGACAAATATTTTGGGAAAATATATGGTGGGGAAACCCGCCAATCTGGCAACTCCACGAGTTGAAAAAAAAAAACATACCTTATTCAAAGTATTGGGCATACGTGTCATTTAGCCAGGACGCGATACTAGGTGGTGGAGGCAGGGGTGGGAACGATACAACATACTTAACATACTACATGCACGGTATTGGACGATACTTGCCACCTGGCCAGAATAAGGCGGTACGTGGTGGAGGCAGGTGGATGGGAGAGATCATGAATTACCAAGTGGTTTACAAAAGAACTAACAAACACATTGATCTGCTCCAATGTTGAGTTTTCGTAACTCTTTTGTCCCGATAATGTGCAGCTATAAAAAATGTTTTATTACAAAGGTTGAACCACGCAAATTAAACTGCATATTGTTTCGTTTAAGACGTACTGAGGTTGGGGTAAGGGGACCAGCTGTTGTTGTTGCTTTTCCTTTACATTTCAATTGCCTGATTTTTTTTTTCTTAAATTGAGAAATTGAAACCAGGTCATCATCCTATGCCAGGTAATTATGTTTAAATGAAAGGTAGTCTGAGATATAATTCTCTGCCGAGTTTTGTAATAAATTTATTATGATGTATCTTTTAGGTTTTGTTTTTATCATATTAAAATATAAAAATGTGGAATGTGGTGATGATCAACTTACTACGTATTCTATTTTGAATCTGATTCTTTTTCTTGTTTTTTTTTCTCTCAAAGAAAGACAATCATCAATAAAATAAACATGATGTCTTAACAATAGACATTTAGACACTTTTAAATAGAATTGGATAGTTTTAGACTTTTGATGTTATTAAATAGGATCGACTTGGGGCATTCTCAGAATTAATAGTTCTATAATTAGCCTGTAACATTCTTTTTAATCTATTTATATATATATACTCTCTCACTGACAGTGCCGTAGCGAGCTTAACTCCCGCTCGTGCATAATACCGTATTCATACTTTTTTTAGCGCTCCGCCCATCGATTTGAAAACCATATAAATTATATGTGAAGTATAACATTTGGCTCCGCATTGTGAGTAGCGCCTGGACATGATGCCCCCCTTGCCCACCCCTCGCTACGCCTCTGGGTCACAAACAAAAGACAGGGAACAGGGTCGGTTTCTGCATATCACCATATGAGTTGAGGGTGAGGGCAGCCACCTACCTTGCCTTTTGATCGGGACAACTGGGGTAGATGTTTGTTTACATTTCCTTCTTACTCAGGGCAGAATTTTTTTTATGAATAATTTTTTTTTAAACAAAAGAGATATTAATTAAAAATATACAAAACATCATATATATCTATGTATATAATAATGTTATTTATCTACACTAAAAGTTAAAACAACAAAACACATCTTTATAAGAATTTATAATTAGCCACCTGTTAGCGCACCTCTCAACTCCTGGATACAGTGATAAGGTTCGGCCATACCTTACGTGAAAATTTATTATACAGTGTAGCTTAAAAATAGTGCTCATAAAAAGAGCTGGGGAAAATATATTAAATACCGAACTGCCCAAAATATATTCCGCGCCCACTGATGGTCGCGTTTTTTAGATTAGAGTGGACAGACCACAAACGTGTTCCCAACATAAGTCTAAGATACTTATCAGCTACAGTTTTCATAACTAAAGTCTGAGCCAACAGCAGCAGGCTCACAAATAGGGCGGGCCAACCAAAAACTTAAGTCAGGGGGCCCTGAGCCAACAGCATCATGCACACGAAAAGGGCGGGTCACCCAAATTCTTAAGTCATGGGTCATCAGCTTACAGCATCAGGGTCGACAATAGGGACACTCATTGACTAGTCAGAGGCCCTGAACTAAAAGCATCAGGGTCGACAATAGGGACACGCATTCACTAGGCAGAGGCCCTGAACTAAAACCATCAGGGTCGACAATAGGGACACGCATTCACTAGTCAGAGGCCCTGAACTAAAACCATCAGGGTCGACAATAGGGACACTCATTGACTAGTAAGAAGCCCTGAACTAAAAGCATCAGGGTCGACAATAGGGACACGCATTCACTAGTCAGAGGCCCTGAACTAAAAGCATCAGGGTCGACAATAGGGACACTCATTCACTAATCAGAAGCCCTGAACTAACAGCTAATTTCAATTTTTAAGCACGTCAATACACATGTAATGGCAATGTAAAACCATGGCAAGATGACCCAATATGAGAACATGCTATATTAACTTGACTGCTGTGGGGTCAGATTTTGTTTTTATTCGTCTACAGATTGAATCAACTGAATTTTGTGTACTTCTTTTATTTTCAAAAGTACAGAGTATTTAACTTACCAACTAGTTTAGAAAAAGCACAATGTACATAGCCAAGAAAAAAACTATTTTTTTTTTTTAAAGATAAAATTTCTCACAGATATTTTTTTTGCTAATTAAAGTGAACAACAATTTATGAGTAAAATAAAAAATATGTTTTCTTTATTTTTCTGAGAAATTATTGTTTGTGTTAAGTAACATTTTTTTCACCAAACTTCACATTTCTTCTCTGGGTTCATAGGTGATTTCAATGGACAGTTGAAAGCTGCAGAAAATTCTTTGCTGTTGGAGACTGTTCCAATAACTCTGTAAAAAAAATGGTTGCTGCACATTTTAAATTACATCTGTAAGTGTTATAATTTATTAACTTACATTTCTGATTTGATAGATAAAGATGTGTTACACCAGAGCTAGGAGGACGGGTGCATTACAGATATGTAGATAAAAGAGATTTCATAAAATCAAGGAGAACTTTTTAGAATGTGTGCATTTGTTTATTATTATATTAAACACAAACCGTGTTATCATGGAGCAGGCAGTTGTGATAAATATACACCTTGTTATAACCATAATCTGATATCTCAAAAGTTTAAGTCCAGCTGTACAAGCAATTCTTTATCTTTTACTTTACTTTGATAGGTGCCTGTAGATATGTGTACAGTCGTACACAGATGTAGGACTTAACTAACCTGAACTGGTCGTGGGCGTGGTTGTCATTGCGTATACTGGATATCGCGTAATCCTTTGTATACTTTGCACAATAGAACTGAAAGATATAATTCATCACAGATATACTCTGCACAATAGAACAGATAGATATAATTCATGAAAGATATACTCCGCACAATAGAACTGAAAGATATAATTCATCACAGATATTATCTGCTCAACATAACCAAAAGATATATAATTCATACTTAATTTAAAAAAAATTTAATTGAAAATTTGTTTACATAAGAAATCTTTTAAAATTAAAAAAATATTTCTACAATGATATGAAATTTAGGTTTCAGTGGAATAATTCTTTTAACGTGTATATGCCTAAACCAACTGATTTTTACAATGACTTAATAATTCTTTCGAGCTTTTCTTCTTTAGTCAGTTTCTTATCTGAAAACTTACATAATTATAAAGGATCTTATATTTACAAAAAAAAATGAAGTCAACTAAATCTCAACTTGTTATGTCAGCTTCCATTTAGGAATATCAAGTCAACCTAATTTCACCTTAGGTTAACTAACACACCGGCCTACATATCAGGTGAACCTACATGACTGAGTCCTAAAAAATACAGTTGGTCATCGGTCAGGTTCAGGCCAGGCAGAGACAGGTCATGTGACTTAATGGCCGACTTGTAAGCTCTGTACGCCATCTTAATCCCACCGTTGTCAGCAATGTTCTCCTCTAGAGTGAGCAAACCACTGATCTGTACAGAATAAATGTCATCTATATTAGCGGGAAAAAGAAAAATATGCGCAGTATGCCTTTAAATAGGTTAAATGGTATTTCTGTGTGCCTAGTACTGTGGACCTGTGTGGTGCGTGTCGAGTAACGAGCAACACAGACTACAGCTTATGTCTGGTGTCACAGAGAAATGTTGCCTCACAGACTACAGCTTATGTCTGGTGTCACAGAGGAATGTTGCCCAACAGACTACAGCTTATGTATGGTGTCACAGAGAAATGTTTTCTCACAGACTACAGCTTATTTCTGGTGTCACAGAGAAATGTTTCCTCACAGACTACAGCTTATTTCTGGTGTCACAGAGAAATGTTGCCCAACAGACTACAGCTTATGTCTGGAGTCACAGAGAAATGTTGCCCAACAGACTACAGCGTATGTCTGGTGTCACAGAGACATATTGCCCTACATACTACATCTTATGTCGGTTATAACAGAAAAAATGTTTCCCCGCGTAAATGCAAAATAAATTGCCTATCACAAACAAATAAATATGGTAACAGTATTCTAATTTTTTTATAGGTACCAGTGAATATAGATAGATAAATGAAGTCTTACATTTTGACCATAAACTTTAAAAGTATTATACTGGTCAATCAGACATTGAGCTCGCTTATCAAACTCCTCGGCCACATGCGGCGTCCAGTTGTCTTTCATGTTGCCATCTTTGTCAAAGAGACGTCCAGAACTGTCAAAGGCGTGGACAATTTCATGGGCGAGTATAGCTCCAAGTGTCCCGTAAAGATAGGGCCTAAACGGACCAATGGTAAAGAAGTTGTACAATTTTGCAGTGAAAGTGAAAATATATATTTTGATCATCGACAGCATTTTCCTCGGATTTCGAGCTGAAATATTCTATATTTTTTAGACATTTTTAGTGACTATTTAAAAAATACTACAGCTTTCGTTTTTTATAACCCATGCGGCTAGTAGTGGGTCAGATCACTGCCCACTGAATAACACTATGACGATGGCAGTGGTCAGATGCAGAGTAGGATTCATCCATTTCTTAGCCATGGCACTCTAAGGGGATCGTGTAGCAGCTAATCACAAGGCAAAGACGGAGTTACTAATGTACAGTCAAGACCCACAATAAGGACTGCACCGCACTATGTTGCAAGTGGGTGTAAAACACAGGGGCGACAACCCTATGGGGCGGCAACCCGTCTGGGGCGACAAAATGTAGCATTTGAGACGGATTATTTTGAAAGAGAAAAAAACGAAGAGCATTTTTCATGAATTGAAAGGCGCAGATTGGAAGTTTTGAAAGTGAGTACTTCATATGGACTGTTTAAGTTAGTTATAAATATTATTAGCGCGGGATTTCGGGCACAAGCTGCGGTGTTAAACTTATATGTAATTACAAAGTGAGTTATGTTCAATTACGCAAAAAACCTTTAGTGTGTAGTGCGAAGCCCATCTTAATTTGTCGCCCATCGTAATATGTCGTCTATCTAAATGTATCGCCCATCTTAATAGGTTGCCCATCTTATTATGTCGCCCAACTTAACATGTCGCCCATATTTATGTGTCGCCCATCTGAACATGTCGCCCATCTTAACATGTCGCCCATCTGAACATGTCGCCCACCTGAACATGTATCCCATCTTAACATGTTGCCCATCTGAACATGTATCCCATCTTAATGTGTCGCCCATCTTAACATGTCGCCCATCTGAACATGTCGCCCATCTGAACATGTATCCCATCTTAATGTGTCGCCCATCTTAACATGTCGCCCAACTTAACATGTCGCCCATCTGAACATGTCGCCCATCTTAATGTGTCGCCCATCTTAACATGTCGCCCAGCTTAACATGTCGCCCATCTTAATGTGTCGCCCATCTTAACATGTCGCCCAACTTAACATGTCGCCCAACTTAACATGTCGCCCATCTTAATGTGTCGCCCATCTTAACATGTCGCCCAACTTAACATGTCGCCCATATTAATGTGTCGCCCATCTTAACATGTCGCCCATCTTAATAAATCGTGTCATGCAGCCTGTTATGATCAGAGGCGTAACTTGTGTTTGTGTTGCCCGGGGAGAACTTGTACAGTGCCGTCCCATTACCAAACGGAAAAATCTAAATTGGTGAGCGGTGAAAAGAAACGAGCACTGGAGGCTTACAAAATTTAGATATAAATACAGTGGATTCCGCTTAAATGGGACACCGCTTAGTTGGGACAGCCGCTTATTTAGGACAGAACTCAAAGAAACCAAACCAGGAAGCCAATAGTAAAATTGTATTTTTAATTGGGACAGCCGCTTAATTGGGAAAAAAAGCCCCGGTCCCGATGTGTCCCAATTAAGCGGAATCGACCGTATTTCACTTTATTTTTTTTTAAATGCAGTGAAAATCTTCATAAAATGTTTAATGCATGGAAAGTATCGGAAGTGGTTTTGAAATTTAACAGCTTTTGTTGGACGCTAGAAAATGGTATACTGCTCGTACATTGCATTGCAGATTTTAGTTTTCTGAATATTATTAATGGCCTATCAGCCACAGAAAAATTGCTCAGAAATGAAAGCGTTGCATACATTTTGAATAAAAAATCTAGCAAACATGTCTGCAGCCGAGAACAGTGAAAAAAAAGTCTGTGTAATAATTAGATAGTTAACTCATTTCCAATAAAAAAAAAACGTTTGGACGATTGATCCAATAGGGAAAGTGCTACCCATTCTAGGGGACGGATGGTCGTGTGGTGAGTCACTCGACTGTCGACCTGAATGTACCTGGTTCGATCTCCGGTGCGGATAAATTTATATTTCAGGTCATAGCTTAGGTTCCCGCTCTGTCATCCGTAGTGCCTCCATGGCAATTGCACTCTGTCTGTCTGTCTGTCTGTCTGTTCCCTTATAACTCAAGATCCAGACAAACAAATAACGTGAAATTTGTTACACATACACACAATTACGTGGGGAAGGTTATAGGACAGGTTTCGTTTCATCTCGATGGGTAGTTTAATTGTAATTAATTTTTTTTTATTTTAGTATTTTACTATATTAAAGTAATCTCGACGGCGCCATTAATAAAATTCTTCTGTGACGTCATTTCCGATGATCGAATAGAACTTGCGCGCTGGTGCTGTATTATGCCTTTGTGATGCAAAGAATTGTTGATGTTTTTCATGCTCTCTGATTTGTACAGTTTGAGGAAGGTAAAGGAATGAAGAAGGATTTTAGAAGAAGTGTAAAGCCATAATAATAAGTATATATATATATATATATATATATATATATATATATATATATATAGAGAGAGAGAGAGAGAGGGAGGGAGAGAGAGGAGGGATGGGGGATGGAGCAGGGGGGAGAGGGAGCAGGGGGAGAGGGAGAGAGAAAGTTAAGGAGGGAGAGAGAGGGGAGGGAGGGAGGGAGAGAGAGGGTGGGAGAGAGGAAGGGAGAGAGAAAAAGAGTGAGGGGGCAGGGAGGGAGAGAGAGGGAATGAGAGAGGGAGGAAGGGGGAGAGAGAGAGGTGGAAAGGGGAGGGAGGGAGAAAGGAGGGAGAGAGGGGTTAGGGAGGGAGAGAGAGGGGAGTGAAGGAGAGGGAGAGGATGGGAGAAATAGGAGGAAGAGATAAAGAGAAAGAGGGGGCAGGGAGGGAGAGAGAGGGAAGGAGGAGGGAGGAGGATGGACGGGGGGAGAGAAGGAGGGGTGGTAGAGGGGAGAGAGGGAGATGGGAGAGGGACGGAGAGAGATGGGAGAGGGAGGGAGAGTGAGGGAGGGAGGGAGAAAGGGAAGGAGGGAAAGGGAGAGAGGGGGAGGGAGAAAACAGAAGGTAAACAGAAAACCTTATTTTAAACCCGGGCAAAGCCGGGTACTTGCAACTAGTATATAAATATATACTAGCTGTACATTGCAAAACCTTCGGATAGAGTTACATCCCCTTAGGCTTGATCGGTATATTAGGCTATTGTTCGGTTTCGGGCAGATCCGATTTTTTCACGTTTGCATTTTAAACTGGAATACTGTTGTATTAATTATTTTCTTTCCATTTAACGCAGAACCCAAATCGCTTATATATTACACCTATCCCCCGATTTACACGGTAGATACGTTCCTGAGAAAAACCTGTAAATCGAAAATTAAAAATTTTCAAGTCAAAACCGTGAAAATCAAAAAGCTTGCAGAAAATGCATAATGTTGCTATTTAACAGTTGTGATTTTTTTTTTCAATATTTTTAGTGTACACAGAAATAAAAATAAAATGCATTGACAGGTTAAAATATGTCATATATTACGCAAAAACTTTTTTTTTTTAATTTAATTACAATACATTAAACAGAAGGACAACAAATAAAGCCAAAGGTGTTTTATTATCCTTCTTCACTGTCGGGAATTACTCTCATTCTTTTCTAATAGTTCTTATTATAGCTTCATTCATGCTATATGATTTTGCAACATCTACTACCCTATCTCCCTTTCGTAAGCGATCCAAAATATCGATTTTAGTTTCTAAAGAAATAACTTTTCTTTTAACTTCTTTGGACATTAAAAGCCTATATTTTTTTTTAAATTTATGTTCATTTATAATAATCTAAATTATGCACTCACTTGTAATTTACGAATATGGAAAATTAAATGTTTCTGAAACTGTGAAACTTTCACTCAAATACAATTTTACTTAGATAAAACTTTAATTTTATGCGAAGAAATACAGACACAGTGTGCGTGTGCAGCAAGTCAGCGTATAAGCTCGGGTTTCCCCGTGAGATGTGTACACAGCGCACGTGTTCAAGCACAGTAACATTTAGGAGAGTGCGATAAAAAAAAAACTCATTTGGAAAACTGTGTAAAAGCGAAAACGTGTAAAACAATTACCGTGTAAATCGGGGGATAGGTGGTATTAGATATTAGTAAAAATCGTTGATAGTAATGTCTAATTAAAATGTTTCAACTGTATTTAGGTCACTCACGTGGGGTAGTCCTTGGAGACGATTGGTTCTTGTAGTATCCCAGCCAACACCACCACCTCGTTCTCGTGCAAGTTGTAGTAGGCGTTGACGGTGTCAGGGGGAATGAGCCACCTGTTTGTAGAGAGAATGGACAGGAGTACGCTCGTAAGTCTTAATATTGTATGTCGGCTGGCGGGTAGCCAATTGTTTATAGATAGACGAGGAAACTCATCAGTCGTAATTGTATGTCGGCTGGCAGATAGCCAATTGTTTATAGGTAGACGAGGAAACCCGTCAGTCATAAACGCCCCACTTACATATCGTCATCTATACTTATGTAGTGCAAGAAGATGATAGACGAGAACTGATGTACATGTTTAATGTGATGGTAGATGGTCCTTTAGGGTAATGTGATGGTAGATGTTTGACCCTGATGGTAATTTAAGGTAATGTGATGGTAGATGCTAGACCCATGATGGTAATTTAGGGAAATGTGATGTTAGATGCTAGACCCTGATGGTAACTTAGGCTAATGTGATGGTAGATGCTAGACCCTGATGGTCCTTTAGGGTAATGTGATGGTAGATGTTTGACCCTGATGGTAATTTAAGGTAATGTAATGGTAGATGATAGACCCATGATGGTAATTTAGGGTAATGTGATGGTAGATGCTAGACCCTGATGGTCCTTTAGGGTAATGTGATGGTAGATGTTTGACCCTGATGGTAATTTAAGGTAATGTGATGGTAGATGATAGACCCATGATGGTCCATTAGGGTAATGTGATGGTAGATGCTTGACCCCGATAGTCCTTTAAGGCTGAGGGATTTTTTTAAAACACATTTTATCATTAGTATTTTTTTCTCAAGCCAAATGTCTAATTTGAGTTGCGCGTATCTCGTTGCGATGTTCTCTAAATACTTACTAGAAAATATTTGTTTATAAATCATTAGAGCGAGCTAATATTTTACACCCTTATTATGTAAAGAAGTTCACCAAATAAATTAGTAGTAGAATGAAACCAAAAGACTGACACAGACAGACCGTTAAATCGATTAAAAAACATTTATAAATGTGTACATGTTGATAGTTTTACATAATTATCTAGGTAGACTGACAGACATACAGATGTACAGACAAATAAAGTAAGACATTCTTACAAATCAATAAAATTACATTTAACAACAATACTTTAGACTTACACATTTCTCACTGGTGGTTGCCTCAATTTTCTCTTTTCAATGTTGGTGTGAAATTCGATGGAATGAATGAAGTTTTTGAAATATTCACCTTCCTCTATCACCAGATCTTCATATGCGGCGTCCAGTTCGCTCGGGTCAAGGATCCAGTCCGGGTATCCCACCTGGTTGGTCATGGCCTGGGCTTTCTCCTTCAGATTTCTCTTGGTCTCGTCGTCCAGCCAGGTCAGTTGATTCATATTACTAATGAACTCATGCTCAATGTCGTCTAGTGCAGTCACAACCTTAGGGAAAAGTCAATGGTGGTCATTGGCTTAGTCATTGGTGGTTGACTTAGTAATTGATAAAAGATGTACTTAAAAGATGTGATTGCTTTTACAATATTAATATGAGCGAAGCGAAATAAGAATCTTTGATAGCAAACTAAGTCACTGACAGCAAACTAAGTCAATGGTAGCAAACTAAGTCACTGGCAGCAAACTAAGTCATTGACAGCAAATTAAGTTATTGACAACAAAATAAGTCACTGACAGCGATCTAAGTCATCAACAGAAAACTAAGTCTTTAACAGCAAACTAAGTCATTGACTCCAAACAAAGTCATTTGCAGCAAACTAAGTCATTGACAACAAACTATGTCACTGACAGCGAACTAAGTCACTGACAGCAAACTAAGTCAGTGGCAGCAAACTAAGTCAGTTGCAGCAAACTAAGTCATTGACTGCGAACTAAGTCATTGACTGCGAACGTTCATTCATATCCGCCATTGTTATTTAAAGAAAAAAAAGAAGCCATTAAACGAAGTCATTCAATGTACAGAACATTAGCAATAACTACGGATGGGATTTTGTTCGCGTATTTACGGTTACCTTGACAACAGTTTCCTGAGAGAAGTGTCGGTCCACGTACAATGCACTAGTGACGAATGGCATCAGCTTCTTTGATTTTTCCAAACATTTTTCCTGTCTGGGGTCCAAATCTATTATTTCCTCGGCAGGTTTCGTGGCAAATACGTCAGCGACTGAGAATCCTTTAGGGAGGTAGCCCATGGTGGGGAGAAGTAGATTCCAAATGATGTAGTTGGCCAAAACTCTGAAAATGTATGGTTGACATGTTATATTTCGCTGTAGTCAAGCTCTGAAATGTTTGGATGAAAGATTAGCATCGACTGTAGCCAAACTCAGAAATACATGGATGATATACTATTATCGAATGTAGCTAAAACCCTAAAATGTATTATGGATATGTTAACATTGAAGGTAGCCAAAACTCTGAAATGTATTTGATATATAAACACTGACAGTATGAGATATTCTGAACATATAAGAATGAAATTTTCAGCATCACCCCCTGTGGTGTCTCCGTGGCCAATGACCGGCTACCATGCTTAATTAGTGGGACGGGTGGTCGTTCGGTAAACATCACTCGACTGTCGACCTTATAGTCTTGGGTTCGCCCCCTCTGTGATTATCAGTGGATTTTTTTCCCCAAGTCCTGGAGAAATTCGGTCAAATGTCCCACACGTTCCACCCTTAAATGGATGCCTGACTTTAAGTAAAGGGGCTGGGTGGGCGTTAACCTAATCCCTTTAAGACAGTAGTAGCAAAACAAAAAAAAATAGATGAATGATATTCTCAATCTGGCCTGATCGCCCTTTAGGGTTTAACAAACTATTGTTGCCCTTTAGGGTTTAACGAGCTATTGTTGCCCTTTAGGGAACTACTGTCATCCCTTAATAGTATTTGTGGGACGGATGGCCGAGTGATGTAGATACTCGACCGTCGACCTGAGAGTCCTGGGCTCGATCCTCGGTGAGGCCCATAAAAATTTTTCCAAGTGAAATTTGGTGCACATAAGACATAAGTCCACCCATTTGTAAATGGGTACCTGACTTAAGTTGGGGAAGTAAAGGCGGCTGGGCGTTGTGCTAACCACACAATCCATTCATATTCCGAGGTTATAGAAACAGATGAATTCTACACATTGTCTGCCCCGATGGCCGGATAAGGCTAAGGGAACTTTTTTTTTTAATAGTATTAGTTTTAATCAGTATTATTAAGTTTAGGCCTCCTTTTCTTTTTTTTTTCTGTGGTGACTCAAGCCTATTAACGTGTTGCCTTGTTTTAATGTTTTACATTAATTTTACGGTATCAGACAATCACACAACTCTCTATCCATACTCTCTATCATATGAGTAGATGACTGTCTTAAGTTGTTTGAAGTAACCCGGGGTTGTCACAATAAGTTGGTCGTCAGATGTCACGACGCCCTTGCCGAACATCGCGTCCATGTATTTCTGCATGTCAATCTGTAAGTACAAGATGTGAGAAATATTTACGACAATAATCAGGGCTCCATAAAATGATGTATGCATGAATGTCGTCAATCAACACAGAGTTTAACTTTAAAAAACACACAAGGAAACATTGCAATATAAAAGGAAAATATCTATGCAACTGACAACGGCCTTGACGGATTGACTTAAATGTTAATAGCATGAAATGTATATCAATTTTTATACTCTATTGAGTATTTTGTATAATAGTGTAAAAAGATAATTAATTTAGTGTAAACAAAAAAGTCTATGTAATAAAATAACTTACCCAACTTCCGATCAATTTCTGGAATTGACACAGTGTCATTAAGTTGTACAACTTATTTGGGTTAGTCATCTCTTCTTTGGGTATAAATATCTGTTGAAATAAATAAAAAGTATCATAATAGGTAAATACACTTTTAAAAAGATTGTTGTACAATCATACTTCTATTACGATATAAATTTGTTAATTTTTGGGTTTTTTGTTGCTGTTTTTTTTTTTTTTTGGAAATTGGGTAAATTCTAAACTTTCGAGCTTCTAAAGTTCAAATCAGCTTATTTTCCAACTTGAAATCTAATAAAATGTATAATTCCTCTCCTAGATTTGTTATTCCCCTTTTGGATGTCTGTAAGTGTACTGTGGGTGTGGTATGTCGTTTAATAAGGTCATGCAGGTCTGATCGTTGGTGGAGCGTGTTAGTCATTGGTCAAGGATCACAAGACACGAAGAAGGTATGCGGGCGGTCCGGGAAGTCTGACGTCGTTGATTCACGAGGAAGTCTCACGGTGTGGTCTCATGGTGTGGTCTCATGGTGTGGTCTCAATGTGTGGTGGTTAGGTGTGATATCTAGGTGTAATCTTTTGGTGTGGTCTCACGGTGTGATCTCACGGTGTGGTCTCTAGGTGTGGTCTCACGGTTAGATCTCAAGATTTCATCTCAGGTTGTGGTCTCACGTTATGATCTCATTGTGTGGTCTCACGGGGTGGTGTTATGGTATAGCATGTATGTGTGGTCTCAAGGGGTGGTCATGTCAGAAATCACACAGGTGTTGAGTGAGGATTGTGTGTGTGTGTGTATGTAAAGGGTAGTTACTTTGATGTTGTGGTGAAATGGGGACTCATTGCATTACAGCTTGCGGACTCTTTCATTGTATATATCATGTATTTAAAGCTCATTCGTTATGTTCACAAGAACATTATCGGCGATAATTTACTGTAATTGAAGTAGGATGCGACACAATTGTTTGTGTAATTATCAATTATTCTCTATAGCAGGGCATACTTTAACTATTGTTTGTGTAATTATCAAATATTCTCTAAAGTGGGGATACTTAACTATTGTTTGTGTAATTATCAACTATTCTCTAGAGCTGGACACACTTTCACTATTGTTTGTGTAATTATCAATTATTCTTTAGAGCAGGGCACACTTCAACTAGTGTTTGTGTAATTATCAATTATTCTTTAGAGCAGGGCATACATTAACTATTGTTTGTGTGATTATCAATTATTCTCTATAGCAGGGCATACTTTAACTATTGTTTGTGTAATTATCAAATATTCTCTAGAGCAGGGCATACTTCAACAATTGTTTGAGTAATTATCAATTATTCTCTAGAGCAGGGCACTCTTTCACTATATAACCTGGATAAAGAACAATAGTTGTTTTTTTTCTTAAATTCATATATAGCTTATACAGAATAAAGTGAACACAATATTTGAGAACACTATTTGACAATTGACTGTGTTTAGTTATGATGTTGGCAAGTTGCCCACAATATATATATATATTTATATATATATATATATATATATATATATATATATATATATATATATATATATATTAGGGTTTCCCAAAAAATGAAGTTTTGAAATGTTGATGTCTCACCCCACAGAATATGTCTGTATGGTAACAGTAGTTAACCTGCAAAATTTCAGCTCATTTGGACAATGTTTAGAGGTTCCCCAAGAGGTTTAAAGTTCCAAATTTTGGTGTAAAATCATTCGCGGTCAAATCTAATACAGCGTAAAAAATTATGAAAAACAAAGTTTTATTCATTTTGTCAAGTTAATTCTTGAATCAATGTCAATCTGCTTAAAAAAATAATAATAATAAGCAATGCAAATAAGCATTCCTGCTATTTATTTTGTACTTTGTACTGTAGGGTAGACCAAAATTAAAAAAAGTTCTTCAAATTTACATTTTAGCCAGCTGTTCACAAATACACTCTGCAAAATTTTTCCGATGTTTTTCAACCACTTGGAGCAAAAATTGTCTTTGTTCTTCATTCTTGGTGATACTGTCATTGAAATTTTGTATTAATGCTACACTTCGCTCTGCAGAGTCATTGATACAAGCCAGATTCTTTACAAAATCTGCTGCAACTTTAAAAGATGGTGTATCTGACCAGGCTTCAACAGGAACATCTAGAAAACTGGCATCAATGTTGGATGTTTCAAAAAATGTGGTAGAAGCACGCGAGTCAACAGCACTTTTTGATAGTGTTTTTATGAGATGCGGTTCACGTTCTGATTGCATTGTCCGAACAAGGCCAGTTTTTTCTTTGTCCGACAAAAGGGTTTAAAATAACTCAAGCGTCGACAGTTCCGGACTCAAGTACCACGAGTGACGCACCATCATTTTCAATCCAGTCGATCGAAGAACAGCATCATCATATTCGTGTAAACGCTTTATCAACAATATATCATTCACAGGTGCATCTGCGGTGAGCCTGCATGAAAACCATGATTGAAGATAAACACATATGGTAAACCGATTAAAGCGCTGATTACCTTGTAATTCTCGAGCTGTTAACTGAAAGATGGTTTCATTGCCTGCAAACAATTGATCGATTTTCAATGCATAGATTGCTTTCGCCATCCACCTTGCCCTATGTAGGGCACCAGGTCTGCGAATGCTGACATCATCCTCCAAACCAACCATTTGTGCAGCAAGCAGAAGAAATTCCAAATAATCATCACATGAATGACTGACCTCAAGTTGACATTTAATAAATTCTTTAATCGAATCAGACACGATTATCAAACGGGCGGATCTGGCTTCGGGTGTGCGGTTTAATTCTGGCCATTTTTCTCGAAACCTCTTAAAAAACAAAATCTCTGGTCCATTGGATGGTCCAAGACAAACATTGAATGCATCGGAAAGGAGTACTTCCAACATGTGATGACGGCATGCCATCCATAATAGATTACGTCCCAGGGCTACTTCTAACAGAGTGCAAGCTCCATTGAGTCTTCCAGTATTGGAAGCCGTAGTGTCGAAGCACATGCCGATGACCGTAGATTCGCACTTCCATGATTTGATATGTTCATATACTGCATCAGCAACTACCCATCCTGACCCGGATGCTAACTTGGGTACACCAAGAAGCTTTTTAGTGCCATCGACAAGTGACGAGGGCATGACAGGTAATCGATCGCCGTTGTTGGTAACATGTCCGGTAACATCGGGCAATAGTTTACCATCCCAATGTACAATTGATTTTGAGGGAATATAGTCTTCTTTTATACATGCTGCAGCTTGTTGACGACAAAGCTTGCGATGACGATGCATTGTGCTCTTGGAAAATACTTAGATGTCGGAACACCAGCTTCGTTGAATGCGGATGCAAGTATCATTGTTGATTTTCTAATGCTGGTGTTCGTTCTGTCCAGCACTGCAGCAACTTTTGGTGATATGATGCCTGACAATTTAGCATGCTTAGTTTAAAAAAATTAAATCTTCAAAAAATATGCACATTGCTTAAATCTTGCACATTAGGTATTTTATATGTTTTCTAGCATTTATTACATTTTCTAATTAAGAATCACACAATTTCAACTCTAGTTAATGGTAGCAATGAGATAAAAATAAGTATATTTAAACTTCATTTTATTCAACTTTGGCATGCAAAAACTGCAAATTATTTGAGCCATGATTCGTCTGGATTTTTATGTTGGCCTAATACTGGAATTTTAAAAGCTCTTGGGGGATCTCTAAATGTTGTTCAAATGAGCTACAACTTCACCAATTCACTCATTGTACCCAAGAGACACATTTCAGGAGGTGAGACACCAAAGATTTTAAAAAATATTTTTTTTCGAGCATTTTTGGGACACCCTAAAATATATATATATATATATATATATATATATATATATATATATATATATATATATATATATATATATATATAAGATCTATTTTTAGTGCCATGAATTAATCATAAAAATAAACTAAATGATGCACATTATAAAGATGCACATACATATAATTATAAATAGCTTACCTTTGTTAGGGATTTTTCCAAGTTAAATACTTGAGTCATTTTAGTCATCACCGTGCGACTGAGTCCACCCAGCAGACGACCAACGGTCACGGCTTTTTCAATATAATTACCTCTGACCCATTGGCGATCATATTCAGAGACGTAGTCTTTTAATGTTATTCCAGATTGATAAATCTTGAAATAATATATGCCAACATTATTTTCTTTTCATAATTTAAACCAAAAATCTCTCTTAAATGTTCTCGTTAATTGTCAAATTCCATTCAATGTTCTCGTTAATTATCGAATTCCATTCAATGTTCTCGTTAATTATCGGACTCCGTTCAATGTTCTCGTTAATTATCGGATTCCGTTTAATGTTCTCGTTAATTATCGAATTCCGTTCAATGTTCTCGTTAATTATCAAATTCCATTCAATGTTCTCGTTAATTATCGAATTCCATTCAATGCTCTCGTTAATTATCGAATCCGTTGAATGTTTTCGTTACTTATCAAATTCCGTTCAATGTTCTCGTTAATTATCGAATTCCGATCAATGTGCTAGTTATTTTTTAAAAGTCGGGCGTTGAATAAAAGAAGTGATTACGTCAAGACGTTATTCTATTGAAATCAAACTTACTGACATTATATTTCTTGATGCGTTCTTCGGATCCTTGTAAATACCGAGACCAAAGAAACTTGACCCCATTAGACTGTGTGAGTTTTGTAAAGCCTCTTGAAGCCTCCAAGTTTTCCTGTTCCATGTTTTGTTTGTCTTAGTCACAGTCCAGGAACCGTATTGGTCAATCAACTGGTCGATTAATTGGAAATAGAGTTTAATTTATAAAATATAGATTGATTTATCTTTACAGTCATTAAACTTTATCTGATAATGTGTAATATATATATATATATATATATATATATATATATATATATATATATATATATACCTATAAGAGGCATTTGCTGTCTGTCTGTCTGTCTGTCTGTCTGTTCCCTTATAACTCAAGATCCAGACAAACAAATAACGTGAAATTTGTTACACATACACATAATGACATGGGGCAGGTTATAGGACAGGTTTCGTTTCATCTCGATGGGTAGTTTAATTGTAATTAATTTTTTTTTTATTTTTGTATTTTACTATATTAAAGTAATCTCGACGGCGCCATAAATAAAATTCCTCTGTGACGTCATTTCCCAATAATCGAATAGAACTTGCGCGCTGGTGCTGTATTATGCCTTTGTGATGCAAAGAATTGTTGATGTTTTTTCATGCTCTCTGATTTGTACAGTTTGAGGAAGGTAAAGGAATGAAGAAGGATTTTAGAAGAAGTGTGAAGCCATAATAATAAGTATATATATATATATATATATATATATATATATATATATATATATAGAGAGAGAGAGAGAGAGAGAGAGAGAGAGAGAGAGAGAGTGGGGGAGGGAGAGAGAGATAGAGAGAGAGATAAAGAGAGAGAGGGGGGCAGGGGGGAGAGAGAGAAAAGGAGTGTAGGAGGGAGGGAGGGAGGGGGAGAGGAGAGGAGGGAGAAGGGACGGACAGGGGGAGAAAAGGGGAGGGTGAGAGAGAGTGATGGGAGAGGGAGCAGGGGGGAGAGGGAGCAGGGGGAGAGGGAGAGAGAAAGGAAGGGAGGGAGAGAGGGGGTAGAGAGGGAGAGAGAGGGGAGGGAGAGAGAGGGTGGGAGAGAGGGAGGGAGAGAAAGAGTGAGGGGGCAGGGAGGGAGAGAGAGGGAATGAGGGAGGGAGGAAGGGGGAGAGAGGGGGAGGGAGAGAGAGAGGTGGAAAGGGGAGGGAGGGAGAAAGGAGGGAGAGAGGGGTTAGGGAGGGAGAGAGAGGGGAGGGAAGGAGAGAGGGAGAGGATGGGAGAAATGGGAGGAAGAGATAAAGAGAAAGAGGGGGCAGGGAGGGAGAGACGGCGTTCCCATTCTGCCATAATCGCAGCCGACTTCACATATCCCAAGTGCAGAATTTTTTATTTTTTTTCATGGAAGTCGTTTATTTATAGCGACGGCTTTCCCATATAATAATCTTTTAAAAACTACACGCAAACCGGCAGAAGCATATAGTTAGCAATGTAATATTTACAACTGGCTGATTACTTACTGTTCGTACTTTTTTTTTTTACAAATACTAAATTTAAATTAAAAAAAATTGTACCATAGGGAAATGACGTCATAGAGAATATCCCAAGTGTAGAATTATTGTTTTATCTATTTCTGCCACATGTGCAGCTAACTTCTTGGAAATGACGTTATAGATTATTTATAGCGACGGCTTTCAGGGAAAAATTTTATTTATAGAGACGGCTTCCCCAAACGCTGCCGGACGCACTACTGAATAGGTGCTTTATTAGTAGGAAAATATATATTGATATAAAGAAATGACTTACTAATTTATGAAGTAGACATTTAGGTGTTAAAACTTTACATACACAATGGAAGCAGTTCAACGGCAGATATAAATTTATTACCTCCTTGATTGGCTGTGCACCTTTTTCTTCGATTGCTTGAACATCTTTGCAAGACTTGTACAACTGTTTGAACTTTTTCACAGTGGTAGAGTTTTTACCTTTGAATACCCATCCGTCCTCTTCTACGAGCTATAGGAATGTACAGGTCATAGGTTAAAAAAAATATGTAGACCTTTAATTGGTACTTAATGTGCATTATATATATATATATATATATATATATATATATATATATATATAATTTGAAAATACTAATACAGTAAACTTTCGACAATGTGACACAAGTTATCGGAAGGTAATTAAAATTACCGGCTATACATTCTTAATTAGGGGAAGTAACTAGCTCAATGATTAGGAGTAGTGTCCACTGAACATGTATACCGGCAAAAAAAAAAAAGTCATGAATTTTTTTTTATTAATGTACTGCCAGACAGATGTGTTTGTAAACATTGCATTGGTCAGCAGTCTCAATTAGAGGAAGTACCTAGCTCAATGATTAGGAGATGTGTCCACTGTACATGTATACCAGCAAAGAAATAGGTCAAGAAAAAATTCTATAAAATACTGACGGCTGTGTTTGTAAACATTGCGCCCCTTTGTGAGTAGCGCGCGGGGCATGATGCCCCCCTTGCACCCCCTTCTACACCACAGGGGCGCCACAGGTAAAATTTCACAGCCGACTTTATCATTGACAAAGTGCTTGGTTGAGGCCAATGCTCGGGTACGTGTGGTGTTGAACGGGATTGTGTGGATTTGAACAAGATAGGTTGAAGGTCAAGCAGTGAATGTTGAGTAGACTCTTGTAAATGGAGGGTGACCGGTATGACCAGCGTGGCTTGATTGTGATTGGTGGTTAAGGGTGAGATGACGAGGCAAGGAGATTGACTAAGATCGAGTTTAAAACCAAGGATGGGAGAGGACGTGTTGTATGGGTGAGGACTGTTGTATGGGTGAGGACTGTAGTGTAGGAGAGGACATATTGTATGGGTGAGTACGTGTTCTATGGGTGAGGACTGTTGTATGGGTGAGGACGTGTTGTATGGGTGAGGACGTGTTGTATGGGTGAGGACGTGTTGTATGGGTGAGGACTGTTGTATGGGTGAGGACGTGTGGTATGGGTGGGGACTGTTGTATGGGTGAGGACTGTAGTGTAGGAGAGGACATATTGTATGGGTGAGGACGTGTTGTATGAGAGAAGGCGTGTTGTTTTGAAGAGGATATTTTTCTTATGTATCTATTTTAATTCATTTGATTTAATTGTGGTATTTTCATAAAAGGACTTTCTGTGTGTGATTATATGTTTGAGACAGTAATTGTATATCTTAAATTATTATTTGTCGAAAAATCAAAGAAAACTCTAATTAAAAGTTAATCCATTTTTATGCACTCATGTTTAACTTAAAGACTACAAAATCTCTCTCAGCAATTTCTCTTTTTATTTAAATATTATCAAAAAGTAATCAATGCATACAAGCCTATATCGCGTATAACCTTAACCCCTTAAAACTGCTTTTAAAATGGCCAGTTTTAGCAAAAATAAACCACATATAAGCGGACCATACAACTGTTTAATTTTACTCCATATTGTGGCAATCCGTAACCAAGGCTGTGGCCAGCGGTGACGCCAAGGTGATCGGTAGATAATTTGGTCTGTATTCGTTTGAGCGTGTTATTTCTAAGAAAGCACACCGTGTACTGATCACGTTTGCGTCACCGCTAGCCCTAACTTTGTTACGGCGCGCCGCTGGTTCACACACAACCACCCGGTCGTGTCACTCTCACTCTAATTTATGCATTTGTGTATAGAGTAGGTCTAAACACAAATCTCAGTTTGATTACACTTCTATGGAGAATTCCTGTATCTCTATACTTATAAGAGGCATTTGTTGTCTGTCTGTCTGTCTGTTCCCTTATAACTCAAGATCCAGATAACCAAATAATGTGAAATTTGTTACACATACACATAATGACATGGGGAAGGATATAGGACAGGTTTCGTTTCATCTCGATGGGTAGTTTAATTGTAATTAATTTTTTTTATTTTAGTATTTTACTATATTAAAGTAATCGCGACGGCGCCATAAATAAAATTCCTCTGTGACGTCATTTCCCAATGATCGAATAGAACTTGCGCGCTGATGCTGTATTGTGCCTTTGTGATGCAAAGAATTGTTGTTTTTTTCATGCTCCCTGATTTGTACAGTTTGAGGAAGATAAAGGAATGAAGATGGATTTTAGAAGAAGTGTGAAGCAATAATAATAAGTGTATATATATATATATATATATATATATATATATATATATATATATAGAGAGAGAGAGAGAGAGAGAGGGAGGGAGGGAGAGAAAGATAAAGAGAGAGAGAGAGAGAGGGGGGCAGGAGGAGAGAGAGAGGAAAAGGAGGGTAGGAGGGAGGGAGGGAGGGGGAGAGAGGAGGGGAGGGGGATGAACAGGGGGGAGAAAAGGATGGAGATGGGAGAGGGAGCAGGGGGAGAGGGAGATGGGAGATGGGAGAGGGAGCAGGGGGAGAGGGAGAGAGAAAGGAAGGGAGGGAGAGAGGGGGTAGGGAGGGAGAGAGAGGGGAGGGAGGGAGAGAGAGGGTGTGAGAGAGGGAAAGAAAGAGATAAAGAGTGAGGGGGGGGCAGGGAGGGAGAGAAAGGAAATGAGGGAGGGAGGAAGGGGGAGAGAGGGGGATGGAGAGAGAGGTGGAAAGGGGAGGGAGGGAGAAAGGAGGGAAAGAGGGATTAGGGAGGGAGAGAGGGGAGGGAAGGAGAGAGGGAGAGGATGGAAGAAATGGGAGGAAGAGATAAAGAGAAAGAGGGGGCAGGGAGGGAGAGAGAGGGAAGGAGGAGGGAGGGAGGATGGACGGTGGGAGAGAAGGAGGGGGAGAGGGGAGAGAGGGAGATGGGAGAGAGATGGGAGAGAGGGAGGGAGAGGGAGGGAGAGGGAGGGAGGAAAAGGGAGAGAGGGGGCGGGAGGTAGGGAGAGAGAGAGGAAGCGAGAGAGAGGGTAGGGAGAAAACAGAAGGTAAACAGAAAACCTTATTTTAAACCCGGGCAAAGCCGGGTACTTGCAACTAGTTATTAGAATATAAATAATAGATATAGGAACACACAGTGTGCCTAGATAGAAATCTATGTTTGATTACACTTCATAAGATTGTTAGGAAAGTATTAGGATATAGGAAACATTTTCAGTTTTTTTTTGTTTTTAGTATTTTTTCTTAATTTTTCTTCATGGTAATATTAAAACTATTTCAAAGTAAACGAGTCAAAGATTCAATACATGCTATTACTTTAAATACCAGGGATCAACCATAAGTGAGAAAAATGATATAATGATAGAGATCGAAAGCTGAATATAAGTAGGGAACAGAATATATTACACACTACATAAAATACTGAAAAACAGACAGAGCTCCAGAAAAATTAAAAAAAAAAAAACAACATATACAAGACAATGATCCGACCAGCAGTAACATATGGTAGCGAAACATGGACCATCACCAAACAAGCAGGAAATATGCTAAACACCGGGGAAAGGAAAATATTTAGGAAAATCTATGGGACAGTAAAGGATAAAAACGAGTGGAGAAATGACAACTCTGTATGTATATATATAAGTAGTCTGTACACACAACCAAATAAAGAGTCATATAGCGATGAAAATGCGAGGCTGGAAAATTGGCATTAGTGTCTGTCCTTGTGTCCATTTTGTTTTATGCGCTTGTAAGTCGGATCCTTGATTTCAGTATTGTATTTTCTTAAATGCGGGCACATACGGTAACTTCGGGTTCCATAAGAATTACTTAGCGGACACGAACATTTTAAAATAATGTGTTGTCATCACGAAAACACACAGGTGTTGGAAATTTCAAATTAAAGTTGGTGAGAGCTAATTTCGAATTTCAAAAAAAACAACATGTTTATGCCCAGATGAAAGTTTATAAAATATACGATGAATATACATTCATTTAGCAAAAGCCTTTATGTGATTGACAACTTGACAATACATCTGTAAAGACCTGGGTTAGTAGAATCAGAAACAACACAGACAATCTTTTTCCTTCAATATTTAACAAGTATTAAGAATGATTGTCTTAAGATACAAAAAAAAAAATGGCTGGCCTCAATCAAATGTCTCTTGATCCTTTCGGACATCTCTTCAAAGGAAGACCATTTGACGTAACCTGCAGGAATGTCGTTCTCGCGTGTCCATCCACCGCAGGCGAACTTGTACATGTTCACGCATGGGTCAACTGTTGGGTCCAGATAGCTGAGTATAAACTGGCTGGTCTTTTTACATCCGTCAGTTAAGCAAACCTTACCAAGATAAATTAAGTTTGATTAATAATTAAGTAGATGGATTAGGATTAGATGGGATAGTTAGATTAGATTAGACGGGATAGATAGATAGACAGATATATCGAGCGCTTTACCACATGACGATCCATATCCTAGATCAGTTGTGGCAAATCTATTTGGGTCAGCGTGCCCGAAATTCAACCAAAAAAAAACAACACTTATTTATAGCATAGTTTAACACTCCAATTAAAATTCAAGGAAGTGATATTTTAGTCGCGAGCCGACCGATGAGGCAGGCGTGCCACAGGTTCGCCGCCAGTGCCCTAGGTAGATAAATAGATCTATCTGTATGAATAGATAGATCGATGAATGGATAGATCGATGGTTGGATGGATAGATTTAATAGCTTCATACTTTAATTTAATTATTTTCTTCTCAAACTTACAGTTAATATTTATTTGTCAATTTCGTAATTAAACGATTCAATCGCCAATAAATTCTACTTACTTGCTGGCCGCTGGGCGCCTCATCTCTAACCGTGAAGCCGCTGACCACTGTGACACACAAGCTGACCACAAATGCCAGACACCAGAACATAGTTGGCAAAATGTTCGTTCCACAAATTGCAGGCCTTGCACACGTTGACAAATAAATGAATTAAAACGCAGAGACTCAAATACACGGATTTTATATTTACCACAACCTACCGTATCAGGTTATCGCGTAATTATATGAATTGTTGTCATTATGTAACTAGTGCATGCTGGGTATTTCCAATATCTCCCCACCACCGACCTCAGCCTACTAACTACCTAGTCAGGCTAACTGGAAAATCGTCATACACTGGCACTATTAACAGTAAATTGCCCAGGCGTATATGGTAACATAGGCAAGTGTATTTGTAGGGTGACATGAACACAATTTATGCGGAAGGGTCAAATGCCAAAATGAAATCAGTTCTCAAAGTAACAAATATTGTATGCCTGTACAATGACAAATGTCACCTATGATCGTTTGCTAAGTTTATAATAATTTGGTTAGTTTTGCTTTTATAGCTAGAAGTAAAATATATTTTTATAGCTAGAAGTAAAATATATCTTTATAGCTAGGGGTAAAATATATCTTTATAGCTAGAAGTAAAATATATCTTTATACCCAGGCTTGCGGAGCCGCCAAATTTTTTTTCGGCTCCGGCTCCAGCTCCCTATTAAGATAGTATCACACGAGACAAAAATTTTTGTAATTGCGCCACGCAAACATGCCGCTGATAAAAAGTTATGCAAATTTTGTCGCGTTCACCTCCATAGCAGGCCCGAAGAGTGCGGGGTGGGGGCCAGGGAGAGCCCACTTGATTGTTTGTAAACACTAACACATGTTACATTTAACAAAAAAAAACAAAAACCTGGCTTAGCTATACAGAAACTTTATTATTGTTTTTTTCTATAATTGTTTGAATTGTATCATTTAATCGTTACTCAGTGTCTAGGGTTCCACTAAGCGGACTCTGTATTATTATTTTTTCGGGTTCCGTCTAATAAAGTGTAAATATAGCTAAGCTTAGTGCATATTTGCCACGGGTCCGAATAACAATCGGATTTTATTGGGTCCCGGGTCCGTATAGCCACAGCCTTATAAATTTATCTACTCTATTTCTGATATTCTGCTATTAATAAAATTGTTAAATACAGAAAGCGACAATTTTGTTTTTAGTCTATTACAAATACGCGGCAGCCCCGTAGCGTGAAAATTCTACAGCAGGGGCCAGGCATTCTACAACAGGGGCCAGGCAATAGCAGGGGTGGGCAGGTAATACATTTTACTAAGTAGAGCAAATAAGCAGACGGGGCCAGACAAACTGCAAGGGCCCCCCCACAAGCTACGGGCCTGATTCGCGGTCAAATAATAATACGAAATGACGCGTTCTATTTGTCGTCTTAGTAAAAATTTATTTTAAATGATTGATACAATTATTCTATGAAATAAAACTGTTTTAACTTTATATATAACAAAATAGCATGCAATTAAAACAAGCAATTAAGCCTGTTCCATTCTGGACACAGGACGTGTTAGCGCATTTTCGTGTTATGTATCAGTACGTTTGTTAGCTTTCAGTAGATATTTTTAAATTTTGGAAATGTTTATAAATTCAATTGTGTAATGCATATATTTATATATTTGTAAAAAAAAAATTATAAAGACGTTTCTTTATATTTGAAAAAAAATTATTGTCTCTTAAATCTAACTACAAGTGGTTTGTGGTTACTGAAATAGGACTCATAATTGAAAACATTCTAAATTATAGTCATTTAATCGTCCGAAAACTCCGTCAATTGTTGCATAGCTCTGATACTTTCAATTAAACTCAGAACACAAGCTTACTATTTCATTTGATGAGTTTCTTAATAAATCTTGGTGAAACTACGTGCTGCAGTATTTCGCACCAAATGAACGGGTTATTGAACGTACAAGGTGTATATAAGCCCCTTAGGAGCCCTGAAGCCCGGCCCTCAGAGGTCCTATCGCGAAATGAACTTTTGATGTACACATGGCAGGCCAAGACCTACAAAATGATATATACATCATGGGTCTAGGACTTATAGTTGCTGAGATATAGCGCTCCTTTATTAATATAGCTTATATAGTAAAAAACTGTACTAAGGCCCCTTTTACGGCCCTGAGAGGTCAGATCGCGAAATGAAAAAAAGTCATTTCTTGGCAGGCCAAGACCTACAAAATGATATATACATCATGGGTCTAGGACTTATGGTTGTTGAGATCTAGGGTGTACACGGACAGACAAAACGGGGACAATAGAGCATTTTTTTTTCGAAAATGCTCTAAAAATTTCGGAGGGTAAACAAGATTTAAAACGAACACAAAACGATTCCCCATTAAAGATTTCTTGTGGTGATGTGTGTGCACTAGGGTGATAACAATTTTCATTATTTTTCGTAACCAACATGAAACCCCTTACATTCGAGGAACTATTGTATGTAGATGACAGTAGCAACATTATTTTTTTTTTAAATTGAAAAAAGTTCCCCCTCCTTTTCATTTTTGTTTTCACATATCGCGCAGTTTGACTATAAGTTTCAATTTCACACTGAATTTTTACATGACTTTCTAGACTGCTTTTAAGCACATTCCAGTGAGTTTTTCGATTTGTTTATAAACAAGGCATCTACCTTCATCTTCTAAACAGAATAGGGATCCAATAATTCCATCTGTTGAAAAGCTAATCAATCTCACATGGATGCCCACAAACCGTCAAATTCTTGGAAACTTCACTTTTCTGTTCAATAGCCAGAAACAGCGACTGGATCGAATCAAAATAATGATTACGGATATAGAATTGCTCTGGATGTAAGTTCTAGACTTTCCACTATTATCCAGCGCACTAATCAGAAAGAAAATCAATTGTCTGTTTGATTTATATGACAAAAACGAAAAGAAACCGTCTGATAAATTTACTCCAACACTTTCTAAGTTATTTGATGTCACCAACGTCAATGGAAAATGGAAAAGCAAGGATGATAAAGAGCTCTACCAGAGGCAAGTTAAGAGTGGAGGAAAGATTGGTTACTCAATGGTCAAACAAGCCCCTTTAGAATCAATCCACCCAAGAAAACGAATCCGACTATCCAAAACTCAATCTCAAGCCAGCTCTTCTCAATCGCAACCTACACAAACACATACAATTGTCTCACAGCCTACACAAACACATACAACTGTCTCACAACCTACACAAACACATACAACTGTCTCACAACCTACACAAACACATACAACTGTCTCAGAATCTTCGGATTCTGAAACCTCTGCTTCTTCACCCGACTCGACAACCCATTTTTCCACGTCATCTTCTGAATGCAAACCGAAATACCAAAGAGCAAGCACTACAACAGCGGGTTTGCTAGTACTGAAAAGCAACATTTCTACACATAAAGCATATGACGTTCTTGCAACCATTGCTGAACAGGATCATGATGTGCCGGTTCCAAGTCAGGCGGGTGTTTGGAAACGAGTAATCTCTGAAGGACGGAAAATGAAAACCAAAAATTGTCAAAAACTTCAAAGCAAAGAAGCCTATTGTCTCCAGTTTGATGGTAAAAGAGTGCAAGGGGAAGAGTATCAAGTAGTTATGCTGAAAATATGACAACCGAAATAAAACCCGGTACTCTTAAATGTGATTTCTTGAGCAATGGCTTTCAGCACCATGTACTCGACCTCCTTCTGAAACATGTCATGAATTTCTTATTCAAGAACCAACGAGCAAAGAAGAACTCAACTATTCCTTCATTGACAAATTAACGCAAAACTATGCCACTCTTCAAGCTGATTACCGCCTTGTTGTGACAAATGATGTTAGCACAGGCGAGAACCCTGGATGGCGAGATGATTTCAAGTTCTTTTATGAATTATGTCAGGCATATCGTCATTACAAAACAACTTCACGTTGGCCTCGCATCAGCTGGAAGAAACTACCAAATTTACACAAGGCAAGATTGGACACATGCGATATATTCTATTATAGCATGATTTCTGATACCAGAGTGGCGCAACATCCTCGCTCCTGCTTGCAACTTCATCTGCTATGAATGGGCAAATGCTTGATTCCATGTGCAATACTACATTAAAGCGTCCTTCAATGAACTGTTTACCTCACTCATTAGGGTAAAATGCAAAAACGTGTTGTAAAACTGATGGAGGAACATCATGCGAAATCGAGAAAATTTTAATTTTTAAATTTGAAGTTTACGTGAACAATATGTTTTACACATTTCCTGTACATTATGTACATATTACTAACTGATCTGTATCTTATTTGTTAATAAAAAAAATTGATTAGCTATTATTATTGCTCTTTTGAATTAAGCTAAAAAAAAACTTGTCCTTTTTTTTTTTTTTGAAAAAAAAAAAAATTCACTTTTTTTTCCGAAAAAGGGAGAGGTGGGGGAACTTTTTTCAAAAAAATCAAAAATGCAATTTATATTCTTAAATTACACTTAAAATTTCCTCGATTGCAAGTGGTTTAATAAAAATATTTTTTTTGTTATCACCCTAGTGTGCACGCTATCATTTTAATGCTGTTACTGTTATGGCGTTCGTAAAAATAACAACATTTGGCTAGTCATTTCATCCCCACATTTGGCTAGTCATTTTATCGCCACATTTGGCTAGATATTTCATCCCACACATTTGGCTAGTCATTTCATCCCCACATTCGGCTATTCATTTTATCCCACATTTGGCTAGTCATTTCATCCCCACATTTGGCTAGTCATTTCATCCCACACATTTGGCTAGTCATTTCATCCCCACAATTGGCTATTCATTTAATCCCACATTTGGCTAGTCATTTCATCCCCAAATTTGGCTAGTCATTTTATCCCTACATTTGGCTAGTCATTTCATCCCACATTTGACTAGTCATTTCATCCCCACGTTTGGCTAGTCATTTCATCCCACACATTTGGCTAGTCATTTCATCCCCACAATTGGCTATTCATTTAATCCCACATTTGGCTAGTCATTTCATCCCTACATTTGGCTAGTCATTTTATCCCACATTTGATTAGTCATTTCATCCCCACTTTTGACTAGTCATTTCATCCCACACATACGACTTCATCATTAAAAAAAAATTAGGACCTAATAGTTCTGTTAACATCAAGAAAGAAGAAGCTAAAAAAAAACTTGTCCTTTTTTTTTTTTTGAAAAAAAAAAAATTCACTTTTTTTTCCGAAAAAGGGAGAGGTGGGGGAACTTTTTTCAAAAAAATCAAAAATGCAATTTATATTCTTAAATTACACATAAAATTTCCTCGATTGCAAGTGGTTTAATAAAAATATTTTTTTTGTTATCACCCTAGTGTGCACGCTATCATTTTAATGCTGTTACTGTTATGGCGTTCGTAAAAATAACAACATTTGGCTAGTCATTTCATCCCCACATTTGGCTAGTCATTTTATCGCCACATTTGGCTAGATATTTCATCCCACACATTTGGCTAGTCATTTCATCCCCACATTAGGCGTTCGTAAAAATAACAACATTTCAAATAGGAGGCAAACAATTTAACAAATTTGGAATTTTAAAGCTAAAAAAAAAAATTCTGCTGTAAAAAAAAAAACATTTGGGAGCCGTGGAGCCGCCAGATTTTTTCGGCTCCGACTCCGGCTCCAGTAAAAAGTAGCGGCTCCCGGCTCCTCGGCTCCGGCTCCGCAAGCCTGTTTATACCTAGGGGTAAAATATATTTTTATAGGTAAAAGTAAAATATATCTTTATATCTAGAAGTAAAATATATCTTTATAGCTTGAAGTAAAATATATCTTTATAGCTAGAAGTAAAATATATCTTTATACCTAGAAGTAAAATATATCTTTATAGCTAGAAGTAGAATCTATCTTTATAGCTAGGGGTAAAATATATCTTTATAGCTAGAAGCAAAATATTTCTTTATAGCTAGAAGTAAAATATATCTTTATACCTAGAAGTAAAATATATCTTTATAGCTAGAAGTAGAATCTATCTTTATAGCTAGGGGTAAAATATATCTTTATAGCTAGAAGCAAAATATTTATTCAAAGGTAGAAACAAAATATTTTAATGGTTATAATGCCTCAACAGGTGCCGAATACATAATCCTGCTGAGGCAACATGCCCGTTGGTCATGCAAGTAGGTATGGAGCATACAGGAAGGAGATCACAGGACCTGTTCTACGGAGAACTTCATCGCAGGTTTCAGACAAAGAGATGGTGGTCCTCGCAGTCGTCTACTGACTGACGGTACTCGGCGCAATCTGGCGAACTGGTGTTACTGACCCCCCTCCCCCCCCCCCCACGACCAGTAGCATAACTTACCTTCATTGCGGCCACCTGTTTACTTCTACCTTTGAAGCCACTCAATGAGCACAGATCATTTACATAAAAAAAACACAACATACACGATGAACGAGTGACTAATTATACGTTATAAGTATGTAGGAATTTTTATTTTTATGATTCATTAATTTCATCCCCGACATTTGGCTAGTTATTTCATCCCCACATTTGGCTAGTCATTTCATCCCCAAATTTGGCTAGTCATTTTATCCCCACATTTAGCTAGTCATTTTATCCCCACATTTGGCTAGTCATTTCATCCCACACATTTGGCTAGTCATTTTATCCCCACATTTGGCTATTCATTTTATCCCACATTTGGCTAGTTATTTCATCCCTACGTTTGGCTAGTCATTTCATCCCCACACTTGGCTAGTCATTTCATCCCACAAATTTGGCTAGTCATTTCATCCCCACATTTGGCTATTCATTTAATCCCACATTTGGCTAGTCATTTCATCCCCACATTTGGCTAGTCATTTCATCCCACACATTTGGCTACTCATTTCGTCCCCACATTTGGCTATTCATTTTATCCCACATTTGGCTAGTCATTTTATCCCCACTTTTGGCTAGTCATTTCATCCCACACATTTGGCTAGTCATTTCATCCCCACTTTTGGCTATTCATTTTATCGTACATTTGGCTAGTTATTTCATCTCCACATTTGGCTAGTCATTTTATCCCCACATTTGGCTAGTCATTTCATCCCCACATTTGGCTATTCATTTTATTCCACATTTGGCTAGATATTTCATCTCCACATTTGGCTAGTCATTTCATCCCACACATTTGGCTAGTCATTTCATCCCACACATTTGGCTAGTCATTTCATCCCCACATTTGGCTATTCATTTTATCCCACATTTGGCTAGTCATTTCATCCCCACATTTGGCTAGTCATTTCATCCCATACATTTGGCTAGTCATTTTATCCCACATTTGGCTAGTCATTTTATCCCCACATTTGGCTAGTCTTTACATCCCCACATTTGGCTATTCATTTTATCCCACATTTGGCTAGTTATTTCATCCCTACATTTGGCTAGTCCTTTTATCCCCACATTTGGCTAGTCATTTCACCCCACACATTTGGCTAGTAATTTCATCCCACACATTTGGCTACTCATTTCGTCCCCACATTTGGCTATTCATTTTATCCCACATTTGGCTAGTCATTTTATCCCCACTTTTGGCTAGTCATTTCATCCCACACATTTGGCTAGTCATTTCATCCCACCATTTGGCTATTCATTTTATTCCACATTTGGCTAGATATTTCATCTCCACATTTGGCTAGTCATTTCATCCCACACATTTGGCTAGTCATTTCATCCCACACATTTGGCTAGTCATTTCAACCCCACATTTGGCTATTCATTTTATCCCACACATTTGGCTAGTCATTTCATCCCCACATTTGGCTATTCATTTTATGCCACATTTGGCTAGTCATTTCATCCCCACATTTGGCTAGTCCTTTTATCCCCACTTTTGGCTAGTCATTTCCTCCCATACATTTGGCTAGTCATTTTATCCCCACATTTGGCTAGTCATTTTATCCCACACATTTGGCTAGTCTTTACATCCCCACATTAGGCTATTCATTTTATCCCACATTTTGCTAGTTATTTCATCCCTACATTTGGCTAGTCCTTTTATCCCCACATTTGGCTAGTCATTTCACCCCACACATTTGGCTAGTCATTTCATCCCCACATTTGGCTATTCATTTTATCCTACATTTGGCTAGTTATTTCATCCCCACATTTGGCTATTCATTTCATCCCACACATTTGGCTAGTCATTTCACCCCCACATTTGGCTAGTCATTTTATCGCCACATTTGGCTAGATATTTCATCCCACACATTTGGCTAGTCATTTCATCCCCACATTCGGCTATTCATTTTATCCCACATTTGGCTAGTCATTTCATCCCCACATTTGGCTAGTCATTTCATCCCACACATTTGGCTAGTCATTTCATCCCCACAATTGGCTATTCATTTAATCCCACATTTGGCTAGTCATTTCATCCCCAAATTTGGCTAGTCATTTTATCCCTACATTTGGCTAGTCATTTCATCCCACATTTGACTAGTCATTTCATCCCACACATTTGGCTAGTCATTTCATCCCCACAATTGGCTATTCATTTAATCCCACATTTGGCTAGTCATTTCATCCCTACATTTGGCTAGTCATTTTATCCCACATTTGATTAGTCATTTCATCCCTACTTTTGACTAGTCATTTCATCCCACACATACGACTTCATCATTAAAAAAAAATTAGGACCTAATAGTTCTGTTAACATCAAGAAAGAAGATTCGTTGGTCGCGATGTCGTTATTCCTTCAGACGTTCTGAAGTTCATGGGTTCGAGTCATTCAGATACTACAGTTTTACTAAGTTACTTCTTTTTTTTTAAATTATTATTAGTCGTTCACTATTTTTACTACGTGTTCAAAGTCAAGAAATATATATGCTCTTTTTATGTCTGTAGGGTACTCTTGTTATCATAAACCCAATTCACTTAATTAGTGCTCCACATACCAACAGGAATGTGTGGAGACATAATAGCCAACGTCATCATTGCTCTAATCGTGCAATGCTGTAATTAATGAAATTATTGCTGTTGGAAGTAACATTTGGCAAAGATATGTTACAGACGTAACATTGATAGGGCGGATGGGGTGGGTGGGGGTGGGGAAGTGTGAGAAAGTTATATATGGTAGAAATATCACTATTTTTGCCTGCCATTATCGATTTAACAAAAGGAAAAAAAAAAGTTTTACTCATATAAAAATCAGATGATAATACACACCAGGTCAAATAGTTTTATTTCGGGTTAAAGGTTAAAGGGGTAAAGACGATACTTTTAACTTCGGTGGTTCTCTAGGTATAGGCCATTACACACTGGTACTACACATGGTTCTTTTAATAATGACAACTGTGTTTACTATTTTTTTAAATGGTGTGTGAAATCCCTGTAAGGATGAGATGAAATCTCTTAGATCCTGTAAACCACTAATGGGACGGTTTTTATGGTTGCCCTTCTTTCATCCCCACCAGTGCCGATAGTGCAATGGCCATGGAGGCACCACGGGGGATATATCGGGAACTTGAGCCAAGACCTGAAAAATGTCCTTGGTCCTTACCGGAGATCGAACCAGGTACATTCAGGTCGACAGTCGAACGCACGACCATCCGTCCCCTTTTTTTTAATAATAAATTCAACTAAACTACATATCGTTATGTACATGCCATATAAATGTTATGTGTATGTTATTGTTATGTGCATGTTATGTGTGTGTTATGCTCATGTTTTATGCATGTTATGTGCACGTTTTATGCATGTCATATGTATGGTATATTCATGTTATTGTATGCTATAAACATGTTCTGTACATGTTTTGGACGTGCTGTGTAGGGCCTATATGGTATGTGCATTTTATGCACCAAATTATAAGGAGGTGAGTTGGACAAGTCTGCACGGATATATTTCATACAGTCTAACTATTTTAAAAAGCTCTTAGCATATTGACTTTAATCGATGGTACCATTTGTCTTAAGTTCACAATTTTTTTTTAAAGCGTACAACCTTTTGATAAACAAGAGACGAGAAAAAAAACACAAATATTTCGTCTTTCGTAAATGTCAATTTAAATATTGTATCATTTACATTCTGTGATCTGCACAATGAATCGTTGTTGTTGTTGTTTTTGTTATTATTATTATTATAAAAAATATTTTCAATAAATTAAAAAAAAGAAATACTTTCCTTTATAACACAACAAGCAAACATGCATTGTTCACTACTCTGTTATTTCTTAAAACAATGGAACCCTGCAGGGACGAGCGTGAGTGTTGCCGGTCATAACTCTTATCGAAAAAACTTATCAATGATTTTATGATATACACAAAGCAAAAACGAAAAGATAGCCATATAATGGTAATGTGTTTATTGAATATAGTTAGCATAATCATTCATATTAAAATGACTACAAGTTCAAATTTATATAACATAATTTATATATTGTGGAGAAATAATATAGTCTAAGCTTGATGACGCAATTTGGTAGGCTCCGCCCGCCATAGTATCCATGGCGTCATTCCGCCATCTTGAGTGTAAATATTGGGAACTTTGGTGTATACGTCATTTGGTAAAAAATGACGTTTATTATACCGACAGTTGGGAGCACATGGTTTGTTTTATAATCAGTCGAGCTCTGTGCATCATAGGATGCGGATGCATGTTCTAGCAGAGTCTAGCTTTGGGCATCGATGTAGATGGATGCATATTTACAGTTTGCTATTGTAATCCTCCTGGATTTATCTTTATGTCAGTTCATGTTCAAGAATTAAATGATTGTTTGATGTTACTTCACTGGAGTTAACTTCGTGATTTGTGTTGTCTGAATTATTACACCTTCTACAAGTATCTTCATTATAAGGACCCGTAACATATATTTGGCACCTCCGACGGAGTACTCAATACTATTTGGAGTACGTAAAATATATTTGGCACCTCCGACGTCGAACTGACTGACTTGGCTGGATTCAGGAGCAGCGGAGTGAGTACATTAAGACTCGTTGTAATTTCCGGTTAAGTATTCATCGGTGAATTACGTGGCGGCCACCACCCTGGCTGTGCGCCGTAAAAACTGTGTTCTGTAGTGGCCAGAGTTATTGTTTGCTGAAGTGGCCGACGTTACTGTTTGCTGAAGTGGCCAACCCTATTGTTTGCTGAAGTGGCCAACCCTATTGTTTGCTGAAGTGGCCGACGTTACTGTTTGCTGAAGTGGCCGACGTTACTGTTTGCTGAAGAGGCCAACCCTATTGTTTGCTGAAATGGCCAACCCTATTGTTTGCTGAAGTGGCCGACGTTACTGTTTGCTGAAGAGGCCAACCCTATTGTTTGCTGAAGTGGCCAACCCTATAGTTTGCCGAAGTGGCCGACGTTACTGTTTGCTGAAGTGGCCAACCCTATTGTTTGCTGAAGTGGCCGACGTTACTGTTTGCTTAAGTGGCCAACCCTATTGTTTGCTGAAGTGGCCGACGTTACTGTTTGCTGAAGTGGCCAACCCTATTGTTTGCTGAAGTGGCCGACGTTACTGTTTGCTTAAGTGGCCAACCCTATTGTTTGCTGAAGTGGCCGACGTTACTGTTTGCTTAAGTGGCCAACCCTATTGTTTGCTGAAGTGGCCAACCCTATTGTTAGCTGAAGTGGCCGACGTTACTGTTTGCTTAAGTGGCCAACCCTATTGTTTGCTGAAGTGGCCAACCCTATTGTTTGCTGAAGAGGCCAACCCTATTGTTTGCTGAAGTGGCCGACGTTACTGTTTGCTTAAGTGGCCAACCCTATTGTTTGCTGAAGTGGCCAACCCTATTGTTTGCTGAAGAGGCCAACCCTATTGTTTGCTGAAGTGGCCGACGTTACTGTTTGCTTAAGTGGCCAAACTTATTGTTTGCTGAAGTGGCCGACGTTACTGTTTGCTGAAGTGGCCGACGTTATTGTTTTCTGAAGTGGCCAACGTTACTGTTTGCTGAAGTGGCCAACCCTATTGTTTGCTGAAGTGGCCGACGTTACTGTTTGCTGAAGTGGCCAACCCTATTGTTTGCTGAAGTGGCCGACGTTACTGTTTGCTTAAGTGGCCAACCCTATTGTTTGCTGAAGTGGCCGACGTTATTGTTTTCTGAAGTGGCCAACGTTACTGTTTGCTGAAGTGGCCAACCCTATTGTTTGCTGAAGTGGCCGACGTTACTGTTTGCTGAAGTGGCCAACCCTATTGTTTGCTGAAGTGGCCGACGTTACTGTTTGCTTAAGTGGCCAACCCTATTGTTTGCTGAAGTGGCCGACGTTACTGTTTGCTGAAGTGGCCAACCCTATTGTTTGCTGAAGTGGCCGACGTTACTGTTTGCTGAAGTGGCCGACGTTATTGTTTTCTGAAGTGGCCGACGTTACTGTTTGCTTAAGTGGCCACCCCTATTGTTTGCTTAAGTGGACGACGTTACTGTTTGCTGAAGTGGCCGACGTTATTGTTTTCTGAAGTGGCCTACGTTACTGTTTGCTGAAGTGGCCAACCCTATTGTTTGCTGAAGTGGCCGACGTTACTGTTTGCTGAAGTGGCCAACCCTATTGTTTGCTGAAGTGGCCGACGTTACTGTTTGCTTAAGTGGCCAACCCTATTGTTTGCTGAAGTGGCCGACGTTACTGTTTGCTGAAGCGGCCGACGTTATTGTTTTCTGATGTGGCCAACGTTACTGTTTGCTGAAGTGGCCAACCCTATTGTTTGCTGAAGTGGCCGACGTTACTGTTTGCTGAAGCGGCCAACCCTATTGTTTGCTGAAGTGGCCGACGTTACTGTTTGCTTAAGTGGCCAACCCTATTGTTTGCTGAAGTGGCCAACCCTATTGTTAGCTGAAGTGGCCGACGTTACTGTTTGCTGAAGTGGCCGACGTTACTGTTTGCTGAAGTGGCCAACCCTATTGTTTGCTGAAGAGGCCAACCCTATTGTTTGCTGAAGTGGCCGACGTTACTGTTTGCTGAAGTGGCCGACGTTACTGTTTGCTGAAGTGGCCAACCCTATTGTTTGCTGAAGTGGCCAACCTATTGTTTTCTGAAGTGGCCGACGTTATTGTTTGCTGAAGTGGCCAACCCTTTTTTTTGCTGAAGTGGCCGACGTTACTGTTTGCTGAAGTGGCCAACCCTATTGTTTGCTGAAGTGGCCAACCCTATTGTTTGCTGAAGTGGCCAACCCTATTGTTTGCTGAAGTGGCCGACGTTACTGTTTGCTGAAGAGGCCAACCCTATTGTTTGCTGAAATGGCCAACCCTATTGTTTGCTGAAGTGGCTAACCCTATTGATTGCTGAAGTGGCCGACGTTACTGTTTGCTGAAGAGGCCAACCCTATTGTTTGCTGAAGAGGCCAACCCTATTGTTTGCTGAAGTGGCCAACCCTATTGTTTACTGAAGTGGCTAACCCTATTGATTGCTGAAGTGGCCGACGTTACTGTTTGCTGAAGAGGCCAACCCTATTGTTTGCTGAAGAGGCCAACCCTATTGTTTGCTGAAGTGGCTAACCCTATTGATTGCTGAAGTAGCCGACGTTACTGTTTGCTGAAGTGGCCGACGTTACTGTTTGCTGAAGTGGCCTACCCTATTGTTTGCTGAAGTGGCCGACGTTACTATTTGCTGAAGTCGCCAACTTTGCTGTTTGCTGAAGTGGCCAACCTTGCTGTTTGCTGAAGAGGCCAACCTTGCTGTTTGCTGAAGAGGCCAACCTTGCTGTTTGCTGAAGAGGCCAACCTTGCTGTTTGCTGACGAGGCCAACCTTACTGTTGCTGAAGTGGTCAACTTTACTGTTTAAAGTGGCCAGAGTTGCTGTGTACTGACGGGGCCGACGTTACCGTGCGGCTGGGAATCACCTCCTCATCGTCAGAGGACCCCACCATAGGATCACCGAGGATCAACCAAGGATCATCGAACATCGCGGACACGGATCACCAAGGATCAACCATCGAAGTCAAGGAACAGAATTTACTATTGTGTTTTTCTTTATATGTAAGTTGACATATTTTTTTATATATCTATTTTTAGAATATTGTATTATTGAAGTATGGTGTAATTATTTGTTTGTTGTTCTTGGTGGAATTCTGTATTTAATACAGTATAGGTTAAAATAGGGTCCACCCTGAGCAGCCAAAACATTTAATTTGCTGTTGTTTTTTTTAAAGTATATTGTACTTGTTTTGTTATTACTTGTATGTTGATGACATAAGAGAATATTTTTTGTGTATGATATATAGTATCAAACATTTTCATTTATTAGTTATAATTGGTTTTGGTTACTGCCATGTCATCAATTTTAAATATTGTTAAAGCTGGTAAGGCACTTGGCCTTACAGGCCAAGAGTTACAAACCTGGGTATCTGTAGAGAGAGAGAGGGTGGAGGAAGAAAAACAGAGAGAGAGGGATGAAAGGAAGGTAAAGGAAAAGAAAAAGATGGAAGAAAAACAGAAAGAGAGGGAAGAAAGAAAGGAAAAGGAAAAGAAAGAGATGGAAGAAAAACAGAGAGAGAGGGATGAAAGAGCCGTAGCTCGGGCAGCTAGAATGCAAGCAATCATGAAGTAAAGAAGGTTCATGGAGCATGAGAGGAGCAGAATGTCAGCTACCCTTGGAGTCAGTGTGGAGGGCGATAAAATGACCCCACCCCCCAAGCCACCCCATTTTACTGGTGATTTTTCTTCAAACAAATTATGGAGGGACAGAAAGAAAATGAAGAGAAGAAAAAATCGCCCGTGTTAATAGACAATGACAAACTGATGGAAGGATTTAATGAAGTTGAGAAGATAAGTGAGGAACATATGTGCAATGTTACTGGCATAATGCAAGCTGAGGATGATAAACATGGTATATGTAGCATACGTGAAGAAAATGAGAAATTAAAAATGGAAAATAAACGTCTCAAGTCAGAGAAGGAAAAAATACAGGCAGAACTGAGTAAATTGATTTTAGACCGGGAAAATGACCTACGTACTAAATCAAAGACCTGCACTACATTGGAAGACCTACCAATTAGGGTAGAAGCAATAGAGAGGATTGTAAATAAACTTGTTAATAAAATAGAATCAGTCGATGTGGTTACAGCTTCTCAAACAAAGATGAATGGAAGTTTGAAGGATAAAATTAATAGATTGAATAAAGTAGAATCGTCAGTTGGAGATAAAGACGCCAATTATATCAAAGTAGCCAAGAGAACCATATCCAGAAATAGAGATGGAAAATTAATTAATCAGGATAATAAAGCAAGCAAATACGTAAATAAGGATATCCAACATAAATCTTATGCTACAGGTACAATTATAAAAAAATCGGTTCCATTTACCACTGAATGTCATGGAGGAGAACTTAAATCAATGAATAACCAAACCTCAAGAATTGTAATACTGAAAGAAAGAAAGAACCCTAACTATTATTGTCAAAGAGACAAAAACTACATTGTATCCAGTGAAAGTCAAAATAAACAAAGAAGGTATTATGATGTACAAATCAAGAAATCTAGACGTAATGGTGATCAAAGCAGAGAAACAAATAGATGGTCGTATGGAAAAGAAAATAAAAGAAATGAAAACCATGAATGGAAGAACCCACCAATTAGTCGATACAACCATTTTAACACAGTTAGATGTCTAACTTATAATAATTGCCATAATAATATCCCCATAAAAATCCCTATGTTAGACATGTAGTAAATTTTAATGAGCCAGAATTTATCCCTCAGTACCACTGTTCATGTAGGACATGTTTGTTGAGATGTTGCAAGAATGACTGTAATATTTATTATCAGGGTAGAAGAGCGAACTATGGTTTCATTCCAACCACGGCGAGAAATATTAATGGGAATTGGAGAGATTTTAATATTTTCTCTTAACCAAACTATGTCCTGGCAGTAAGAAATTTGGCTCACCATAATGTGTATGTTTACATGTATATTATGTTCATATGATGACATGTTTACATGTATATGTGTATATGATGACATAATATGTTTGATAAAATTTGTTGATTATGATGATAAAAAAAAAGAAGTCACTTAAAAAAAAAATGAAGAATAACT
Source organism: Bulinus truncatus (assembly GCA_021962125.1). NCBI lineage: Eukaryota > Metazoa > Mollusca > Gastropoda > Planorbidae > Bulinus > Bulinus truncatus. Next base: position 10,425,169 of record JAGDYQ010000008.1, read on the forward strand.
AGTGACATGAAAAAAAAAAGAGTTCACCTAAAAGACAAAAATAATAGAAAAGAAAAGATATACACGTGACATGAAAGAAAAAAAGTAAACAAGTCACATAAAAAAAAAAGATAATAAAATAGTAAATATCAGTGACGAAATAGAAAACAAAATGATGATATATTTTAATTTAATTCAATATGTTCATACATATATGATTGATGATATTTATTATATTGTTTGCATGTATTGATTTATAATTCAATGCAATATTGATTTGATAAATCATTGTATAATTTATTTTGGTTGTTATGATGATTTTGATATGTTCTATGATTGAACTTTGTTTCATGTGGCTTCCTTTTGTCGGCATTAGTATTGGGTTTTACATGATTACATCATGCTTAGGTAGAGGGGAGGAATGTGGAGAAATAATATAGTCAAAGCTTGATGACGCAATTTGGTAGGCTCCGCCCACCACAGTATCTATGGCGTCATTCCGCCATCTTGAGTGTAAATATTGGGAACTTTGGTGTATACGTCATTTGGTACAAATGGCGTATATTATACCGACAGTTGGGAGCACATGGTTTGTTTTATAATCAGTCGAGCTCTGTGCATCATAGGATGCGGATGCATGTTCTAGCAGAGTCTAGCTTTGGGCATCGATGTAGATGGATGCATATTTACAGTTTGCTATTGTACTCCTCTTGGATTTACCTTTATGTCAGTTCATGTTCAAGAATTAAATGATTGTTTGATGTTACTTCACTAAAGTTAACTTCGTGATTTGTGTTGTCTGAATTATTACACCTTCTACAAGTATCTTCATTATAAGGACCCTTAACATATATAAATCGTTATGTTGACAGTCTAATAATTTATACAAATACATAAATCTACTAGCTTCAAGTACCCGGCATTGCCCGGGTTTAAAATAAGGTTTTCAGTTTACCTTCTGTTTTCTCCCTACCCCCCTCTCTCCCTTCCTCTCTCTCCCTCCCCCTCTCACTCCCTCCCTACCCCCTCTCTCCCTTTCTCTTTCCCTCCCTCCCTTTCTCCCTCCCTTCCTAACTCTCACATCTCCCTCTCCCTCCCTCCTTCTCTCTCCCCCTGTCTTTCCCACTCCCTCCCTGCCATCTCTCACTCTTTATCTCTCATCACTCCCATTTCTCCCATCCTGTCTCTCCCTCTCTCATTCCCTCCCATTTCTCTCCCGCCCTACCCCTCTCTCCCTCCCTCCTTTCTCCATCCCTCCCTCTCCCACCCCCCTCTCTCTCCCTCTCTCCCGCCCACCTCTTTCCCCCTCTCCCTCCCTCCCCATCCCTCCCCCTTCCTCCCTCCCTTATTTCCTCTCTCTCCCTCCCTGCCCCCTCTCTTTATCACTCTTTCCCTCCCTCTCTCCCACCCTCTCTCTCCCTCCCTCCCCTCTATCTCCCACCCTACTCCCTCCCTCCCTTCCTTTCTTTTTCCTTCCCTCCGTTTCTCTCTCCCTCTCTCCCTCCTTCTCTCAACTCCCTCTCTCTCCCTCACTCCTTCTCTTCCCCCCTCCGTCTCTCCCCCTCCCTCCCTCCCTCCCTCCCCATCCAACCATCCTTTCCTCTCTCCCGCTACCCCCTCTCTCTCTCTCGCTATATATCTCTCTCTCCCTCCCTCTGTCTCTCTCTCTCTTTCTCTCTCTCTCTCTCTCTCTCTCTCTCTCTCTCTCTATATATATATATATATATATATATATATATATATATATATATATACAATGTAGGGTGGTCCAGAAAAACAAAGTAACAGATTTAAGTTGTCCACAAGGTTATTTCTGTTCTTTATTATGTTAATAACAATTGTGCAAAATTTTAATGAAAACAAATAATATTTACAGGTCAACCCATTTGACAGTTTTTTGGGTTATCTCAAATGAAATAGTTATTGCCAATTATAGTTGATGATCGATTTAAAACTTAAGGTTAAAATTTTAAAGTAAATTAAAATTAAGAAATTAAATTAAAGTTGTAATTAAAAAATGTAACTAAAACTTACAATCTAATGAAAACCTTAGTTTTAAAATTTGACAGTTTCACAGTGGATAATCTATGACGACGACATAAGTGATGTCTTTGATGGAGTTGGGAAATTCCTGCGATGGTTTGCAACCAATCGAAGAATAAACTGTTTCTGTTCCTCATTCTTTGTCAGTGTTTTATTGTATTTCTCAATAAGACTGATTCCCCTTTCAGCTACATCATTTACAACTGTCATGTGTGCAGCCAGTTCATAAAATTTCTTGAAGACTGGATCAGATGTCCACTGTCCTGGTGGTTTCTTAAGGAATGTCTGAGACTTTTCTTTGCCTTCTTCCATGAGGACATCAAAGAAAGATGTCGTCCTTTCTGTCACCAGGTCCTCCAATTTCAACTGTTCAGATTCACTTGTCAACTTTACACGCCGAGGGATGTCTGCCAATGCTGGTCGAAGTAGATTTTGTACCATCTTTTCTTTGATTGATGCTGACACTCTGTCATCTAAAAGGGCTATGCCAACCAAATGTTCAGAGAGAAACCAGAGGTGCCTTGAAAATGCTTCATGTGCCTTGCTGGCAACAGTCTTATTCGGATAGGTCTTCAGATTTGATAAAAATTCGATGTCATTGAGAGGGGCTCGGATTGCAAGTGGTGCTTCGTTCCACTGTTTTACATAAACAAGACTGACAAAGAGGGCCAAACCTGTGATATTCTGGGATTCACGAACAGTCAACTTGAACTGAGTCTTAAAAAGAAAGATTTTCAGTGCGTAAATGGCTTTTGCCATCCATCTCGCATGATGTGTTGGACCGGGAGCTCGAAATTTTTCCTTGTCTTTGTGTCCACCAAGAAACCAGAAGGATAAACGTAAAAATTCCTGATAATCGTCCCTTGGGTGCTGTTTTTCAAGAGCACCTGGTAAATAGACAAGCATTTCCTGTCGCATGTTTTTCAATATTGGATCCTGAAACAGTTCATCACTTGCTGTAGAATAAGCATCTTGGTTCATTGATGGCCATTGTTTCTGAAATCGCTGGAATAGTGCAGTTGATGGACCTTCAGCTGGACCAAACAGAGACTTGAAAACATTTGAAAGGACAACTTCCATGACATGATGACGGCATGCAATCCAGACCATTTCAGTTCCCAGAGCTTCTTCAATTCCAACACATGCGCCCTTATGAAGCCCTGTATTGCTAGCTGTTGTGTCGAATACAAGGCCTTTGATCTGGGAACGCAGATTCCATTTCTCAATTACTTCAATGCAAGCATTTACTTGAGCCTCTCCTGTTCCTCTATCCATTTTTGGAATACCCAACAGTTTTTCCTGGCCATTCCCAGTAACAATAACAGCTATGCGATCCACATTTTCCTTTGATCCATCAATGTCGGGCAATATTTTACCGTCCCAATGCAGCAATAGTGGTCCTGCCAAAGAAAATTCTTTTTCATCCATTGCAGCAGCCCGTTGTCTTTCTTTTATTCTGGATCGTCTGATTGAACTTCGAGATAATGTTATTTCTGAAATGCCATGGCCAAGCGCCTGTGCAACAGCTCCAGCAACAAACACAGCTCCACGGTCTGGGAGGCAAACACGATCCAAAGCACCTACAACTTCAGGGGACTGGAAGATATTCGGACGTAAATCGCAAGCGCGGACACCAGACAAGTAATGTTGATAATGGGTTGACCTGTAGATGTTGCTCGATCAGCCTGAAATTTTGCAGGCCAAATACCTATACCCAATGGACAAAAACAAACCATGTGGAGCAATGATTCTACAAACTTAAACTTTTCAGTATGGTTTTCTGGACCACACTAATATACATATTATTATAGCTTCACACTTCTTCTAAAATCCTTTTTCATTTATTTACCTTCCTCAAACTGTACAAATCGGGAAACATGAAAAAAACATCAACAATTCTTTGCAGCACAAAGTCATGATACAGCACCTGCGCGCAAGTTCTATTCGATCATCGGGAAATGACGTCAAGAGGTTTTATTTATGGCGCCGTCGAGAATACTTTAATATAGTAAAATACTAAATTAAAAGTAATTTATTACAATTAAACTACCCATCGATATGAAACGAAACATGTCCTATAACCTTCCCCATGTAATTATGTGTACGTGTACCAAATTTCACGTTATTTGGTTGTCTGGATCTTGAGTTATAAGAGTACAGACAGACAGACAGCAAATGCCTCTTATAAGTATAGAGATTTACGTTTGTGTTTTGTATATAGCATGAAATCATCAATAAATTTTCTCTCAGAGTTATGGCCGGCAACACTCACGCCTCGTCCCTGGAACCCTGAGATGTGTAAGTATAGTGAAAAACTTTTTCCTAGTTAATCAAGTCATGAAAAAAAACAACTTTCCGTTTTCTAAAATATTTTTTTTAAATTGTACAATAAATATTAACATTATCATGTTTAAATAGCAGAAGTTATGGGGCGACGAAATTTGTCCTGAGGTCTGATCAATCGGCTACTTTCCCTTCCCCAATCCAGTGCCCAATCCCAGCAGTTGGTGTGGAAATGTCTCAGCTACAAACGTTTAACTTATTCGTGGTGTTGTTGATGCAAGGGAAGTAGCCCATTTATTAGTGTCACTCATCATAGCCAAACAAGGTTATATCCCTTGATTAGTATAATGAGAAAATGTTTCTTTTTTTTTAACCATATTTAATTTATTAATTAGCATAAACACAAAAAAGCTAATTAATAGCAAAAATAATGGGTCAAAAACATGTTTGCACAATTAGATGAAAGTATATCACTAAAAAGTGCCTCAAAAATCAATAACAAAAATTTTCCCATAAAAACATTGAAATAAATAAATAAATACAAATAAAAAACAAAAAGCTAACAAACAGAAGTTTCGAGTGGAGAAAACGGATAGGAAAAAAAAACCCAACTCTGTGTTTATTCAAATAATTATTCACTGTCTCGTCGTCTCGTTAATGCCATTTACCCATATGTTTCACCAGACTTCACATTTCTTTTTGGGGTTCATTGGAGAGTTCTCGAGGCAGTTGAATGCTTTTGACAATTCTTTACTGTTAGAGACTGTGCCAATCACTCTGTAAATGACACGTTTTGCGCATTTAAAACAAAAACATATATAACTTACTAGCATTTATACCCCTACTAATTATAATCAGTGTTACTTGACACTTGAATGCTGCTAGCTTACACCGCCAGTCACGAAATTACTCTCTTTAAGTCGAATGTAAAATGTATTATTTTTAATAGCCTATAATATCTCATACTATTTATAAATATAAACGCATAGATATATAGTGCAATAAGATGTTTAACTTTTTTTTTGGCTAGCGACCTTTTAGGTATTAAATGTGCTCATTCTATATACAATATATAAATATGTATGTTTAAACGTATGGCGCAGTGTAAACTTGTTTAACAGTATGTATAAATCATTACATGTGTTCGTGACTCTTTGTTAATCAATGTATATTTTTGATCAAACAAGAAATAACTTTTATTACGTTAGAATACGTACCACACCATTATAACCCCCCCCACACACACACACAGACACACTCACAAACACACCAATTTCTTAACAGCTTACCTGTGTGTGTCAGACAAAGCGAGGCTTTACCGAGAATTGCATGTTGGTGAACAATAGAAACACCAGAAATCATTTTGTTTGTTGTACATCTTTGGCTGATCTGCACATCTCTTTGTCAAATCAGTTTATTTGATGCTGAGCTGCACATCTTTCAATTTATATAACATTAATCTATCATTGTCTATATATTACCTTACTATCATGCATTCATAATTCACCTATCTATCATGCAATCATCTTCCACAAATCTATCTACCATCTTTCTTTCTATGTAATCCATCGTGAGATATTGAAAACCACTAGTATTAGAGTGAAGCATCAACACTAGTCTTTTATGTATTGACGTTTACATTAAAATATTGATGGCTAACTGCTATTGCTTATGCCCACCCGTAAATTGTATAAGCCCAACGAGGTCCGTGACCAAATAATTGTCAGGCCTACCTAAATATTTCAATGGGAGCCTCATTTGCAAACTACATCAAGGTCAACTTAGGAGGGGGGGGAGGGGACAAACTAAATACTTTTTTATGTAGAGGGTTGTTGTTAACAGCGTCATGGTCACAAATAGGGAGGGCCACCGTTACACTAGTCGGGGACCTTGAGCTAACAGCATCAGGGTCACCTATAGGGGGGGGCACCGTTACACTTATCAACTGGTCCCTTGTCAAAAGACTCTCTAAGAGACACGACTATGAGTGCTCAAAACTTACTGGCAACAATTCCAACTTTTAAGTACAGGGACGAAAACCAGTTACCAATGCTAGACTACCTTTGACAGTATCCTTTTACCTATCACATGAATGTGTTGCTGTAGGTGTTAATGACAGTGATGTTATGAGTAGAGTAGATCTAAATGACATGTAAACTATGCTGCTACATAGAAACCCTTTCTCCCTCCCGTCTCCTCTCCCCCACCTAAAGAATTTAATTTTTTAAACAACAAACAAACCATGGCAACAAAAGCTAAAGACCAAGCTAAATCAACCTAACCCATACCATGGCATTATGAGACCAAGCTATATCGACTTAACACAAACCATGGCAAGATGAGACCAAGCGATATCGACTTAACACAAACCATGGCAAGATGAGACCAAGCGATATCGACTTAACACAAACCATGGCAAGATGAGACCAAGCGATATCGACTTAACACAAACTATGGCAAGATGAGACCAAGCTATATCGACTTAACACAAACCGTGGCAATATGAGACCAAACGATATTAACTTGACTGTTGTGGGGTCAGATTTTGTTTCTATTCGTCTACAGATTGAATGAACTGAATTTTGTGTACTTCTTTTATTTTCAAAAGTACAGAGTATTAAACTTACCAACCAATTAAAAAATAAATGTACATAGCCAACAAAATACAATTTTCATTTTTTTATTTTAAAAGATAAAATTTCTCATAGATATTTTTTTTTTTTGCTAATTAAAGTGAACAACAATTTATGAATAAAATAAAAAATATGTTTTCTTTATTTTTTTTGAGAAATTATAGTTTGTAACATCTTTTTCACCAAACTTCACATTTCTTCTCTGGGTTCATAGGTGATTTCAATGGACAGTTGAAAGCTGCAGAAAATTCTTTGCTGTTGGAGACTGTTCCAATAACTCTGTAAAAAAAATGGTTGTTGCACATTTTAAATTACATCTGTAAGTGTTATAATTTATTAACCTATATTTCTGATTTGATAGATTAAGATGTGTTACACCAGAGCTAGGAGGACGGGTGCATTACAGATATGTAGATAAAAGAGATTTCATAAAATCAAGGAGAACTTTTAGGATGTGTGCTTTTGTTTATTATTATATTAAACACAAACCGTGTTATCATGGAGCAGGCAGTTGGGATAAATATACACCTTGTTATAACCATAATCTGATCGCTCGTTAGCTTGAGTCCAGCTGTACAAGCAGTTCTATATTTCTTATTTTACTGTGATAGGCGCCTGTAGATATGTGTACAACAAATGTAGGACTTAACTAACCTGAACTGATTGTGGGCGTGGTCATCATTGCGTATACTCGATATGGCGTAATCCTTTGTATACTCTGCACAATAGAACTGAAAGATATAATTCATCACAGATATACTCTGCACAATAGAACTGAAAGATATAATTCATCACAGATATTATCTGCTCAACATAACCAAAAGATATATAATTCATACTTACTTTAAAAAATTTTAATTGAAAATTTGTTTACATAAGTAATCTTTTAAATTAAAAAAAATATTTCTACAATGATATGAAATTTAGGTTTCATTGGAATAATTCTTTTAACGAGTATGTGCCTAAACCAACTGATTTTTACAATGAGTATTTTTTTCTTAATAATTCTTTCGAGTTTTTCTTCGTCAGTCAGTTTCTGAAAACTTACATAATTGTAAAGGATCTTATATTTACAAAAAAAAGAAGTCAACTAAATCTCAACTTGTTATGTCAGCTTCCATTTAGGAATATCAAGTCAACCTAATTTCACCTTAGGTTAACTAACACATAGGCTTGCATATCAGGAGAACCTACATGACTGAGTCCTAAAAAATACAGTTGGTCATCGGTCAGGTTCAGGCCAGGCAGAGACAGGTCATGTGACTTAATGGCCGACTTGTAAGCTCTGTACGCCATCTTGATCCCACCATTGTCAGCAATGTTCTCCCCTAGAGTGAGCAAACCACTGATCTGTACAAAATAAATGTCATCTATATTAGCGGCTAGAAAAATGTGCACAGTACTCTATTAAATAGATTAAATGGTATTTATGTGTTCCTAGTACTTTGGATTTGTGTGATGCATGTAGAGTAACGAGCAACACAGACTACAGCTTATGTCTGGTGTCACAGAGAAACATTGCCCAACAAACTACAGCTTATGACTGGTGTCACAGAGAAATGTTTCCTCACAGACTACAGCTTATGTCTGGTGTCACAGAGAAACCTTGCCCAACAAACTACAGCTTATGTCTGGTGACACAGAGAAATGTTTCCTCACAGACTACAGCTTATGTCTGGTGTCAAAGAGAAATGTTGCCCTACAGACTACAGCTTATGTCTGGTGTCACAGAGAAATGTTTCCTCACAGACTACAGCTTATGTCTGGTGTCACAGAGAAACCTTGCCCAACAAACTACAGCTTATGTCTGGTGTCACAGAGAAATGTTTCCTCACAGACTACAGCTTATGTCTGGTGTCACAGAGAAATGTTTCCTCACAGACTACAGCTTATGTCTGGTGTCACAGAGAAATGTCGCCCTACAGACTACAGCTTATGTCTGAAGTCACTGAGAAATGTTGCCCAACAGACTACAGCGTATGTCTGGTGTCACAGAGACATATTGCCCTACATACTACATCTTATGTCGGTTATAACAGAAAAAATGTTTCCCCGCGTAAATGCAAAATAAATTGCCTATCACAAACAAATAAATATGTTAACATTATTCTATTTTTTTAGGTGCCAGCGAATATAGATAGATAAATGAAGTCTTACATTTTGACCATAAACTTCAAAAGTATTGTACTGGTCAATCAGACATTGAGCTCGCTTGTCAAACTCCTCGGCCACATGCGGCGTCCAGTTGTCTTTCATGTTGCCATCTTTGTCAAAGAGACGTCCAGAACTGTCAAAGGCGTGGACTATTTCATGGGCGAGTATAGCTCCGAGTGTCCCGTAAAGATAGGGCCTAAACGGACCAATGGGAAAGAAGTTGTACAATTTTGCAGTGAAAGTGAAAATATATATTTTGATCATCGACAGCATTTTGCTCGGATTTCGAGCTGAAATATTTTATATTTTTTAGACATTTTTAGTGACTATTTTAAAAATACTACAGCTTTCGTTTTTTATAACCCATGCGGCTAGTAGTGGGTCAGATGCAAAGTAGGATTCAGAGATGGGACTCTACGGGGATCGTGTAGCAGCTAATCACAGGGCAAAGACGGAGTTACTCACTCATGTACAGTCAAGACCCACAATAAGGACTGCGCCGTACTATGGTGCAAGTGGGTGTAAAACACAGGGGCGGCAGCCCGTATGGGGCGACAAAATGTAGCATTTGAGACGGAATATTTTAAAAGAGAAAAAAACGAAGAGTATTTTTCATGAATTGAAAGGGACAGATTGGAAGTTTTGTAAGTGAGTACTTCAAATGGACTGTTTAAATTAGTTATAAATATTATTAGCGCGGGGTTTCGGGCACAAGCTGCGGTGTTAAATTTATATGTAATTACGAAGTGAGGTATGTTCAATTACGCAAAAAACCTTTAGCGTGTAGTGCGAAGCCCATCTTAATTTGTCGCCCATCTTATTATGTCGCCCAACTTAACATGTCGCCCAACTTAATGTGTCGCCCATCTTATTATGTCGCCCAACTTAACATGTCGCCCAACTTAATGTGTCGCCCATCTTATTATGTCGCCCAACTTAACATGTCGCCCAACTTAATTTGTCGCCCATCTAAACATGTCGCCCATCTGAACATGTCACCCATCTTAATATGTCGCCCATCTGAATATGTCGCCCATCTTAATATGTTGCCCATCTTAATATGTCGCCCATCTTAATATGTCGTCCATCTTAACATGTCGCCCATCTTAATAAATTGTGTAATGTAGCCTGTTATGGTCAGAGGCATAACTTGTGTTTGTGTTGCCCGGGGAGAACTTGTACAGTGCCGTCACATTACCAAACCAAAAAATCATAATTGGTGAGCGGTGAAAAGAAACGAGCACTGGAGGCCTACAAAATTTAGATATAAATATTTCACCTTTTTTTTTTTTGAAATGTTGTGAAAATCTTCATAAATGTTTCATGCATGGAAATTATCGGACGTGGTTTTGAAATTTAACAGCTTTTGTTGGACGCGAAAAAATGGTATACTGCTCATACATTGCATTGCAGATTTTAGTTTTCTGAATATTATTAATGGCCTATCAGCCACACAAAAATTGCTCAGAAATGAAAGCTTTGCATACATTTTGAATAAAAATCTAGCAAAGATGTCTCTAGCCGAGAACAGTGAAAAAAAGACTGTGTAATAATTAGATAGTTAACTCATTTCCAATAAAAAAAAAACATTTGGACGATTGATCCAATAGGGCAAGTGCTACCCATTCTAGGGGACGGATGGTCGTGTGGTGAGTCACTCGACTGTCGACCTGAATGTACCTGGTTCGATCTCCGGTGCGGATAAATTTATATTTCAGGTCATAGCTTAGGTTCCCGCTCCGTCATCCGTAGTGCCTCCATGGCCATTGCACTATCGGCCATGGTGGTGATCACAAAAGGGCACCATAAAAACCGTTCCATTAATGGTTTAGAAGATCAAAGAGATTTCGCCTCAGTCTTACAGGGACTTCTTCACACACCCATTCGCTGCGATGAAGCGATTATTCCCAGAATACAATGTGTATATATATATATATATATATATATATATATATATATATATATATCTATATACTAGCTGTACATTGCAAAACCTTCGGATAGAGTTATATCCCCTTAGGCTTGATCGGTATATTAGGCTATTTTTCGGTTTCGGGCAGATCCGCTTTTTTCACGTTTGCATTTTAAACTGGAATACTGTTGTATTAATTCTTTTCTTTCCATTTAACGCAGAACCCATATCGCTTATATATTACACCTATCCCCCGATTTACACGGTAGATACGTTCCTGAGAAAAACCTGTAAATCGAAAATTAAAAATTTTCAAGTCAAAACCGTGTAAATCGAAAAGCTTGCAGAAAATGCATAATTTTGCTATTTAACAGTTGTGATTTTTTTCTCAATATTTTTAGGTGTACACAGAAATAAAAATAAAATGCATTGACAGGTTAAAATATGTCATATATTACGCAAAAACTATTTTTTTTTTAAATTTAATTACAATACATTAAACAGACGGACAACAAATAAAGCCAAAGGTGTTTTATTATCCTTCTTCACTGTCAGGAATTACTCTCATTCTTTTCTAATAGTTCTTATTATAGCTTCGTTCATGCTAAATGATTTTGCAACATCTACTACCCTATCTCCCTTTCGTAAGCGATCCAAAATATCGATTTTGGTTTCTAAAGAAATAACTTTTCTTATAACTTCTTTCTACATTATAAGCCTAAAATATTTTTTTAAATTTATGTTCATTTATAATAATCTAAATTATGCACTCACTTGTAATTTACGAATATGGAAAATTAAATGTTTCTGAAACTGTGAAACTTTCACTCAAATACAATTTTACTTAGATAAAACTTTACTTTTAGGCGAAGAAATACAGACACAGTGTGCGTGTGCAGCAAGTCAGCATATAAGCTCGGGTTTCCCCGTGAGATGTGTTCAATCACAGTAACATTTAGGAGAGTGCGATTAAAAAAAAAACTTATTTGGAAAACCGTGTAAAAGCGAAAACGTGCAAAACGAGTACCGTGTAAATCGGGGGATAGGTGGTATTAGATATTAGTAAAAATCGTTGATAGTAATGTCTAATTAAAATGTTTCAACTGTATTTAGGTCACTCACGTGGGGTAGTCCTTGGAGATGATTGGTTCCTGTAGTATCCCAGCCAACACCACCACCTCGTTCTCCTGCATGTTGTAGTAGGCGTTGACGGTGTCAGGGGCGATGAGCCACCTGTTTGTAGAGAGAATGGACAGGAGTACGCTCGTAAGTCTTAATATTGTATGTCGGCTGGCAGATAGCCAATTGTTTATAGATAGACGAGGAAACTCGTCAGTCGTAATTGTATGTCGGCTGGCGGATAGCCAATTGTTTATAGATAGACGAGGAAACTCGTCAGTCGTAATTGTATGTCGGCTGGCGGATAGCCAATTGTTTATAGATAGACGAGGAAACTCATCAGATGTAATTGTATGTCGGCTGGCAGATAGCCAATTGTTTATAGATAGACGAGGAAATTCGTCAGTCGTAATTGTATGTCGGCTGACAGATAGCCAATTGTTTATAGATAGACGAGGAAACTCGTCAGTCATAAACGCCACTCTTACACAGTCATCTTTACTTATGTAGTGCATGAAATTGATAGACGAGAACTGATGTACATGTGTAATGTGATGGTAGATGGTCCTTTAGGGTAATGTGATGGTAGATGTTTGACCCTGATGTTAATTTAAGGTAATGTGATGGTAGATGCTAGACCCTGATGGTAACTTAGGGTAATGTGATGGTAGATGCTAGACCCTGATGGTCATTTAGGGTAATGTGATGGTAGATGCTAGACCCTGATGGTAATTTAAGGTAATGTGATTGTAGATGCTAGACCCTGATGGTAATTTAGGGTAATGTGATGGTAGATGTTTGACCCTTATAGTCCTTTAAGGCTTAGGGATTTTTTTTAAACACATTTTATCATTAGTATTGATTTCTCAAGCCAAATGTCTAATTTGAGTTGCGCGTATCTCGTTGCGATGTTCTCTAAATACTTACTAGAAAATATTTGTTTATAAATCATTAGAGCGAGCTAATATTTTACACCCTTGTTATGTAAAGTAGGTCACCAAAATAAATTAGTAGAATGAAACCAAAAGACTGACACAGACAGACCGTTGAATCGATTAATAAACATTTATAAATGTGTACATGTTGATAGTTTTCCATAATTATCTAGGTAGACTGACAGACATACAGATGTACAGACAAATAAAGTAAGACATTCTTACAAATCAATAAAATTAGATTTAACAACAATACTTTAGACTTACACATTTCTCAATGGTGGTTGCCTCAATTTTCTCTTTTCTATGTTGGTGTGAAATTTGATGGAATGAATGAAGTTCCTGAAATATTCACCTTCCTCTATCTCTAGATCTTCATACTCGGCGTCCAGTATGCTCGGGTCAAGGATCCAGTCCGGGTATCCCACCTGGTTGGTCATGGCCTGGGCTTTCTCTTTCAGATTTCTCTTGGTCTCGTCGTCCAGCCAGGTGAGTTGATTCATATTGCTAATGAACTCATGCTCAATGTCGTCTAGTGCAGTCGCAACCTTAGGGAAAAGTAATTGGTGGTCATTGGCTTAGTCATTGGTGGTTAACTTATTCATTGGTGGTGTCTTAGTGATTGGTGGTGACTTAGTCATTGGTGGTGACTTAGTCATTGATGGTTGAATTAGTCATTGATGGTGACTTAGTCATTGGTGGTTGACTTAGTCATTGATAAAAGATGTACTAAAAGATGTGATTGCTTTTACAATATTAATATGAGCGAAGCGAAATAAGAATCTTTGATAGCAAACTAAGTCACTGACAGCAAACTAAGTCAATGGTAGCAAACTAAGTCACTGGAAGCAACTTAGTCATTGACAGTAAACTAAAGCATTGAAAGTAAACTAAGTCATTGACAGCAAACAAAGTCACTGACAGCAAACTAAGTCAATGGTAGCAAACTAAGTCACTGGAAGCAACTTAGTCATTGACAGTAAACTAAAGCATTGAAAGTAAACTAAGTCATTGACAGCAAACAAAGTCATTGACAGCAACCTAAGTCAATGGCAGCAAACTAAGTCATTGACAGCAAAATAAGTCCCTGACAGCAAACTAAGTTTCTGACAGCAAACTAAGTCATTGACAGCAAACTAAGTTATTGGCAGCCAACTAAGTCACTGAAAGAAAACTTTTTCATCGACAGCAAATTAAGTTATTGACTACAAAATAAGTCACTGACAGCAAACTAAGTCATCAACAGAAAACTAAGTCATTAACAGCAAACTAAGTCATTGACTCCGAACTAAGTCATTTGCAGCAAGCTAAGTCACTGACATCTAACTAAGTCACTGACAGCAAACTAAGTCATTGACAGCAAACTAAGTCAGTGGCAGCAATTTAAGTCATTGGCTGCGAATTAAGTCATTGACTGCGAACTTTCATTCATATCCGCCATTGTTATTTAAAGAAAAAGAAGCCATTCAACAAAGTCAATCAATGTACAGAAAGTTAGCAATAACTACGGATGTGATTTTGTTCGTTTATTTACGGTTACCTTGACAACAGTTTCCTGAGAGAAGTGTCGGTCCACGTACAATGCACTAGTGACGAATGGCATCAGCTTCTTTGATTTTTCCAAACATTTTTCCTGTCTGGGGTCCAAATCTATTATTTTCTCGGCAGGTTTCGTGGCAAATACGTCAGCGACTGAGAATCCTTTAGGGAGGTAGCCCATGGTGGGGAGAAGTAGATTCCAAATGATGTAGTTGGCCAAAACTCTGAAAATGTATGGTTGACATGTTATATTTCGCTGTAGCCAAGCTCTGAAATGTTTGGATGAAAGATTTGCATCGACTGTAGCCAAACTCTGAAATACATGGATGATATGCTATTATCGAATGTAGCTAAAACCCTAAAATGTATTATGGATATGTTAACATTGAAGGTAGCCAAAACTCTGAAATGTATTTGATATATAAACACTGACAGTATGAGATATTCTGAACATGTAAGGATGAAATTTTAAGCATCACTCCCTGTGGTGTCTCCATGGGCCAATGACCGGCTACCATGCTTAATTAGTGGGACGGGTGGTCGTTCGGTAAACATCACTCGACTGTCGACCTATTAGTCTTGAGTTCGCCCCCTCTGTGATTATCAATGGATTTTTTTCCCCAAGTCCTGGAGAAATTCGGTCAAATGTCCCACACGTTACACCCTTAAATGGATGCCCTGACTTTAAGTAAAGGGGCTGGGTGGGCGTTAACCTAATCCCTTTAAGGCAGTAGTAGCAAAACAAAAAAATAGATGAATGATATTCTCAATCTGGCCTGATCGCCCTTTAGGGTTTAACGAGCAATCGTTGCCCTTTAGGGTTTAACGAGCTATTGTTGCCCTTTAGAGAACTACTGTCATCCCTTAATAGTATTTGTGGGACGGATGGCCGAGTGATGTAGATACTCGACCGTCGACCTGAGAGTCCTGGGTTCGATCCTCGGTGAGGCCCATGGACATTTTTCCAGGTGAAATTTGGTGCACAGGCGTCCCATGGCCATAAGTCCACCCAGCTGTAAATGGGTACCTGACTTAAGTTGGGGAAGTATAGGCGGCTGGGCGTTGTGCTAACCACACAATCCGTTCATATTCCGAGGTTATAGAAACAGATGAATTCTACACTTTGTCTGCCCCGATGGCCAGATAAGGCTAAGGGAACTTTACTTTTTTTTTAATAGAATTTGTTTCAATGAGTATTATTAGGTTAAGGCCTCCTTTTCTTTTGTTTTTTCTGTGATGACTCAAGCCTATTAACGTGTTGCTTTGTTTTAATGTTTTACATTAATTTTACGGTATCAGACAATCACACAACTCTCTATCCATACTCTCTATCATATGAGTTGATGACTGTCTTAAGTTGTTTGAAGTAACTTGGAGTTGCCACATTAATTAGGTCGTCAGATGTCACAACGCCCTTGCCAAATATCGCATCCATGTATTTCTGCATGTCAATCTGTTAGTACAAGATGTAAGAAATGATATATATATATATATATATATATATATATATATATATATATATATATATATATATATATGACAGTGGTCAGTCGATAAAACAAGGAAACATTGCAATTTAAGAGGTAAACATCTATGCATCTGACTATGGTCTTCACTGACAGACATAAATGTTAATTAAATAGTATTTGTATTAATATTAATTAAATTACCAATATGTATATACTATTGAGAATTGTGTATAATAGTTTTAAAAAATTGCTTGCTGCACGTTACTGGTAAATTGAGCGTAAACCAAAAAAAAAAAAGCCTATGAAATCAAATAACCTACCCAACTTCCGATCAATTTCTGGAATTGACGGAGTGTCATTAAGTTGTACAACTTATTTGGGTTAGTCATCTCTTCTTTGGGTATAAATATCTGTTGAAATAAATAAAAAGTATCGATAATAGGTTAATACACTTTTAAAAACATTGTTGTACAATCATACTTCTATTACGATAAAAATTTGTTTACTTTTGGGTTTTTCGTTGTTGTTGTTTTTTTGGAAATCGGGTAAATTCTAAACTTTCGAGCTTCTAAAGTTCAAATCAGCTTATTTTCCAACTTGAAATCTAATAAAATTTATAATTCCTCTCCTAGATCTGTTATTCCCTTTTGGATGTCTGTAAGTGTACTGTGGGTGTGGTCTGTCGTTTAATAAGGTCATGCAGGTCTGATCGTTGGTGGAGCGTGTTAGTCATTGGTCAAGGATCACAAGACACAAAGAAGGTATGCGGGCTGTCCGGGAAGTCTGACGTCGTTGATTCACGAGGAAGTCTCACGGTGTGGTCTCATGGTGTGGTGGTTAGGTGTGATATCTAGGTGTAATCTTTTGGCGTGGTCTCACGGTGTGGTCTCATGGTGTGGTGGTTAGGTGTGATATCTAGGTGTAATCTTTTGGCGTGGTCTCACGGTGTGGTCTCATGGTGTGGTGGTTAGGTGTGATATCTAGGTGTAATCTTTTGATGTGGTCTCACGGTGTGGTCTCATGGTGTGGTGGTTAGGTGTGCTATCTAGGTGTAATCTTTTGGTGTGGTCTCACGGTGTGATCTCACGGTGTGGTCTCTAGGTGTGGTCTCACGGTTAGATCTCAAGATTTAATCTCAGGTTGTGGTCTCACGATGTGGTCTCATTGTGTGGTCTCACGGGGTGGTGTCATGGTATAGCATGCATGTGTGGTCTCAAGGGGTGGTCATGACAGAAATCTCACAGTTGTTGAGTGAAGATTGTATGTGTGTGTGTGTATGTAAAGGGTAGTTACTTTGATGTTGTGGTGAAATGGGGACTCATTGCATTACAGCTTGCGGACTCTTTCATTGTTTACATCATGTATTTAAAGCTCATTCGTTATGTTCACAAGAACATTATCGGCGATAATTTACTGGAATTGAAGTGGGATGCGACACAATTGTTTGTGTAATTATCAATTATTCTCTAGAGCAGGGCACACTTTAATTATTGTTTGTGTAATTATCAATTATTCTCTAGAGCAGGGCATACTTTCACTATTGTTTGTGCAATTATCAATTATTCTATAGAGATTGTCATACTCTAACTATGGTTTGTGTAATTATCAATTATTCTCTAGAGCAGGGCACACTTTAATTATTGTTTGTGTAATTATCAATTATTCTCTAGAGCAGGGCATACTTTCACTATTGTTTGTGTAATTATCAATTATTCTATAGAGATTGTCATACTCTAACTATGGTTTGTGTAATTATCAATTATTCTCTAGAGCAGGGCATACTTTAACTATTGTTTGTGTAATTATCAAATATTCTCTAGAGCAGGGCATACTTTCACTATTGTTTGAGTAATTATCAATTATTCTCTAGAGCAGGACACACTTCAACTATTGTTTGTGTAATTATCAATTATTCTCAAGAGCAGGGCATACTTTAACTATTGTTTGAGTAATTATCAAATATTCTCTAGAGCAGAGCACACTTTCACTATTGTTTGTGTAATTATCAATTATTCTCTAGAGCAGGGCACACGTTCGCTATATAACCTGGATAAAGAACAATAGTTGTTTTTTTCTTAAATTCATAAATAGCTTATACAGAATAAAGTGAACACAATATTTGAGAACACTATTTGACAATTGACTGTTTAGGTATGAGGTTGGCAAGTTGCCCACCAAATATATATATATATATATATATATATATATATATATATATATATATATATAAGATCCATTTTTAGTGCCATGATTTAATCATAAAAATAAACTAGATGATGCACATTATAAAGATGCACATACATATAATTATAAATAGCTTACCTTTGTTAGGGATTTTTCCAAGTTAAATACTTGAGCCATTTTAGTCATCACCGTGCGATTGCGTCCACCCAGCAGTCGACCAACGGTCATGGCTATTTCAATATAATAACCTCTGACGCCTGGGTTATCATATTCAGAGACGTAGTCTTTAAATGTT
The DNA here is from genome assembly GCA_021962125.1 of Bulinus truncatus. NCBI lineage: Eukaryota > Metazoa > Mollusca > Gastropoda > Planorbidae > Bulinus > Bulinus truncatus. The sequence goes on from JAGDYQ010000008.1 coordinate 10,443,714, forward strand.
ATTCCGGATTGATGAATCTTGAAAAAATATATGCCAACATTTTCATTTCATAATTTAAACCAAAAATCTCTATTAAATGTTCTCGTTACTTATCAAATTCCGTTCAATGTTCTCGTTAATTATCGAATTCCATTCAATGTTCTCGTTACTTATCAAATTCCATTTAATGTTCTCGTTACTTATCAAATTCCGTTCAATGTTCTCGTTAATTATCGAATTCCACTCAATGTTCTCGTTAATTATCAAATTCCGTTCAATGTTCTCGTTAATTATCGAATTCCATTCAATGTTCTCGTTAATTATCAAATTCCGTTCAATGTTCTCGTTAATTATCGAATTCCATTCAATGTTCTCGTTAATTATCGAATTCCATTTAATGTTCTCGTCAATTATCGAATTCCGTTCAATGTTTTCGTTACTTATCGAATTCCGTTCAATGTTCTCGTTAATTTTCGGACTCCGTTCAATGTTGAGGTTAATTATCCAATTCCGTTTAATGTTCTCGTTAATTATCGAATTTCGTTCAATGTTCTCGTTAATTATCGAATTCCGTTCAATGTTCTAGTTAATTATCAAATTCCATTCAATGTTCTCCTTAATTATTGAATTTCGTTCAATGTTCTCGTTAATTATCGAATTCCGTTTAATGTTCTAGTTATTTTTCAATAGTCGGGCTTTGAATAAAAAGTGATTACGTCAAGACGTTATTATATTGAAATCAAACTTACTGACAATATATTTCTCGATGCGTTCTTCGGATCCTTGTCAATACTGAGACCAAAGAAACTTGACCCCATTAGACTGTGTGAGTTTTGTAAAGCCTCTTGAAGCCTCCAAGTTTTCCTGTTCCATGTTTTGTTTGTCTTAGTCACAGTCCAGGAACCGTATTGGTCAATCAACTGGTCGATTAATTGGAAATATAGATTGATTTATCTTTACAGTCATTGAACTTTATCTGATAATGTGTAATATATATATATATATATATATATATATATATATATATATATATATATATATATATAAATATATATATACTAGTAGTTGTCCGTTGCATTCGCAACTAAATGTTTGATATGAAAATTAATAGGAACTATAAACATGTAATTCCAGGTACACAACAAAAAGCTTAGCAAATAGCCGGTTTGAGCAATATCTCTCAGTGATCTATCAATTACATCTAAAGCATGGCTCGATGGCATCGCGCACTCATCCAATAGAAACATTTCAGCCTTCCGTAATTGATCCACTGCAAATGTATTGTGCTCAAATTTTATCTTACAGTCTACCTTATTAGGAACTATTAACACGGAATTCCAAGTGAAGAATTTTTTTTATTAATTATAGTGACGGCGTACCCATTCTGCCAAAAGCGCAGCCGACTTCTGATATCCCAAGTGCAGAATTTTTTTTTTCACGGAAGTCGTTTATTTATAGCGACGGCTTTCCCATATAGTAATCTTTTAAAAACTACACGCAAACCGGCAGCAAGACCTGAAGCATATAGTTAGCAATGTAATATAATATTTACATCTGGCTGATTACTGTTCGTGCTTTTATTTTTTACAAATAGTAAATTTATTATTTTAAAAAAAAAATGTACCATAGGCAAATGACGTCATAGAGGATATCCCAAGTGTAGAATTATTGTTTTATCTATTTCTGCCACACGTGCAGCTAACTTCTCGGAAATGACGTTATAGATTATTTATAGCGACGGCTTTCACGGAAAACTTTTATTTATAGCGACGGCTTCCCCACACGCCGCCGGACTCACTACTGGATAGCTGCTTTATTAGTAGGAAAAAATATATTGATATAAAGGAAAGACGTACTAATTTATGAATTAGACATTTAGGTGTTAAAACTTTACATACACAATAGAAGCAGTTCAACGGCAGATGTAAATTTATTACCTCCTTGATTGGCTGTGCGCCTTTTCCTTCGATCGCTTGAACATCTTTGCAAGACTTGTACAACTGTTTGAACTTTTTCACAGTGGTGGAGTTTTTACCTTTGAATACCCATCCGTCCTCTTCTACGAGCTATAGGAATGTACAGGTCAAAGGTTAAAAAAAATATGTAGACCATTAATTGGTACTTAATTGTGCATTATATATATATATATATATATATATATATATAATTTGAAAATACTAATACAGTAAACTTTCGACAATGTGACACAAGTTATCGGAAGGTAATTAAAATTACCGGCTATACATTATTAATTAGAGGAAGTACCTAGCTCAATGATTAGGAGATGTGTCCACTGTACATGTATACCAGCAAAGAAATAGGTCAAGAAAAAATTCTATATAATACTGACGGCTGTGTTTGTAAACATTGCGCCCCTTTGTGAGTAGCGCCCGGGGCATGATGCCCCCCTTGCACTCCCTTCTACACCACAGGGGCATCACAAGTAAAATTTCACAGCCGACTTTATCATTGACAAAGTGCTTGGTTGAGGCCAATGCACGGGTACGTGTGTTGTTGAACGGGATTGTGTGGATTTGAACAAGATAGGTTGAAGGTCAAGCCGTGAATGTTGAAGTAGACTCTTGTAAAAAGGAGGGGTGACCGGTAGCGACTATGTTGCTTGTGGCTTGATTGTGATTGGTGGTTAAGGGTGAGGTGACGAGGCAAGGAGATCGAGTTTAAAACCAAGGATGGGAGAGGACTGTTGTATGGGTGAGAACTGTAGTGTAGGAGAGGACATATTGTATGTGAGAGGACGTGTTGTATGGGTGAGGACTGTAGTGTAGGAGGAAAAAAGGGGTGAAAACTGTAGTGTAGGAGAGGAAATATTGTATGTAAGAGGAGGTGTGGAAGGGGAGAGGAGTGAAGTGTAGGAGAGGACATATTGTATGTGAGAGGACTGTTGTATGGGTGAGGTCGTGTTGTATGGGTGAGAACGTGTTGTATGGGTCAGGACTGTTGTATGGGTGGGGACTGTTGTATGGGTGAGGACTGTAGTGTAGGAGAGGACATATTGTATGGGTGAGGACTGTAGTGTAGGAGAGGACATATTGTATGGGTGAGGACTGTAGTGTAGGAGAGGACATATTGTATGGGTGAGGACGTGTTGTATGGGTGAGGACGTGTTGTATGGGTGAGGACGTGTTGTATGGTTGAGGACGTGTTGTATGGGTGAGGACTGTAGTGTAGGAGAGGACATATTGTATGGGTGAGGACTGTAGTGTAGGAGAGGACATATTGTATGGGTGAGGACTGTAGTGTAGGAGAGGACATATTGTATGGGTGAGGACTGTAGTGTAGGAGAGGACATATTGTATGGGTGAGGACGTGTTGTATGGGTGAGGACGTGTTGTATGGGTGAGAACGTGTTGTATGGGTGAGGACTGTAGTGTAGGAGAGGACATATTGTATGGGTGAGGACGTGTTGTATGGGTGAGGACTGTAGTGTAGGAGAGGACGTGTTGTATGGGTGAGGACTGTAGTGTAGGAGAGGACATATTGTATGTGAGAGGACGTGTTGTATGGGTGAGGACGTGTTGTATGGGTGAGAACGTGTTGTATGGGTCAGAACTGTTGTATGGGTGGGGACTGTAGTGTAGGAGAGGACATATTGTATGGGTGAGGTCGTGTTGTATGAGAGAAGGCGTGTTGTTTTGAAGAGGATATTTTTCTTAGGTATCTATTTTAATTCATTTGATTTAATTGTGGTATTTTCATAAAAGGACTTCCTGTGTGATTATTTGTTTGAGACAGTAATTGTATATCTTAAATTATTATTTGTCGAAAAATCAAAGAAAACTCTGAGATAATTTAAAGTTAATCCATTTTTATGCACTCATGTTTAACTTAAAGACTACAAAATCTCTCTCAGCAATTTCTCTTTTTTATTTAAATATTATCAAAAAGTAATCAATGCATACAAGCCTATATCGCGTATAACCTTAACCCCTTAAAACTGCTTTTAAAGTGGCCAGTTTTAGCAAAAACAAACCGCATATAAGCGGACCATACAACTGTTTAATTTTACTCCATATTGTGGCAATCCGTAACCAAGGCTGTGACCAGCGGTGACGCCAATGTTGATCGGTAGATAATTTGGTCTGTATTCGTCTGAGCGTGTTATTTCTAAGAAAGCACACCGTGTACCGATCACGTCTGCGTCACCCCTAGCCGTAACTTTGTTACCGCTCGCCGCTGGTTCACACACAACCACCCGGTCGTGTCACTCACTCTCACTTTAATTTATGCATTTGTGTATAGAGTATGTCTTAACACAAATCTCAGTTTGATTACACTTCTATGGAGAATTCCTGTATTATTAGAATATAAAAAAAAATAGATATAGGAACACACAGTGTGCCTAGACAGAAATCTATGTTTGATTACACTTCATGAGAATGTTAGTTAAGTATTAGGATATAGGAAACATTTTCAGTTTTTTTTTGGTTTTTTAGTATTTTTTCTTAATTTTTCTCCATGGTAATATTCAAACTATTTAACAGTAAACGAGTCAAATATTCAATACATGCTATTACTTTAAATACCTGGGATCAACCATAAGTGTGAAAAATGATATAATGATAGAGATCGAAAGAAGAATATAAGTAGGGAACAGAATATATTACACACTACATAAAGTACTGAAAAACAGACGGAGCTCCAGAAAAATAAAAAAAAAAAACATATAAAAGACAATGATCCGACCAGCAGTATCATATGGTAGCGAAACATGAACCATCAGCAAACAAGCAGAAAATATGCTAAACACTGGGGAAAGGAAAATATTTAGGAAAATGTATGGGACAGTAAAGGATAATAACGAGTGGAGAAATGACACCTCTGTATGTATATATATATATAAGTAATCTGTACTTTACAACAAATAAAGAGTTCATATAGCGATGAAAATGCGAGGGCATGGAAAATTGGCATTAGTGGTCTGTCCTTGTGTCCATTTTGTTTTATGCGCTTGTAAGTCGGATCCTTGATTTCAGTATTGTATTTTCTTAAATGCGGGCACATACGGTAACTTCGGGTTCCATAAGAATTACTTAGCGGGCACGAACATTTTAAAATAATGTGTTGTCATCACGAAAACACACAGGTGTTGGAAATTTCAAATTAAAGTTGGTGAGAGCTAATTTCGAATTTCAAAAAAAAAAAAAAAACATGTTTATGCCCAGATGAAAGTTTATAAAATATACGATGAATATACATTCATTTAGCAGAAGCCTTCATGTGATTGACAACTTGACAATACATCTGTAAAGACCTGGGTTAGTAGAATCAGAAACAACACAGACAATCTTTTTCCTTCAATATTTAACAAGTATTAAGAATGATTGTCTTAAGATACAAAAAAAAAATGGCTGGCCTCAATCAAATGTCTCTTGATCCTTTCGGCCATCTCCTCAACGGAAGACCATTTGCTGTAACCTGCAGGAATGTCGTTCTCACGTGTCCATCCACCGCAGGCGAACTTGTACATGTCCACGCATGGGTCAACTGTTGGGTCCAGATAGCTGAGTATAAACTGGCTGGTCTTTTTACATCCGTCAGTTAAGCAAACCTTACCAAGATAAATTAAGTTTGATTAATAATTAAGTAGATGGATTAGGATTAGATGGGATAGTTAGATTAGATGATAGATAGATAGATAGATCTATCGAGCGCTTTACCACATGACGATCCATATCCTAGATCAGTGGTGGCAAACCTATTTGGGTCAGCGTGCCCGAAATTCAACCAAAAAAAAACACTTATTTATAGCATAGTTTAACACTCCAATTAAAATTCAAGGAAGAGATATTTTAGTCGCGTGCCGACCGATGAGGCAGGCGTGCCACAGTTTCGCCGCCAGTGCCCTAGGTAGATGGATAGTTCTATCTGTATGGATGGATAGATCGATGAATAGATAGATGGATATATCGATGGTTGGATGGATAGATTTAATAGCTTCATACTTTAATTTATTCATTTTCTTCTCAAACTTACAATTAATATTCATTTGTCAATTTCGTAATTAAACGATTCAATCGCCAATAAATTCTACTTACTTGCTGGCCGCTGGGCGCCTCATCTCTAACCGTGAAGCCGCTGACCACTGTGACACACAAGCTGACCACAAATGCCAGACACCAGAACATAGTTGGCAAAATTTTCGTTCCACAAATTGCAGGTTTTAAGTACACTTAGCACACGTTGACAAATAAATGAATTAAAACGCAGAGACTCAAATGGCCAGTTAGAACTTTGTCTCAGAGTAATAACCAAAAAAATTAAAATAATAAATATTCAGAGTAATACATCAACAACAAATGTTCCTTGTCGGCCATGCATTATTTCTGCATACATGTCAACTGCTTGATGTGTTGAAATACACAGATTTTATATTTACCACAGCCTGCCGTATCAGATTATCGCGTAATTATATGAATTGTTGTCATTATATAACTAGTGCATGCTGGGTATTTCCTATATCTCCCCACCACCGACCTCAGCTTACTAATTACCTAGTCAGGCTAACTGGAAAATCGTCATAGACTGGCACTATTAACAGTAAATTGCCCAGACGTATATGGTAACATAGGCAAGTGTATTTGTAGGGTGACATGAACACAATTTATGCGGAAGGGTCAAATGCCAAAATGAAGTCAGTTCTCAAAGTAACAAATATTGTATGCCTGTACAATGATAAATGTCACCTATGATCGTTTGCTAGTTTTATAATAATTTGGTTAGTTTTGCTTTTATAGCTAGAAGTAAAATATATCTTTATATCTAGAAGTAAAATATATCTTTATAGCTAGGGGTAAAAGATGTCTTTATAGCTAGAAGTAAAATCTATCTATATAGCTAGGGGTAAAATCTATCTATATAGCTAGGGGTAAAATATATCTTTATAGCTAGAAGTAAAATCTATCTTTATAGCTAGAAGTAAAATCTATCTTTATAGCTAGAGGTAAAATATATCTTTATAGCTAGAGGAAAAATATATCTTTATAGCTAGAGGAAAAATAAATCTTTATAGCTAGAAGTAAAATATATCTTTACAGCTAGAAGTAAAATATATCTTTATAGCTAGAAGTAAAATATATCTTTATAGCTAGAAGCAAAATATTTTAATGGTTATAATGCCTCAACAGGTGCCGAATACACAATCCTGCTAAGGCAACATGCCCGTTGGTCATGCAAGTAGGTATGGAGCATACAGGAAGGAGATCACAGGACCTGTTCTACGGAGAACTTCATCGCAGGTTTCAGATAAAGAGATGGTGGTCCTCGCAGTCGTCTACTGACTGACGGTACTCGGAGCAATCTGGCAAACTGGTGTTACTGCCCCCCGACCATTAGCATAACTTACCTTCATTGCGGCCACCTGTTTACTTCTACCTTTGAAGCCACTCAATGAGCGCAGATCATTTACATACAAAAAACACAACATGCACGATGAACGAGTGACTAATTATACGTTATAAGAATGTAGGAATTTTTATTTTTATGGTTCATTAATTTCATCCCCGACATTTGGCTAGTCATTTCATCCCTACATTTGACTAGTCATTTCATCCCACACATTTGACTAGTCATTTCATCCCACACATTTGACTAGTCATTTCATCCCACACATTTGACTAGTCATTTCATCCCACACATTTGACTAGTCATTTCATCCCACACATTTGACTAGTCATTTCATCCCACACATTTGACTAGTCATCATTAAAAAAAATTAGGACCTAATAATTCTGTTCTTGAAGTAAGAAGATTCGTTGGTCGCGATGTCGTTATTCCTCCAGACGTTCTGAAGTTCATGGGTTCGAGTCATTCAGATACTACAGTTTTACTAAGTTACTTCTTTTTTTTTAAATTATTATTAGTCGTTCACTATTTTTACTACGTGTTCAAAGTCAAGAAATATATATGCTCTTTTTATGTCTGTAGGGTACTCTTGTTATCATAAGCCCAATTCACTTAATTAGTGCTCCACATACCAACAGGAATGTGTGGAGACATAATAGCCAACGTAATCATTGCTCTAATCGTGCAATGCTGTAATTAATGAAATTATTGCTGTTGGATGTAACATTTGGCAAAGATATGTTACAGACGTAACATTGATACGGGCGGATGGGGTGGGTGGGGTTGGGGGGAGTGTGAGAAAGTTATATATGGTAGAAATATCACTATTTTTGCCTGCCATTATCTTCGATTTAACAAAAAGAAAAAAAAAGTTTTACTCATATAAAAATCAGCTGATAATACCCACCAGGTCAAATAGTTTTATTTCGGGTTAAAGGTTAAAGGGGTAAAGACGATACTTTTAACTTCGGCGGGTCTCTAGGTATAAGCCGTTACACACTGGTACTACACACTGGTACTACACACTGGTACTGCACACTGGTACTACACACTGGTACTACACACTGGTACTGCACACTGGTACTACACACTGGTACTGCACACTGGTACTACACACTGGTACTACACACTGGTACTGCACACTGGTACTGCACACTGGTACTACACACTGGTACTGCACACTGGTACTGCACACTGGTACTGCACACTAGTACTGCACACTGGTACTACACACTGGTACTACACACTGGTACTACACACTGGTACTGCACACTGGTACTGCACACTGGTGCTGCACACTGGTGCTGCACACTGGTACTGCACACTGGTACTGCACACTGGTACTGCACACTGGTACTGCACACTGGTACTGCACACTGGTACTACACACTGGTACTGCACACTGGTACTGCACACTGGTACTGCACACTGGTACTGCACACTGGTACTGCACACTGGTACTGCACACTGGTACTGCACACTGGTACTACACACTGGTACTACACACTGGTACTACACACTGGTATTACACATTGAGCTGTTATTGCCAAGTGTATGATTCTTTTAATAATGACGACTGTGTTTACTATTTTTTTTAAATGGTGTGTGAAATCCCTGTAAGGATGAGATGAAATCTCTTAGATCCTGTAAACTACTAATGGGACGGTTTTTATGGTTGCCCTTCTTTCATCCCCACCAGTGCCGATAGTGCAATGGTCATGGAGGCACCACGGGAGATATATCGGGAACTTGAGCCTTCAGGTGGACAGCCGAGCGCTTTAACGCACGACCATCCGTCCCCTTTTTTTTCATGGTAAATTCAAGTAAACTACATATCGTTATGTACATGCCATATAAATGTTATGTGTATGTTATGTGCATGTTATGTGTGTGTTATGCGCATGTTTTATGCATGTCATGTGTATGGTATGTTCATGTTATTGTATGCTATATACATGTTCTGTACATGTTTTGGACGTGTTATGTAGGGCCTATATGTTATGTGCATTTTATGCACCAAATTATAAGGAGGTGAGTTGGACAAGTCTGCACGGAATATATTTCATACAGTCTAACTATTTTAAAAAGCTCTTAGCATATTGACTTTAATCGATGGCACCATTTGTCTTAAGTTCACAATTTTTTTAATAGTGTACAACCTTAATATTGATACACAATAGACAAAAAAAAAAACCATAAATATTTCGTCTTTCGTAAATGTCAATTTAAATATTGTATCATTTACATTCTGTGATCTGCACAGTGAATCTTTGTTGTTGTTGTTTTTGTTATTATTATTATTATTATAAAAAATCTTTTCAATAAATTAAAAAAAAAGAAATACTTTCTTTTATAACACAACAAGCAAACATGCATTGTTCACTGCTCTGTTATTTCTTAAAACAATGGAACCCTGCAGGGACTAGGCGTGAGTGTTGCCGGTCATAACTCTTAGAGAAAAACTTATCGATGATTTTATGATATATACAAAGCAAAAACGAAAATATAGCTATATAATGGTAATGTGTTTATTGAATATAGTTAGCATAATCATTCATATTAAAATGACTACAAGTTGAAATTTATATAACATAATTTATATATAAATTGTAATGTTGTCAGTCTAATAATTTATACAAATACATAAATCTATTTACGTTTGTGTTTTGTATATAGCATGAAATCATCAATAAATTTTTCTCTCAAAGTTATGGCCGGCAACACTCACGCCTCGTCCCTGGAACCCTGAGATGTGTAAGTAAAGTGAAAAGCTTTTTCATAGTTAATCAAGTCATGAAAAAAAAACTTTCCGTTTTCTAAAATGTTTTTTTTTTAAATTGTACAATAAATAATAACCTTATCATGTTTAAATAGCACAAGTTATGGGGCGACGAAATGTTTCCTGAGGTCTGATCAATCGGCTACTTTCCCTTCCCCAATCCCAGCAGTTGGTGTGGAAATGTCTCAGCAACAAACGTTTATTAACTTATTCGTGGTGTTATTAATGCAAGGGAAGTAGCCCATTTATTAGTGTTGCTCATCATAGCCAAACAAGGTTATATCCCTTGATTAGTATAATGAGAAAATGTTTCTTTTTTTTTTTACCCATATTTAATTTATATACACAAAATAGCTAATTAATAGCAAATATAATGAGTCAAGAACTTGTTTGCACAATTAGAAGAAAATCTATCACTAAAAAGTGCCTCAAAAATCAATAACAAAAATGTTCCCATAAAAACATTGAAATAAATAAATAAAAATAAAAAACAAAAAACAAACAGAAGTTTCGAGTGGAGAAAACGGATAGGAAAAAAAACCCAAATTTGTGCTTATTTAAGTAATTATTCAATGTCTCGTCGTCTCAATAATGTCATTTACCCATATGTTTCACCAGACTTAACATTTCTTTTTGAGGTTCATGGGAGAGTTCTCGGGGCAGTTGAATGCTTTTGACAATTCTTTACTGCTAGAGACTGTGCCAATCACTCTGTAAATGACAAGTTTTGCGCATTTAAAACAAAAACATATATAACTTACTAGCATTTATACCCCTACTAATTATAATCAGCGTTACTTGACACTTGAATGCTGCTAGCTTACACCGCCAGTCACGATATTACTCTCTTTAAGTCGAATGTAAAATGTATTATTTTTAATAGCCTATAATATCTCATACTATTTATAAATATAAACGCATAGATTTAGTGCAATAAGATATTTAACTTTTAGGTATTAAATGTGCTTATTCTATATGCACTATATAAATATGTACGTTTAAACGTATGGCGCAGTGCATACTTGTTTAACAGTATGAATAAATCATTACATGTGTTCGTGACTCTTTGTTAATCAATGTATATTTTTGATCAAACAAGAAATAACTTTTATTACGTTAGAATACGTACCATACCATAATACCCCCACACACACACACACACAGACACACACAAACACACCATTTCCTTAACAGCTTACCTGTGTGTGTCAGACAAAGCGAGGCTTTACCGAGAATTGCTTGTTGGTGAACAATAGAAACACCAGAAATCATTTTGTTTGTTGTACATCTTTGTGAAAATCAGTTGTTTTTTATTTGGCTGAGCTGCACATCTCTTTGTCAAATCAGTTTTTTTTATGCTGAGCTGCACATCTTTCTATTTATATAACATTAATCTATTATTGTCTATATATCACCTATCCATCATGCAATCATCATTCACCTATCTATCATGCAATCATCTTCCATCCATCTATCTACCATCTTTCTTTCTATGTAATCCATCGTGAGATATTGAAAACCACTAGTATTAGAGTGAAGCATCAACACTAGTCTCTTATGTATTGACGTTTACATTAAAATATTGATTGCTAACTGCTATTGCGTATGCCCACCCGTAAAATGTATAAGCCCAATGGGGTCCGCGACCAAATAATTGTCAGGCCTACCTAAACATTTCAATGGGAGCCTCATTTGCAAACTGCATTAAGGTCACCTTAGGGGGGGGGGAGGGGACAAACTAAATCCTTTTGGACGTAGAGGGTTGTTGTTAACAGCGTCATGGTCACAAATAGGGAGGGCCACCGTTACACTAGTCGGGGGGGGGGCCTGAGCTAATACCAACAGGTTCACCAAAAGGGAGGGTCACCCATACACTAGTCGGGTGTCCCTGAGCTAACAGCATCAGTGTCACCTATAGGGAGGGTCGCCCAAACACTAGTCAGGGGGCCCTGAGCTAACAGCATCAGGGTCACCTATAGGGGGGGCCACCGTTACACTTATCAACTGGTCCCTTGTCAAAAGAGTCTCTAAGAGGCACGACTATGAGTGCTCAAAACTTACTGGCAACAATTCCAACTTTTCAGTACAGGGACGAAACCCAGTTACTAATGCTAGACTACCTTTGACAGTATCCTGTTACCTATCACATGAATGTGTTGCTGTAGGTGCCAATGACAGTGATGTTATGAGTAGAGTAGATCTAAATGACATGTAAACTATGCTGCTGCATAGAAACCCTTTCTCCCTCCCGTCTCCTCTCCCCCACCTAAAGAATTTAATTTTTTAAACAACAAACAAACCATGGCAACAAAAGCTAAAGACCAAGCTAAATCAACCTAACCCATACCATGGCATTATGAGACCAAGCTATATCGACTTAACACAAACCATGGCAAGATGAGACCAAGCGATATCGACTTAACACAAACCATGGCAAGATGAGACCAAGCGATATCAACTTAACACAAACCATGGCAATATGACACCAAGCGATATCGACTTAACACAGACCCTGGCAAGATGAGACCAAGCGATATCGACTTAACACAAACCAAGGCAAGATAACACCAAGCGATATCGACTAAACACAAACCATGGAAAGATGACACCAAGCGATATCGACTTAATATCGACTTAACACAAACCATGGCAAGATAACACCAAGCGATATCGACTTAACACAAACCATGGCAAGATGAGACCAAGCGATATCGACTTAACACAAACCATGGCACTATGAGACCAAGCGATATCGACTTAATATCGACTTAACACAAACCATGGCAAGATAACACCAAGCGATATCGACTTAACACAAACCATGGCAAGATGAGACCAAGCGATATCGACTTAACACAAACCATGGCACTATGAGACCAAGCGATATTAACTTGACTGTTGTGGGGTCAGATTTTGTTTTTATTCGTCAACAGATTGAATCAATTGATTTTTGTGTAATTCTTTTATTTTCAAAAATTTATCCCAACCAACTAAACACAATTTTTTTTTTTTTTGAAAGATAAAAATATTCACAAATTTTTTGCTAATTAAGGTGAAAAACAATTTATGAGTAAAATAAAAAAATATGTTTTCTTTATTTTTCTGAGAAGTTATTGTTTCTGTTAAGTAACATCTTTTTCACCAAACTTCACATTTCTTCTCTGGGTTCATAGGTGATTTCACTGGACAGTTGAAAGCTTCAGAAAATTCTTTACTATTTGAGACGGTACCAATAACTCTGTAAAAAAAATGGTTGTTGCACATTTTAAATTTATCTATAATAATCTATTAATTAACCCATATTTCTGATTTGTTAAATTAAGATCCGTTACACCAGATCTATACAGACGTGGGTTATATACATGTATATGTTCATATATATATATATATATATATATATATATATATATATATATATGAGAGTGTGCGAGTGTTTGTATGTGTGTGTGTGTGTCTGTGTGTGTGTCCGTGTGTGTGTGTCTGTGTTTGTGTGTGTGTCTGTGTGTGTGTGTGTTTGTATTTGTGTGTGTGTGAGTGTTTGTATGTGTGTGTGTGTGTTTGTATGTGTGTGTGTCTGTGTGTGCCTGTCTGTGTGTGTGTTTGTGTGTGTGTGTGTCTGTCTGTGTGTGTGTGTGAGTGTATGTGTGTGTTTGTGTGAGTGTTTGTGTGTGTGTGAGTGTTTGTGTGTGTGTCTGAGTGTTTGTGTGTGTGTGTGATTGTTTGTGTATGTGTGTTTATGTGTGTGTGAGTGTTTGTGTGTATGTGTGTGTGTGTGTGTTAGAGACTGTATCATTAATGGGAACTTTTAGGATGTGTTTTTTATGCTAAACACAAACCGTGTTATCTAATGGAGCAGGCAGGTGTAATGAACATACTGTTGCGACTTGCAAAATTCTCTAGGTAGGCACTAAAGGATACGTGGGTTCGCTAGTTGAATAATAAGATTTATTCACAGTCTACAATGCACAGGCCATAACAGTCCGGGCTAAAACAAAACAACAAAGTCCATTATGCGTACAACTAATCCAGTTGAAACGAGTCTACGTGTTATCTATCACTGGCGATGTGTTGATAACGAACTCGCGGCATCAACAGACCTGGTCTCTCGTTGTCCCTTCCTTCTTCCTTGATCGTCGCTCTCCTCTTTTTTTTTTTAACGCCGCCATTGCCAGCATGATAGGGTGTAGTGTGCCTACCACACCAACATTGTTGGCGGCGCTGATGCACGTCTGCCATACCTACAGAGCGGCGGGGTGAGTGTGCCCGCTATCATCTGCGGGGATGGCAGAAAGATGGGTTTTAATCCTTACCCAAACCGGCCAGACCAGCAGGGTGTGTGTACTGCCGGTCGGCCAGAATGGCAAGGAAAGGGGTTTTTCCTGCCACTCGGACAGAGGGGAGGGTGTAGTGTGCCTGTACCCTCAGCCGGAAATGGCAAGCTGCGCAGGTGTGCTTGAGTGGGACGGAGTAGAAGGGTGTTGTGTGCCGACCACATCCGTCACCACCGCCAGCTGTGAATACTGCGGTCTCGGATAGTCCTCATTGACCACAGTACCACCACCCTCGCAAGTAATGGGTTTTTTTTCCTGACTAGAGATCCCCAATGATCCATCCCCCATGAATCATGGTATGTCTCTCAGACCAGGAAGGAGAGATCACAAAATATCATGCCAAAATATTTTGTGATACTCTGGAGTATACTCTCCTCTCGAGCGGTCGACATGTTCGTCCGTCCTTCTCCTCACATCACAGTTCCTTTTATAGGCAGTCTCACCCACGCTAAATCCATCGTTTTCCCGCCAAAATGGAGGGTGAAGGTCATTGCGTGGGCGTGCAGGTGGCAAATAACACTATTGCATCACTTGTACTAAGGCGGGGGGGGGGGGTGAACGACCGAATTAACAATGTGTAGGCGTACAAAAGTGATTGCATCATTCACCACGGGCAGGGGTGCGAACGGGGGGCGGGGTGTGAAGCAGAGTTATAACAATACACTTTAATATAACCCTTATCTTATATCTAAATAGTTTTAAGTCCTGCTGTACAAACGACTACAGATATTTTATTTACTGATAGGTCGGTGTTGGTATGTGTACGAAATGTAGGAATAAACTAACCTGAACTGATTGTGGGCGTGGTTATCATTGCGTATACTAGATATAGCGTAATCCTTTGTATACTTGGCACAATAGAACTGAAACATATAATTCATCACAAAATATACTCTGCTCAACATAACTAAAAGATATAATTCATCATTTATAGATGTACTCGGCTCAACATAACTAAAAGATACAATTCACCAGAGACATACTTTGCTCAAAATAAATGAAACATATATATTTCATCCCAGACATGCTCTGCTAAACATTACAGACACATATATTTTAGGGATGTGACGGAGCTGACGAAAATCCGCATCCGTCGGAGTCGGATTTGGCAAATATAAATCCGTCGGATTCGAATGCGGATGCTTAGTTGGCGAATGGGGGGGGGGTATCTTAAATACGTTCATGACCAAATATGACGTCTAATCTATGGACAGCTGAGTAAGGGTCCAGGAGTTTAGTTTATCTATTTTCTTTATATAGGGTTTTCGAAAGTCTCTAGGTTTTTTAAATTTTAGTTACGATTTCTACGGCCGTATTTGATCTGAAAACGGTAATTTTTCAAACGCAGTGGCTTGAGTTCCGTCTAGACGGGCTTCGTATTATTTTTTTATCGGGGTCCTCTATAGATGTGCGCATGCGCGACAATCGAGATTAACTTCCAACTCTAAACGATCGCCGACTTTAAACAGCATCATTAATCTTTTAAGGTAATTTACTGCCTTATTTTATCTTAACTCATAGGAAGAAAATGAATATAAATAGTAGACTGCATTTCCCGCGAAAATCCTATAATTGTATTAGTTAATTTGTTTCCTATGACCTTAAATAATTGTCGCAGTGGCTTCGAATACGACCGGCCGTACTACGTATTTTTTTTTTCGAGACACGACCTACAAACTTTGATGACGTCAGTAAACAGAATGAACTCTTATGATTTAAAGTTTTCTTTTCGCGGGAACGAGTAATTATGTCTAGTTATACATTAAAATTGTATCTTTTTCTTGTGTGTCCTCCTGGCACAATGGTGAAACCGTTTGGTTTGTGACTCATTTTTATGCTGACTATATCCAGGTTCGATTCCTCTCAAAAACATAACTTTTTTTATTGTGTTTTTTTTTTCAGAATGTATCCTTTTAATTGTTTTAATGAAAAGTAACTAATTATATCTCTTGGACTTTTTTTAAAAATTGAAATAATGTTTCCTTTAGGATGTTGTAAGAAAAAGAAACAACAATAATTAGGTTTTTTTTTAACTATTTCATAACTTAAAAAAAAAATATTTTGAAAATATGTATCAAAGCTGAACACAGAGGCGTAAAAAGGAAGGGGGGGGGTCCAAAATCGAAAGTCCCGCTGGGCTCCAGCGTGAGGGGAGCCCCCAAAATTATTTTTACATTAAATATTAAGTACATAATCTCATGTCATGGTATCGAATGTCAAAATGCAAGGCCCCCAAATCCTAGGTTCGGCAATGGCTTTACAATAGTCTATCTTCCTGCAAAGGCTTTGCAGGGTACAGCTAGTCCTAAATATTACCTAACTTTTCCTTACCATCATTTTTGCGTCACACTTTAAAAAATTCAGAGTAGCCTACATATTTCAAATTTACTAAATAATAATAAGATTAAGAAAAGAAAATAGAGGGGATGGTGAAGCATTTATATCCGAGAATTGAACCAAATACTGACGGAGACGAATTAACGAGTGTTAGCTTTCTGGAGGGGGGGGCGTTACGATAGATACTAATTTAGCGCATAATTTTTTGTTTTATTCGTCCGACTTTATTAGGCTTGGGCAGACCCGAAAAAAAAGTAATAAAAAATAACTGCCGTGCATGTGCACATCTTTACTCTTAGTCTTAGACATATATCCTGACAACTAAAATAGATAATTCAAAGCTGTATTTATTTTTTAAAAAATAAATATTATAAAAATATCTCCGATTATTAACAGCAAATGACTTTCTTAGGCTTGGACAGACACGAAAAAAATTAGTGCCAAATATAAAAATATCTCCGATTATTAACAGCAAATGACGTCATCAACGTCTGCAGTAAATAAGAGTTCTCATTCATTCTGTTTACTGACGTCATCAAAGTTTGTAGGTCGTGTCTCGAAAAAAAAAATACGTAGTACGGCCGGTCGTATTCGAAGCCAATGCGAATAATTAGAGTTATCATTCGTTCTGTTTACAATAGAAACATACTTCTCCGATTATTAACACCCAAATAACGTCATCAACTTTAAAAAAGTTTTATAAACAAATAATAAAAACATGTATAATTCTTTATAATCTTTATTAATAGTGAAAAAAAACTATACAGTGTTTATTTGTTTTAAAATGCCACAAAAGAAATAAGGAATTTGTCACTGTCTTTCCCCCCCCCCAAGACTTCGTTGGTATTTAATATAAGTATAAGAAAAAAAAGTGAATTTTATATGGTTTCTGGGGAAAAGGGGGGGGGTGCGATAGATGCTAATTTAGCGCATATTTTTTTTTTTGTTTTATTTGTTAATTTTTGTAGTTTGAATAATATTGTTTTCCTCCGACTTTATTAGGCTTGGACAGACCCGAAAAAAGTAATAAAGAATAATTGGCGCGCATGCACACATCTATAGACGGACCCCGAAAAAAAATAATACGGCGTCCGTCTAGACGAACTCTAGCCACTGCGTTTTTCAAATTCGAATCCGATCGAATTTTTTTTTTAAAATCCGTCGGATTTGAATTTGCTCAAAAAACGTCGAAGTTCGAATGTCGTTGGATTCGAATTCGAACTTCGTCACATCCCTAATATATTTCATCCCAGACATGAACTGCTAAACATTACAGACACATATATTTCATCACAGACAAGCTCTGCTTAACATGACTAAAATATATATAAATCGTTATTACTTCAAATAATTGTATTCGGAAATTCGTTTAACTTTTTAAATCACATACATCTCAACAATAAGATGAAATTTAATTTTTATTAAAAATGTACAATGTTCTTTTAACATGTATTTGCCTAAACTGACTGGTTTTTAAATTGCAATATTTATTTTTTCTTAATAATTCTTTCGAACATTTCTTTGTCAATAAGTTTATTACCTGAAAACATACATAACTGTAAAGGATCTTATATTTACAAAAAAAAAAATTAAGTCAACTTAATCTCAACTTGTTATGTCAGTTTCCATTTAGGAATATCGAGTCAAGTTAATATCAATGTATTTCAACTTACGTTTAGGAATATCAAGTCAACCTACGTTTAGGAATATCAAGTCAACTTAATTTCACCTTGGGTTAACTAACATATAGGCCTACATATCAGGTGAACCTACATGACTGAGTCCTACAAAATACAGTTGGTCATCGGTCAGGTTCAAGTCAGGCAGCGGTAGCTCATGTGACTTAATGGCCGACTTGTAAGCTCTGTACGCCATCTTGACCCCACCATTGTCAGCAATGTTCTCCCCTAGAGTGAGCAAACCACTGATCTGTGCAATGATAAATGTCATCTATATTAGCGGCTAGAAATAATATGCACAGTACTCTATTAAATAGGTCAGATGGTATTTCTGTGTGCATAGTACTTTGGATTTGTGTGATGCATGTCGAATATCGAGCAACACAGACTACAGATTACGTCAGGTATCACACAGAAATGTTTCACAAATGACAACAGCTTATGTCTGGTGGCACAGAGAAATATTGCCCTATAGACTACAGCTTATGACTGGTGTCACAGAGAAATATTGCACGAAAGACTACAGCTTATGTCTGGTGTCACAGAGAAATGTTGCACGAAAGACTACAGCTTATGTCTGGTGTCACAGAGAAATGTTGCACGAAAGACTACAGCTTATGTCTGGTGTCACAGAGGAATGTTGCACGAAAGACTACAGCTTATGTCTGGTGTCAAACAGAAATGTTGCCCAACAGACTACAGCTTATATCGGTTATAACAGAAAAAAGGTTGGAAAAATTGCCTCTCACAAACATATAAATAAGTTTTCATCATTCTAATTTTTGTATATGTACCAGTGAATATAATTAGATAAATGAATTCTTACATTTTGACCATAAACTTCAAAAGTGTTGTACTGGTCAATCAGACGTTGAGCTCGCTTGTCAAACTCCTCGGCCACATGCGGCGTCCAGTTGTCTTTCAAGTTGCCATTTTTGTCAAAGAGACGTCCAGAACTGTCAAAGGCGTGGACAATTTCATGGGCGAGTATAGCTCCGAGTGTCCCATAAATATAGGGCCTTAACGGGCCGATGGGAAAGAAGTTGTACAATTTGGCAGTTAAAGTTAAAAGATATATTTTGATCATCGACAGCATTTTCCTCGGATTTTGAGCTCAATTTTTTTATATTTTTTATACCTTTTTAGAGACGATTTTTAAAATGCTACAGCTTTCCTTTTTTATAACCCATGCGGCTAGTATTGGGTCACATGCAGTGTAGGAATCACAGTGCAAAGACGGAGTTACTCCCTAATGTACAGTCATTTACCCACAATAAGGACTGCACCGTACTATGGTGCAAGTGGGTGTAAAACACAGGGGCAGCAGCCCGTATGGGGCGACAAAATGTAGCATTTGAGACGGAATATTTTGAAAGAGAAAAAAACGAAGAGTATTTTTTATGAATCGGAAGACACAGCTTGGTAGTTTTGTGAGTGATTACTTCATAAAGTCTGTTTAAATTAATTATAGATAGCATTAGCGCTGTATTTCGGACACAAGCTGCGTGTATTAAATTTATATGTGATTACGAAGTGAGGTATGCTCAATTACGCTAAAACCTTTAGTGTGTAGTATGAAGCCCATCTTAATGTGTCGCCCATCTTAA
Source organism: Bulinus truncatus (assembly GCA_021962125.1). Lineage (NCBI taxonomy): Eukaryota > Metazoa > Mollusca > Gastropoda > Planorbidae > Bulinus > Bulinus truncatus. The sequence goes on from JAGDYQ010000008.1 coordinate 10,463,788, forward strand.
TGTGTCGCCCATCTTAATGTATCTCCCATCTTAATGTGTCTCCCATCTTAATGTGTCTCCCATCTTAATGTGTCACCCATCTTAATGTGTCACCCATCTTAACATATCGCCCAACTCAATGTGTCACCCATCTTAACATATCGCCCAACTCAATGTGTCGCCCATCTTAACGTATCTCCCATCTTAATGTGTCTCCAGATCTTAATGTGTCGCCCATTTTATAATGTCGCCCATCTTAATGTGTCTCCCATCTTAATGTGTCTCCCATCTTAATGTGTCTCCCATCTTAATGTGTCTCCCATCTTAATGTGTCACCCATCTTAATGTGTCACCCATCTTAACATATCGCCCAACTCAATGTGTCACCCATCTTAACATATCGCCCATCTTAAAGTCTCTCCCATCTTAATGTCTCTCCCATCTTTATCGCCCATCTTAACATGTCGCCCAACTCAATGTGTCACCCATCTTAACATGTCGCCCAACTCAATGTGTCGCCGATCTTAAACGTGTCGCCCAACTTAATGTGTCGCCCATCTAAATAAATCGTGTCATGTAGCCTGTGATGGTCAGAGGCGTAACTTGCGTTTGTGATCCTTGGGAAGAACTTGCACAGTGCCAGCCCATTACATGTTGACTAACGACACCGCTATCCAGCCGTCCTATACGGGCTGTATAAAATGTAAATTTGTAGATGAGTACTTCTAAACACCTTTCTTAAGCTACTTGAGTAATAACTTTATATATATATATATATATATATATATATATATATATATATATATATATATATATATATATATATATATATATACATTAGTACAATTGTTGATAGTAATGTCTAATTAAAATGTTTCTACTGTATTTAGGTCACTCACGTGGGGTAATCCTTGGATACGATTGGTTTTTGTAGTATCCCAGCCAACACCACCACCTTGTTCTCCTGCAAGTTGTAGTAGGTTTTGACGGTCTCAGGGGAGATGAGCCACCTGTTTGTATAGAGAATGGACAGAAGTACGCTCGTAAGTCTTAATTGTATGTCGGCTGGCAGGTAGCCAATTGTTTATAGATGGACGAGGAAACTCGTCAGTTGTAATTGTATGTCGGCTGGCAGATAGCCAATTGTTTATAGATGGACGAGGAAACTCGTCAGTCATAATCGCCACTATTACACATTGGAGTCATTCCATGTCAACTTAACCAGTGGTGTTCACCCGACCCCCTCAGATCTACCTGAAATTTTCATGGCTTGTGGTAAATTCAGGAGGAGAAACGAGTTGTTTGAAAGGAGCTGACAATCATGATCTACCAATTCTAGAGACTTCGTATGACAAACTTGCTATATCAATGCACTATTAATGTTCTAAAATGCTCTATCAATGCTCCGGCTCCCTATTACGAGACAAAAATTTTTGTAATTGCGCCACGCAAACATGCCGCTGATAAAAAGTTATGCAAATTTCACTAGTCGCCATTTTCATAAGTAATAAAAAGTTATTTCAATGATCAAATTAGCAAATAGTAAAATGATACATTATTTAAAATTTTTTAAAGACTTCAGTATTTATATTTATCATTTATAAATTCGAAGTACTATTCGGACCCCGTCCCAATAAAGTCTGATTGTTATTCGGACCTGTGGCAAATATACACTTAGCTTATAGCCTATAGACTGTGGTATCAACATAATAAATGATATAGCCTATAGACTTTGGCATTACCATCATTTTTAAACACAATATTTGCTTGTTAACAAATTATGAAAGACATTTTCTTGATCATTAGTCTTATTATAGATTGATTGATTATTTTGTTGTTAATCTATTGTCAGTGTTTGCAACTAGTTTAAACGTGTTGTCATGAGGTTATGTTCATTTCAGGTGGCACGGGGTTGGTATGGGTGGGGTTGGTTGAAAATCACTTAGTAAGTGGGCAAAATTTATTTGTTCTTTATGATACACATTCTAAAAGATCGTGGACATAACACCTATTTATTGACTACTGCATTTTAGGTGAGTTACCCATTCTCGCTCACCCCCCCCCACACACACACACACAACCGCTTGAAACTGATAGACTATGCTTTGTTGAAAAACACTGTCGTTGTCAGGTAATCTTTTTTTATGACCTATTTCTATTGTTGGTTTACAAGTCTCTCTCTCTCTCTCTATATATATATATATATATATATATATATATATATATATATAAAGAGAGAGAGAGAGAGAGAGAGAGAGAGAGAGAGATAGAGAGAGAGATTGATAAAGACATTTAGATATACATATAGAAGTAAAGTGATAAACAATTGTACAGTTATAACGAAAGAGAATCCAAATGTATGGTTTAATATTTTATTCAACTTCGTTGTTAATTTTTTTTAATTTATTTCTTATTTTATAGTTTTATTTCACCAAACTTCACATTTCTTCACTGGGTTCATGGGAGAATTCACTGGGCAGTTGAAAACCTCAGAAAATTCTCTAATGTTCGACAAAGGACCAATCACTCTGTAACGAAAATACAATATATTATGAGAAAAGTTTACATTAAAGCCTGGCAGAAGAAGATATAGTTATAGATATAGAAATAACATTATCTATGGAAAACTATAAACAGTGTGTTTTATTTGAATTTCAACACATCCTGTGCTGTGTACTACAGGAAGTTGTCATACATTGGTACGCCCATATTTCCATTGTGTAGTTTTAAATCCCGTTGAAATATTTACCATACTGGTTTATTTACGACCATTGCACCCTGCGTGAAAGGAACAAAAGTGGGGGGGGGGGGGTGAATTAAAAAAAGGGAGGATAACTGTTCCATGTGGGTGAAGGCTAAAAAAAAGGATCCACAACCCCCATGAGCGCATGGACGGGAAGTACTGAGCATCAGGCATATATAGTAGGGTGGAGTGAAAAAAAATAATTTCTGAATATCTTTTTGGATAGCTATAAAAACTTGCTACCGCATGCATTTGGTAATGTGGCAAAAAATTAGACAATTTAAAGCATATCTTGAGGTTCCGCAGTTGACCTAAAGTATAGGCATATTTCGATAAAAAAGCAATAATCTTTAAAAAAACCAAATTTATATATACAACATATTCATGTTGTTGTTTACCTTTTTAATAGTCTATACAGACGTTACATGTAAAAAGAACCATATATTTGAAGGGAAAACACATGGAAACTGTCTAAATTGCATTTATAACTACAAATGATGTTGGGCTTTGGTGTCCTGTTTTGGCATTTTCGATCTCGATTCCAAGCGTGCTTTTATGAATCCGAAGCGTTCATGCCACAATATGCAGGCAACATCAGGTTGTATAAAATATCAACATATTGACACAATATGCAGGCAACATCAGGTTGCATAAAATATCAAAACATTGCCACAATATGCAGGCAACATCAGGTTGCATAAAATATCAACACATTGCCACAGTATGCAGGCAACATCAGGTTGTATAAAATATCAAAACATTGTCACAGTATGCAGGCAACATCAGGTTGTATAAAATATCAACACATTGCCACAGTATGCAGGCAACATCAGGTTGTATAAAATAACAACACATTGCCACAGTATGCAGGCAACATCAGGTTGTATAAAATATCAACACATTGCTACAGTATGCAGGCAACATCAGGTTGTATAAAATATCAACACATTGCCACAGTATGCAGGCAACATCAAGTTGTATAAAATACCAACACATTGCCACAGTATGCAGGCAATATCAGGTTGTATAAAATATCAACACATTGCCACAGTATGCAGGCAACATCAGGTTGTATAAAATATCAACACATTGCCACAGTATGCAGGCAACATCAGGTTGTATAAAATATCAACACATTGCCACAGTATGCAGTCAACATCAGTTTGTATAAAATATCAACACATTGCCACAGTATGCAAGCAACATCAGGTTGTATAAAATATCAACACATTGCCACAGTATGCCATTTTGACATTTTCGATCTCGATCCCCCTTATAACTCGCGGTGGCCAACGGTTATTTGTTTAACTCCCTTTGATTAATCTGACGGTCTCAACAGTGGCGTAGCGAGCTTAACTCGCGCCCGGGGCACAATACCTTTTTAGCGTCCCGCCCACCAATTTGAAAACCATATAAATTATATGTGAAATATACCATTTGACTCCGCATTGGACATGATGCCCCCTTGCCCACCACTCGCTACGCCTCTGGGTCTCAAACAAAAGACAGGAAACAGAGTCGGTTTCTGCATCTCACCATATGAGTTGGGGGTAAGAGCAGCCACCTACATTGCCTTTTATCTGGACGTCTGGGGTAGATGTTTGTTGACGTTTACTTTTTACTCAGGGCAGAATTTTTTTATGAATAATTTTTTTTTAAACAAAAGAGATATTAATTAAAAATATACAAAACAACATTTATATCTATGTGTATAATAAGGTTATTTATCTACCCTAAAAGTTAAAACACCAAAACACATCTTTATTAGAATTTATAATTAGCGACGTGTTACCTCACCTCTCAACTCCTGGATAAAGTGGTAAGGTTCGGTCATGCCTTACTTGAAAATTTATAATACAGTGTAGCATAAAAGTAGTACATTGAGGAGGCAGGGAAGAATATTAAATACCGAACTGCCCAAAATATATTCCGCGCCCACTGATGATTGCGTCTTTTAGATTAGAGTGGACAGACCACAAACGTGTTCCCAGCTCAAGTCTAAGAGACTTATCAGCTACTGTTTTAATAAGTCTACCATCTCATGCATACAAAATTGTATCAGGAAATAAATGAATTAATCTACTATTTACATATCGCCCTCCTAAATAGGACAATTTTTTCGGTTTCGTAGTGGAGCCGGGAGTGCAATGGCCATGGAGACACCACGTGAGACATGAAGGAAACTTTAGCCAAGACCTGAAAAAATGGCCTCGGTCCTCACAAGAGTTCGAACCAGGTACCTTCAGGTCGACAGTCGAGCTCTTTACCATACGACCATCCGGTTTTTTTTTTTTTGCAGAGCCTTTCCTTAATCCCCAATACAGCCGGGCATGAACGGACATGAAGGCATAATGGGGGACAAAATGGCGGGAACTTCAACCACGACCTGAAAAATTTCATTGATCCTCACCTGAGAGATCGACACAGGGATCTTCAGGTCGACAGTCAAGCGCTTTATCGCATAACCTTCAGTCACCAAGAAAGGAGGGGGGGGCCAACAAAACACTTTATGGGGTACAGGGGTGTGGCTGACAGCATTAGGGTCGACACTAGGGACACCTATTCAATAGTCAGGGGCCCCTTAGCTAACAGCATCAGGATCACCAATATGGAGGGCCACCAAAACACTTATCAACTGGCACCTTGTCAAGGGAGTCTCTAAGAGACTTTTCTATAAGTGTTCAAAATTAACTGGCAACATTTCAAATTTTTTTAAGTACAGCGACGAAAACAAGTTACTAATCCTAGACTGCCTTTGACAGTATCCTTCTGACAGTTTGAATCAATGTAAATAAAATGGTTGTTGCACATTTTAAATTTTATCTGTAATAATTTATTAACCTATATATATAATAATATTCATATCCAGTGTGCGTTAAATCGAAATTAATACAACAGTATTCCAGTTTAAAATACAATCATGAAAAAATCGGATCTGCCCGAAACCAAAAATAACCCAGCCTACCGATCAAGCCCAAGGGGATATAACTCTATGCAAAGGTTTTGCACGGTACAGCTAGTATGTCTGATTTGATAAATTAAGATGTGCTACACCAGAGCCAGGACGGCCGGAGTATTACAGATATATAGATGTAAGAGATTTCATTTCAAGGGGGAACTTTTAGGATGTGTGTTTTTGTTTATTTTTATATTAAACACAAACCTCAATATCATAGAGTAGTCACTTGTGATAAATGTACACCTTATTATAACCACAATCAGATATCTCAATTGGTTTACGTCCAACTGTACAAGCAATTCTATCACTTTTTATTTACTTTTATAGGTTTGTGTTGATATGTGTGCAAAATATTGGAACTGACTAACCTGAACTGATTGTGGGCGTGTTCATCATTGCGTATACTGGATATAGCGTATTCCTTTGTATACTCTAAACAATAGAACTGAAAGATATAATTCATCACATATATACTCTGCACAATAGAACGGATTGATATAATTCATCACAGATATACTCTGCACAATAGAACTGAAAGATATAGTTTATCACAGATATACTCTGCACAATAGAACTGAAAGATATAATTCATCACAGATATACTCTGCTCAATACAACTGAATGATATTATTCATCATGGATATACTCTGCACAATAGAACTGAAACATATAATTCATCACAGATATACTCGGTACAACAGACCTGAAACATATAATTCATCACAGATATACTCTGCACAACAGAACTGAAACATATAATTCATCACATATATTCTGTGCTGAACCTAAATTAAAGATATATAATTCATAATGACTTTAAATAGTTTTAATCGGAAATTTGTTTACATAGGAAAACTTTTAAAATCAAATAAATTTCTACAATGATATAAAATTTAGGTTTTATTAGAATTTTCTTTTAACGTGTATTTGCCTTAACTTCTCTAAACATACTGATTTTAAATTGCAATAAGTTTTTTTTTAATATAGTTATTTTGAACATTTCTTCGTCAGTCAGTTTCTTATCTGAAAACTTACATAATTAGAAAGGATCTTATATTTACAAAAAAATAAGTCAACTTAATCTCAACCTATTACGCCAATTTCCATTTAGAAATATCAAGTCCAATTAATCTCAGCTTAGGTTTACTAACATATCCTCATCAGGTGAACCTACATGACTCAATCCTACAAAGTACAGTTGGTCATCTGTCAGGTTCAGGCCAGGGAGTGAGAGGTCATGTGACTTAATGGCCGACTTGTAAGCTCTGTACGCCATCTTGACCCCACCGTTGTCAGCAATGTTCTCCCCTAGAGTGAGCAAACCACTGATCTGTGCAATGATAAATGTCATCTATATTAGCGGCTAGAAATAATATGCACAGTACTCTGTTAAATAGGTCAGATGGTATTTCTGTGCGCCTAGTACTGTGGACCTGTGCGGTGGGTGTCCAGTAACGAACAACACAGACTACAGCTTACGTCAGGTGTCACAGAGAAATGTTGCCTCACAGACTACAGCTTATGAAGGTTATAACAGAGAAATGTTGGCCTACATATTTTAGCCTATGTCTGGTGTCACAGAGAAATGATGCCTCACAGACTACAGCTTATGTTACAGTTTCTTAGAAAATGTTGCCTCACATTACGCTTATGTCAGGTGTCTGAAATGTTGCCTCACAGACTACAGCTTATGTCAGGTGTCACAGAGAAGTGTTGCCTCACAGACTACAGCTTATATCGGTTTTAACACAAAAAATGTTGCCCCGCATAAATGAAAATTAAATTGGCTCAAACAAACACATAAATAGTTTTCATCAATTAATTTTGCCTTATACAAAAGTGAGCTAGATAGATACAATAGAATGCCCCATTTTGATCCGCAACACAAAAGTGTTGTACTGGGTAATCTGGAGCGGTGAGCTCGCTTGTCAAACTCCTCGGCCACATGCGGCGTCCAGTTGTCTTTTCAAATTAGTATCTTTGTTATAGAGACGTCAGAACTGTCAAAGGCGTGGACAATTTCATGGGCGAGCATAGCTCCGAGTGTCCCATAAAGATAGGGCCCAAACGAACCAATGGGAAAGAAGTGTAACAATTTTGCAGTGTAAGTGAAATTTTTTTATTTAGTACGTAGATTTTAAAAATACGACAGCTTTCCTTTTTTTTTTTCTTAACCCATGCGGATAGTAGTGGTCCGAAGCGATGTCATGTGAAAGTCACCAAGGATGAGATGAAATCCTTAGATCCCTATAAACCTACTATTGGGACGGTTTCCATGGTCCCGCCCTTTCCTCCATCGTGGCCGATAGTGCAATGGCCATGGAGGCACCAGGGAATATATCAGACATGATCCAAGACGTGAAAAATCTCCTTTGTCCTCACCGGAGATCAGACAAGGTATGCCTACGGAATTAACTGATCAGAGCGCTTTTACCGCACGATCATCATCCCCGTTAGAAGAAATGTGTAGGAATCATCCATTTCTTACCTGTAGCTTGCTCTTAGAGAGTATCAATTGCTTAGCAGCTAATACAGGGATGCAGTCGGAGTTACTCCTCCTGTTCAGTCATGACCCAAAATTACTATATTACACAGTACTATGGTACAAACAGGAAGTAAAACACAAGGGCAACCCAGCCGTATTATGACGAAAATCTACACGCGAGACAAAATATTTTGAAAGCTGAAAAAAAGGAAATTACGAATTTTATGAATTACATAGCTGAAAGGTTTATACGTAAGTACCCCCATATGAACTATTTTAAACGATTTATAAAAGCATCTGCGCTGGGTTCCGAAACACGAGATGAGTGTGTTAAAATTACATGTGATAACTAAGTGAGGACTGTTCCAATTAGACGAAGGACTTTTTAGTGTGTAATGTCGCCCATCTTAATATGTCGCCCATCTTAATGTGTCTTCCATGTCAATATGTCGCCCATCGTAATGTGTCTCCCATCTTAATGTGTCTAACCCATATTGAATGCCCATCAATGTGTCTCCCATCTTTAATGTGTCGCCCATTAATGTAGTCTCCCACTTCGTCACCATGTGTCGCCCATCGTAATGTGTCTCCCATCTTAATGTGTTCCCCATCGTAATGTGTCTGTCTCCCATATGTCGCCCATCGTAATGTGTCTCCATCAATCTTAATGTGTGTCCCCATCGTAATGTCGCCCATCTTAATGTGTCTCCCCCATCTCGTAATGTGTGTTCTCCATCTTTAATGTGTCGCCCATCTTACCGTATGTCGCCCATCGTAATGTGTCTCCCATCTTAATGTGTCGCCCTTTATCTTAATATGTCGCCCATCGTAATGTGTCGCCCATCTTAATATGTCGCCCATCGTAATGTGTCGCCCATCTTAATGTGTCTCCCCCATCTTAATATGTCGCCCATCGTAATGTGTCTCCCATCTTAATGTGTCGCCCATATTGACGTGCCGCCCCATCTTAATGTGTCTCCCATCTTAATATGTCGCCCATCTTAATATGTAATGTGTGTCTCCCATCTTAATGTGTCGCCCATCTTAATGTGTCGCCCGTCTTAATGTGTCTCCCATCTTAATGTGTCTCCCATCTTAATATGTTATCTCATGAAGCCTGTGATGATGGTCAGATGCGTTACTTTCATTTGTGTCACCAGGGGAGAGAACTCTTACAGTGCCGTGAATTACCATGCTAAAAAAATCTAAAATCGTGATTGTGCCGCCCAATGCTGGTGACAAAGTATGAGCAACCAGGGCTGACAGCCCCACCCCAAGCCCCTCTGTATTTACACCTCTGATGAAAAGTGTATGTTATTGCTCTGACCTGACTTCTCGGGAATATGTGTTTAGAAAAACATTTAACAAAATTTAGATATAAATACCTCATTTTCCTTTGAAAGGGTTGGGAAATCTTCTTTAAAAGGCTTAATATATTGAAAGTATCAGAAGTGGTTTTTAAATGTTACAGCTTTTGTTGGCTATTACTGCATACTGTTTGTACATTGCATTGCATTGCAGATTTGGTTGGCTATTACTGCATACTGTTTGTACATTGCATTACATTGCAGATTTTAGTTTTCTGAATATTTTTCATGGCCTATAAGTGACAAAGTATTGCTGAGAAATTGAAGTGTTGCAAAAATTTTTGAGAAAAATCTAACAAACATGTTTCAGGCCGAGATTGTGATATTTGTGTACTGTCACTGTTATAATTAAAGAGTTAACTCATTTTCCAATAAAACAATATGTGGACGGATTTTTGTAGAAACACAGACCTTGAGGATTTATCTAATAGGAGAAAGTGCTACGCAGTTGATGCGATGAAGCGAACATTCCGAGAAATACTATGTGTGGTGGACCAACTATACGTGAAATAATACAAGGGCCTGCAATGATAAAAAACTTGAAAATAAAATAAATGTAACCTTTTTAGACATATGTATATATATATATATATATATATATATATATATATATATATACATATATATATATATATATATATATATATATATACATCATCGGTGATAGTCATGTCTAATTTTAATGTCTCAACTATATGTAGGTCACTTACAAGTTGGGTAATCCTTGGATACGATTGGTTCCTGTAGTATCCCAGCCAAAACCACCACCTCGTTCTCGTGCATGTTGTAGTAGGCGTTGACGGAGTCAGGAGAGTCTAGCCACCTGTTTGTAGAGAGAATGGACGGAAGTACGCTCGTCAGTCGTAATTGTATGTCGGCTGGCAGATAGCCAATTGTTTATACGTAGACGAGGAAACGCGTCAGTCGTAATTGTATGTCGGCTGGCAGATAGCCAATTGTTTATACGTAGACGAGGAAACGCGTCAGTCGTAATTGTATGTCGGCTGGCAGATAGCCAATTGTTTATACGTAGACGAGGAAACGCGTCAGTCGTAGTTGTATGTCGGCTGGCAGATAGCCAATTGTTTATACGTAGACGAGGAAACGCGTCAGTCGTGAATTTAGGCAAAAAAAAAAAAAAAAAAAAAAAAAAAAAAAAAAAAAAAAAAAAAAAAAAAAAAAAAAAAAAAAAAAAAAAAAAAAAAAAAAAAAAAAAAAAAAAAAAAAAAAAAAGTCGTTTGCAGATAGCCAATTGTTTATACGTAGACGAGGAAACGCGTCAGTCGTAATCGCCAGTCTTACACACACATTTTAATTTTTTTATTATGGAGTGCATGAAATTGAGAGACTCTCGACCAGGGGTCCCGGGATCCAATGACAGTGAGAAACGTTTGATATTTTGAGGTGCTGGTGAATGTCCCCCAAGTCCTCGCTCTGACATATGTTCGACCTAAGATGCCTGGGTTCGATCCCCGTTGAGAATCATGGGAAATAGTCCATGTCTTGCTGAAAGGATGTTAGAGTCACACTAGCACAACCAGCTTTAAATAATTTTTAGGTTACCCCGACCAAAGAAAGGAAAACAACAAATCTTTATAAGGTTATAGTAACCACACAATCCCTTATAATAAAAAAGAAGAATTCTACCCTTCATCTGCCCCGAGGGTCCTAAAGAAATTTTTTTTTTAAACTTGTTGACAACATTAGTATTTATTTCTCAAGACAGATGTGTCATTTGATTTAAGTGTATGTTGTTGCGATGTTATTTAATAATTACTACCATATATGAGTTTATAAATTGAGTTAAATATTTATGTAAATTATGTCAAAAAATTAATTAGTGGAATGAAACCTACAGACTGACACAGACAAAATGTTTAATTGATTGATTAATACAGATTTAAACATTTATAAATATATACATGTTGATAGATTAATGTAATTAGAAAGTAAGACATTCTTACAAATCAATAAAATTAGAAATAACAACAATACTTTAGACTTACGCGTTTCTCACTGGCGGTTGCCTCAATTTTCTCTTTGCAATGTTGTTCTGAAATTCGATGGAATGAATGAAGTTCCTGAAATATTCACCTTCCTCTATCACCAGATCTTCATACTCGGCGTCCAGTTTGTTTGGGTTAAGGATCCAGTCTGGATATCCCACCTGGTTGGTCATAGCCTGAGCTTTCTCCTTCAGATTTCTCTTGGTCTCGTCGTCCAGCCAGGTGAGTTGATTCATATTGCTAATGAACTCATGCTCAATGTCGTCCAGTGCAGTCACAACCTTGGGGAAAAGTCAATGGTGATCATTGATAAAAGAAGTGTTTGCTTATACACGAATAATATGAGAGAAACGAAACAAGAAATTTGAGAAACTAAGTCATTGACAGCAAACTAAGTCACAGGCAGCAAAGTAAGTCACTGAACGCAAACTAAGTTACTTATGGCAAACTAAGTTATTGACAGCAAACTAAGTTACTGAGAGCAATATAAGTAATTGTCAGCAAACTATAGTCATTAACAGCAAACTAAGTCAATGACAGCAAACTAATTATTGACAGGAATCTAAGCTATTCACAGCAAACCAAGTTATTGACAGTAAATTAAGTCATTGACAGAAACTAAGTCTTAGACAGAAAACTAGGTCATTGAAAGCAAACTAAATCAATGACAGCAAACTAATACATTGACAGCAAATTAAGTCAGGGACAGCAAACTAAGTCATTGAAAGCAAACTAGGTCATTAAAAGCAAACTGAGTCATTGACAGCAAACTAAGTCATTGACTACAAACTAAGTCATTGACAGCAAACTAATACATTGATAGAAAATTAAGTCATTCACAGGTAACTTAATCATTGACAGCAATTTAAGTCATTGACAGTAAACTAAGTCATTGACAACAAACTAAGTATTTGACAGCAAATTAAGTCATGACAGAAAACTAAGTCGTTGGCAGTAAACTAAGTCATTGACAGAAACTTAGTCATAGACAGCAAATTAAGTAATTGCGAGCAACCTTTGTTACAACAGCAAACTAAGTCATTGACAGCTAACTAGGTCATTGACAGCAAACTAAGTCATTGACAGCAAACTAAATAATTGACAGCAAACTAAGTATCTGACATCATACTAAGTCATTGACAGCAAACTAAGTCATTGACAGCGAAGAAAGCTATTGACATTAAATGAAGTCATTGACATCAAACTAAATCATTGACAGCAAACTAAGAAATTAACAGTGAACTAAGTCATTGACAGCAAACTAAGTCATTGACAGCAAACTAAGTCATTGACAGCAAACTAAATAACTGACAGCGAATAAAGTTACTGACAGCAAACTAAGTCATTTACAACTAAGTCATTGACTGTGAACGTTCATTCATATGCGCCATTGTTATTTAAAGAACCAGCATCTTAAGCCTGTTCCATTCTGGACACAGGACGTGTTAGCGCATATTTGTGTTATGTATCAGTACGTATGTTAGCTTACAGTAAATATTTGTAAATTTTGGAAAAAAAAAAAAAAAAAAAAAAAAAAAAAAAAAAAAAAAAAAAAAAAAAAAAAAAAAAAAAAAAAAAAAAAAAAAAAAAAAAAAAAAAAAAAAAAAAAAAAAAAAAAAAAAAAAATGTTTATAAATTCAATTGTGTAATGCATATATCTGAAAAAAATATTAAAAAGACGTTTCTTTATATTTGAAAAAAAAATATTTTCTCTTAAATCTAACTACAAGTGGTTTGTGGTCACTGAAATAGGACTCATAATTGAAACATTCAATATTGTAGTCATTTAATCGAAAACTCCTTCAATTGTTGTTTGATAAATTGTTGTTGCCAATCTTGTTTCACTTCCGTTCAATAGCCCATTCATTTGGTGCGTCCCCAAAGCATATAAGGTGTAGAATGGAGCCATGAAAATGACATAATTATTAATATAGCCTATACACTAAAAAGAAGCTATTGAATTAAGTCATTTAATGTACAGAAAATTAGCATTGACTAAGAAAATGATTTTGTTTGTTGATTTACGGTTACCTTGACCACAGTTTCCTGAGAGAAGTGTCGATCTACATACAATGCACTAGTGACGAAGGGCATCAGTTTCTTTGATTCCAAACATTTTTCC
>JAGDYQ010000008.1:10477948-10488645 GCA_021962125.1 Bulinus truncatus
ATTTTTAGAGCATTTTCGAAAAAAAATGCTCTATTGTCCCCGTTTTGTCTGTCTGTCTGTCTGTCATCACCCTAGATCTCAATAACCATAAGTCCTAGACCCATGATGTATATATCATTTTGTAGGTCTTGGCCTGCCAAGAAATAGCTTTTTTCCATTTCGCAATCTGACCTCTCAGGGCCGTAAAAGGGGCCTTAGTACCGTTTTTTACTATATAAGGTATATTAATAAAGGAACGCTATATCTCAGCAACTATAAGTCCTAGACCCATGATGTATATATCATTTTGTAGGTCTTGGCCTACCAAGAAATGACTTTTTTTTCCATTTCGCGATCTGACCTCTCAGGGCCGTAAAAGGGGCCTTATAAAGTACCGTTTTTTACTATATAAGCTATGTTAATAATGGACCGCCCTATATCTCAGCAACCATAAGTCCTAGACCCATGATGTATATATCATTGTGTAGGTCTTGACCTGCCAAGTGTACATCAAAAGTCCATTTCGCGATTTGACCACTCAAGGCCAAAATATAAGAGATTGTTATGTAAGGCTAGTAGACAGATATTGTATAGATTGGTAGACAGTAGGTAGGTGGGTGGGTCGGTATGTATGTAGTATGTGTATATATGTATATGAGATTGAGTCTACATATATATTTAAGTATGCATGTATAAATGTGCATAGTTAGGTGTGTAGGTAGGTATAATGTATGTATGTGTGTATACACGCATGAATGTGTGTGTGTATAAATATGTTACGTTAACTTTGTACAGACATCCTGAGAAAGGGTCCAGTTGAGAGGTATGCAGAGCGACCTAATCAGTTATATGAAATATGCTTAGCTGATTTTGTTGCCAACTGGACTGTCAAAGGAAACGGTGCAGTAGATCTTTTGCAAGAAGAAGAGGAAGCAGAAGTTGTTCATGACCAAGAAGAAAATGTAGATCGAAGAAGAACAAGAAAGCTAAAACTTTCAGATATATGCATTACACAATTGAATTTATAAACATTTACAAAATTTACAAATATTTACTGAAAGATAGCATACGTACTGATACATAATACGAAAATGCTCTAACAGTCCTGTGTCCAGAATGGAACAGGCTTAATTGCTTGTTTTTTTTCCAGTACACATCCTGGATCCTTGAAGAAGTCAATTTTTCAAATTAATTTTTAGTTGTAAATACCCTTAATTTCAAGCCAAAATAAAGAACACTAACTTCTTATCACATTAAAAAAAAAATTGCAAAAGTTAAAATTAGAGAGCAAAGAATGGTAAAAATCACACCAAAAAACACATCAGATGACACATCAGATGCTTTCAGTATAAAGAAATTTTATAGATGACATTAAAAAAGTAAATGATCACTAGGAAAAGACTAATGATAATTTAAAAAAAAGTGTAGGGCATTTATTTGAATTTCAAAGCAATGTTTTAAGTTTTAATGTAGAATTTGTGTTCACATTTTAAGTATTTGAGTTTTGGCACATTTATACATTTAGATATCACTGTATAATTAAAAAGGATTCATCATTAATATACTACACTCAAATGAACTTAGCACTCATTTTAATTATTTATTTTTTCTTGAATAACATGACTATAGGCACAGAGAGAAAACTTGTTAGCACTTTTGGTAAGTATTCATTTATATTTTCTTTATATTTACTAAACCATTTATATATATAAATAATGTACATGTTAATTATTTAAATAGTTTTAACAAAATTGGCAGATTTTTTTGTTGGTAATATTTGTGAATTTAAAACAAATTTGGACAAAACACTGTATTTAGAAAGTAAACTTTATTTGTATTTAATGTATATTGAATGATCAAGTGTTCCATTTCAATAGCAAAGTTCATTTGTTTGTATGTAAATGCATTCTGATTATCTAGTGCTCCATTTCCATGTCTAGAACACATCGCAGACTATACAAAATGTTCTGGACATACTGAATGGAATCATCCCGCCACTCACACAGAGGTATCAGACTGTGTCGCTGGCTGGCAGCAGTGTTAATGCCCAACAGGCTTTGGCTGACCTTCACCGCCTCCCTAAGGAAATAGAAATCACCCCAGACCAGCTAATGGTTAGTTTTACCGGATGAACAAGAAGTGTGCTTTTTATATCCTACTGTTGAACCGCCATTTGATTAAATTGTCTTTTTTTTGTTTTAGCTGTGAGATAATCTAAATGGACAATTGATTTTAATTTTTCTTTTTTTAGTTGCATTTTTATCATTAGCGGTCTTTTTGAACTATTTTCAAAATTAAGTTACTTTTTTTTTAAGACTGTGACTCTCGGGTCGCAGGAAGGAGCTTTTGAGAATGTGCGCATGAACTACAGCGATGACCAGGGCCAGGCTATCAGACAGCTGATCACCACCCATATGATTCGTCGGGTGGCCATGTGTGTCCTGTCGTCACCTCTGGGCAGGAGGCAACACTTGGCAGTCAGTCATGAGAAAGGCAAAATGACCATCCTCCAGCTAAGTGCCCTACTCAAGCAAGCAGATTCCAGCAAGAAGAAATTAACTTTGACTGTAAGATTTATAATTTCAGTTTAAGTTCTTTTCAGGTGGATTAAAAATTTTTTTTATTTTTTTTAAATTGGCCAGTGTGGTCTATATACATGCTTTAGACTTAAAACATAACCTTGTAAATTGGTTTCATATTTATTAAATGTCTTTTTTTTTCTTGTCGTAAGTATGACATTTACTTCTTTATTCTATCTAGCGTTTATCTTCAGCACCTGTTCCATTCACTGTATTGTCAATAACTGGAAATCCATGCAATGAAGATTACTTGGCAGTGTGTGGTTTGAAGGTGGGTAGTTTCTCATTTTTCAAACAGGCTGTTTTTTAAAAAAAAAAAACACATTTTAATTAAAAAAGAATTCTCAGAAACTCTGTGATCCATGTCATGTTTAATTTGTGGTCTAGGACTGTCATGTAGTAACATTCACCAGCTCAGGCACAGTGGCTGACCACCTAGTCCTCCATCCCTCTCTAGCCACTGGGAATTTCATCATTAAGGTATGTGAATATTTTGCTGGTACTAAACATTCTTTTTATTTTTATTTTAGTCTTATAACTGCATTTAACTTTTTGTTGGGTTCATCTGCTAATACGCTAATGAATGCTTATATTAAATTATAGATGCATATAGAAATGTATCCAGGTTTTTGCTGCATTCATTTTTTCTCTACAGGCCATTTGGTTGCCTGGATCACAAACAGAGTTGGCCATAATCACATCTGATTTTGTCAAGGTTTGTTTCGTTTTTGTTTTATTGTGCAAGTTTTGAACTTTTGGTTTTTTTTTTTTTTTTTAAAACTTAATTTCCTCAAATTTTGTTAAAATAATCTGATGTATTCAGTACAAGGCATTTCCATGTTGCTTTTTTTTTTTTTTTAGATCTATGACCTCAGTGTGGATGCTATCAGCCCTCAGTATTATTTCCTGCTGCCCAGTGGAAAGGTGAAGGATGTGACATTCATCTTCAGTGATGAGAGCAGATGCATGGTACTGATGGCCTCAACAGGTTACATCTACGTCCAGACCCTGGATGACTACAGCTCGGCCAAACATGGACCTTTTTACATCACAAATGTCATGGAGGTCAAGCATGCAGATCTTACGGTCAGTTTGCAGCTTGGTGAAAATCAATATGGCCTTTTACTGGTTAAGCGCCAACCATTTTTTTTTTAATAAGTCCTCTGTTGGTAACGGTGAATGTCACAATTTAGGATAACATAACTGTATATAACATGTTGTTTTTTTTTAATCAACTCCCAGGATACCAGCGGTCAGTTAGCAGGAGGCGGTGGTGTTTCTGTGTATTACTCTCATGCTCTGCAGCTCATCTTCTTCAGCTATGCTTCAGGTAGCTAAAATAATGAGTGTTTTTTTTGTTTCATTTTGGAATATTTTTATTTTAATATTTATCAAGGAAACAAAATACATACCTGCTAATAAGTACAGTGAAATGTCGCTATAACGAAATTGACGGGGATTCGAAATTTGTTCGTAATACTGAAAATTTGTTACACTGAAATCGGGGGTGGGGGGGGGTTCGTCGACGACGACGACATTTTCTGTTCGCAATATGTGGATATAGTCTATAGTTCATTTGGGTATCAATGCAAATATCTTATGTCATTTTACTACTTTTCCCAAAGATATTTAGCTAAAAATATGTTAAATATTCTCTCCGTTTATTTCTCATTAGTTAAGCTAGTAATTTAGCTTTCAGCTTTCGTTACCGCTAACGGTCATTGAACTAAGGGACGTAATTCGTTTATTTTTATAACAGTTATTCAACATGACTTACTTCACTTAGAAACCCACTACGGCTATCTTACTCATATTGTCTGATTTATTAAACGAAATAATTTTAAAAATATAATTATATATTTATTTACTTTTGTAACTGGATTAAATTTTATTATAATTAGAAAAAAGTATAGTTCAATGTCACAAAAAGGTCAAATAAATAACTCATTTATTCTTCCATTCCTGTATTATTAATTAAATACAGGTACTGGTAGTTTATTAACATCTTGGCAAAATGCAGTCTTCTGTCCATTAAGTCCTTATCACAAACTATAAGATCGCCATTTTCTAAAAACCCTCTATCAAGTCCCTACCAAAAACAAGATTGTTTTTTACTAAAACTATCAAGTTACTTTCTACACATACCAAAACCATTATGTCTTTCTCGTACCTCCCAATAAGCTATACTTTTAATTGTATGACTTCTTTCTCATTAGCACATTTCCCCAACACAGACGTAACACTGATTTATTGATTTTTTTTTAATCCCGTGAATGTGTAACGTTCCCTACATTCATGTGTTTGTCCCATAACGTTTTAGGCTCTCCCCCTCCTCCCCTTCCCGACCTTGCCAAAACTCTCATCCTTCTCCCCCCTTCCCCAGTTCGTTGTTACGTAATTGTGCCCGCCGTCGCTTGGCTGTCTCGTGACGTCTTAACTCTCTTCCTCTCCCCTTCCCGACCTTGCTAAAACTCTCATCCTCTCATCCACCCCCCCCCCCCCCGTATGTTGTTACGTAATTGTGACACCGCCACTCACTACCCCCCCCCCTCGCCGTCCCAAGAGGATACTTGTCTCAATACTGCACACGGTGGAATTTATGTTTACTATCCTCATCAGTAGAGGTTAAAGGTTACCATAACATCTTACTCCTCTCACACTCCCCCCTCCCATTATTTAGTAAATGTGAATGTCATTTGAGTTCAAGTCGACTTGAGTTTTAGAAATTTGCCGAATTAATTTTTTTTTTGGCAAGGGGATAAAATTAAATATCTGCAAAACGGCTATTTTTTTCGCAATACTGAAAACACGAAATTCGTTACAACGACACTTTTTAACAGATGTTATATAAGCGAAGGGGAAGGGGCAAAAAAAAAATTCGCTGTACTGAATAATTCGTTACACTGACGTTTGTTATAACGACATTTCACTGTAATTAGTTCCTTAAAAATATTTCTGTTTATTTTAATGGTGAGAAAAAAAATAATATTTTAAGAACAGCATATATTATTTGTGAATCACTTCTCAATTCTTCTTGGTTACCTTTTTTTTGTTTTAATTTAAGGTAAAAGTTTTGCAGCTCCAGTAGCCAAAGACCTGTCCACTGTGACCAACCTGTTTCCTATTACTTTCAAATGGTGGGTAAATAGAATTCACACAGTCATGATAATGTACCAAATAAATCTATTCACACAGTCATGGTAATGTACCAAATAAATCTATTCACATAGTCATGATAATGTACCAAATAAATCTATTCACATAGTCATGATAATGTACCAAATAAATCTATTCACACAGTCATGATAATGTACCAAATAAATCTATTCACATAGTCATGATAATGTACCAAATAAATCTATTCACATAGTCATGATAATGAACCAAATAAATCTATTCACATAGTCATGATAATGTACCAAATAAATCTATTCATTTTTTGTATACTTATTAAGTCCTCTGTCTTAATTTTCTATCTTCAGCTCTAACGGAGGAGGTAAGAGTGGCAATTCTCAGCCGCTGGTCTCTTGGTCTGAAGTTCCTGGCCACACTGGACTGTTGTACTGTATGGCTCAGACTACCAACAATCCCATCGTCCTGATGGTCAAACCTGATGCCATCATGATACAAGAGATCAAAGTGTTGCCATCCAAAGCCAAGGTAAGCTGTCATCAAATGGCATTGGTATGTTTTATCAAATAGTATTGGCATGGTTTATCAAATAGTATTGGCTTGGTTTATTAAATGGCATTTGTGTTGTTTATCATAGGGCATTGGTGTGGTTTATCATAAGGCATTGGTGTGGTTTATCATAGGGCATTGGTGTGGTTTATCATAGGGCATTGGTGTGGTTTATCATAGGGCATTGGAGTGGTTTATCAAATGGCATGGGTTTAGTTTTAATTTTTAAGGAACTGTATTGCCTCGTATTACAGACTTAGCAGTGTTGATATTTTAAATGTGAAATTGATTTATTTCAGATTCAAGACGTTGTGGCTATACGGCACCCAGCTTCCAACTCTGATCAGGTAAATAATTTAGACTAGTATTATAAATCTGAAATTGTGGTATGCACTGTGTGAATTGATTCTATCCCTCTAGTTTATAACATTAATGCACAAAACTATTAAAATAACATTCCTGTCTCTGTAAAGCTAATTTCTTTCTCACCATCAGAATTGGTACATTTATTTTGGTTTATGGAATCCTTTTTTTATCTGAAAGTTTATATAGGGAAGTAAACCTTGATGTTTAAAAAAAAAAAAACCATTATAGGAAATTTAAATTTTATTGAGTAAATTAGCTTCAGTATCATGCAGCCTAATAATGTGTTTTTGTTTAGATTAGGATTGGAATATATAATACCTGTCAGTGTAAATATTACTTGGTAAAAGCATTTTTTTCCCTCACTCTGCTTACTTAGTGTTTATTATTTTTATTTGGTTTTATATAGTCTAATAAATTGTACAACAATCACTACTACTATTTATTACAATTAGAAATAAAAGCATTTTATTCTCTTCTTCTTTGTAGACGGTTAACAAAATTAAATATGATTTTTTATACTATGTTAGTTTGTAAGTTTACTTTATACTTATCTGACTCTTGTCAGCACCGTACAACTATGATCCTGCTATGTGAAGATGGTAGTCTCAGGATCTACATGGCCAATGTTGAGTCCACCAACTACTGGATGTCACCCTGTCTGCAGCCCAAGAGCCCCATCGCTGTACTCAAGCCTGTCAAGAAGAAGAAAATAATCAAGTCAGGTCAGCCATTGAGATATTGTGCCACATTTGAAGCTATTAAGATGATTTTTTTCCTCCTCAAAATTTATTTATGAAAAATGTTTTATGTACTTCAGGTCGGTCTAATAGCGCTATTTCATTTCCTGTGGATTTCTTTGAGCATTGCCAACATTCCAATGATGTTGAGGTAAGTAGAGATCTAGCGGAGTTTATACATTTTATTTCAAACAAAAAAAAAAATGAAACATTATTGTTTTAAAACAACAACATCACGCCTATTACTTTGGGCTTAATCCTAGAATGCTGCTCTCGAAATGTTTTATTAGACATTGTAATAGGTTTAGAATTTATTTATGGTCTGTAAAATGTGGAGATTAAAGTTAATAATTGTGACTTTGTAAGGTTTTCTTGATATTAATTATATAAAAAAAAATATAAAAAAAATGTATCCTTTCATCAAAATGAAAAATATTTTGTTTTTGCCTTTGACTTTACATTTTATTGTAATTTTTCATCATTTTTATTTTTTTAAAGCTGAAATTTGTTGTTCCTAATGTTCATTATATTGTTTAGTGGTTTTTAAATACTGAAGTCTCTAGTGAGAAAAAAAAAACAACAAAACATGGTGCCACTGTTTTCACCACTTTAAAATGTCAGCTTTTTAAAATTCATACCTCATTGATTTTCTTGACTCAGTATGGAGGCAATGACATACTCCAGGTGTACAACACTCAACAAGTTAAGAATAGGCTCAACACTAGTGGACTGTATATTGCCAGCACTAAGGTAATCTCACATTTTCTTTTTCATCATATGGGCCTACATCAGGGAATGGGGTTGGGGGTGGGGGAGGGGCGTGAGTGTTGCTATATGTGTGTAAATGATTAGGTTAACCGTATATATATATATATATATATATATATATATAAAACAGATACATAGACCCTATATATGTATAGGATTAACTTTATTCTATAAACTCTGTACCATAAAATAGTATTTTCACATGCCTCTTCCCTGGCCTACATGTACATGTTAAGTAAGCTTTTAACAACTGTTGACATCAATAAGCAGTAAGGTACTTATGTAAATTATGTACAATAGCGCTAATTTAATGTTTTATTTGCCAGCCTAATGGTTTCACAATGGAGATCACTAACACCAACAATGCCACTGTTCCTGTTGGCATTCGCATCTTTGTGGGGTCTCAAACAGTGGAGAGGGCACCTTCATATGTGGAGGTCTTCCGCAGGCAGATTCAGCTGCAGGTGTGTATTTTGTATACAAAATTAAATTTGATAGAATATTTCTTTTTTTCAAGATGATTGAAAATTTGAAATCTAGAATTCTTGCGTTAAGAAAAAAAATGATAAACAACATTAATTATTTTTCAGCTGAACATGAGAGCAAGATGGTTTGACATTCCATTTACTAGGGAGGAATCTCTCACAGCTGATAAGAAATTTGATATATTCTGTGAGTGATTTTTTTTTCTTTTTATCTTTTTAACCACTATGAGTTAAAATTAACTTTAACTTAGTACAATGTTATTCATCATCATCCATTGCCCACCACATGATGCGCACATTGATCTTCCTAGAAATTCTTGCCTGAGCTGGTGACATTTTTTTTTTACCTGACTCAAACGCATATACAGCATAATATTTTCTACTTCTTTTCTAATGCTTAGTTTGTTTCTTATCGAGGCTTCTGTTTGTCTGCTCTTGTTCACTCTTTTTTTCTCTTTTCCCACAAAACCTTTATTTGCCAACCTTCTTTCTTCTCATGTAATCTTCACGAACTTTTAGTAATAAATGAATGACTTCCATGAGGGCTCTGGTGACTGTCTTCCAATTGTTACATATCATCATGTAAATTCATTGATATGACAAGAATCTGTTTTCTGTACAACTGGTTGTTTTTTTTTCCATTCAGTTGGATGCAGCCAGGACCCTAATTCTATCACAATGGTTGACTCTGTAAAAGTCTATGTGAAAACTAAAGAAGTTTTTGGCTGGCCAGAGGAGCCGGAGGACTTCCCTGAGCCCTCTGCCCCAACACCGACCAAAGTGACGCCTCCATGCAATGGTGTAACGAATGCCGAGGCAGACGCAGCGCCTGTGGCTGTATTACCATTGACTGGAGCTGACAGGTGATCATCACATTTTTATTTCTGAATAATCATTCTTGTAAACTGATTATTATATATGCAGTAAGAAAACTGCATTAATATTTTTTAGTTGAATTTTGCCATGAATTGAACAGTTATGTTTATTTTCATACAATCATTATTTAACACTTTTATTTTGTGTTTAACAAAGTTAATCTTTCCAACAATTGGGTTTTAGAAATCGGTCTGTTTATGGTATATTTTTTGTGCATCATGTTCTTTTATCCATGCATAGTTGTTCTCTGGACACATGAAATATGCTTAATTCTGTTTTCCTTGTCTTCCCAGGCTGCTGAGCAGTGCGCTAGAAGTGCTGGATGGTGCCTTCACAATCATTCCGCAAACAGACGAGGATGTAGCCAGAGAGAAAACTTTAGACCTGGCCACTTCATTGTTGACGCTGACTGCCCCAGAACTTGTTCAGCTGCACACCAAGTCTCTGCTGGCATCCCTGTTTCAGACAAAGACTGCCTACCACAATCATAAAGTGAGTCGCTCAGGGTTTGAGCTAGTGGTTTGAGATAATATTCAGTTAAAAAGTTCAACTGTTACTTTTTTTTACAAATCGCATGCAGTTGTTTTAAGCCGACATTCTTAGAAGAGACAATTCCACCACTCTTCTGCTTTTATTATTTTATTATTGTTAAGATAATAACAGAATTGAGAATTTTATTATTTTATTATTGTTAAGATAATAACAGAATTGAGAATTTTATTATTTTATTATTGTTAAGATAATAACAGAATTGAGAATTTTATTATTTTATTATTGTTAAGATAATAACAGAGTTGAGAATTTTATTATTTTATTATTGTTAAGATAATAACAGAATTGAGAATTTTATTATTTTATTATCTGTTTTGTTTTACCTATTAATTCATCCATTTAAAATGTGTACAGTATTTATCATTCAATAAGTCATTAGAAAGCGTGTGAGAGACATCCAGTAGATTTTGTGATTGATTTTCTTTTTTTTTTTTAATTCTTGATTTGTCCTTTAGGATCATGCTCTGTTGAATCATGTCATGCAGAGCCTGCCACCGCCTGATGTACCAGACATGGATGTGGAGGCCTTCCAGCATCTGTTGGTCACCGCTAGGTCTGTGTCCATCTCCAGGCCTCAAAACCTGGTCAAATTTGCCGAGAGTCACAGCAGTCAAAGTAAGTCCTCCTGTAAAAACATTTCCAGCTAAGAATATTGGACTCCTCTGTCAGTGCTC
>JAGDYQ010000008.1:10489145-10646331 GCA_021962125.1 Bulinus truncatus
TATTATGGTCTAAATTAGTGTTTAATTGATCACAAAAAAAAGTAAGGAATCTATTAATAATATCTGATAAATAGCAGAATTGAAACATATATCCTACAAGATAATTATAATTGTGGGATTCTGTTTAAGAAAATTTAACACCACTCAGCATTTTTCATGAAATCAATTCAGCATACCTGGTTTAAGTTTACAGTACAGTTGCCAGTTGTAGGGCCTGGATGTCGCTATGTCGCAAACAATCTTCAGGTGTTCAATCTGTAAAAAATATTGCAAGATATGAGCATCTTTTTTTTTTTTTTCAGGACAAAATTACATGAAAAAAATGAGCAGTTAATTTATGATAAACAATAAAATGTACACAAATCACATAAAAAATCAAGATGAGTGGGAAATTTTCATAGAGCGGCCTTTGCCACTTTTGGGAAAATACCAAATTAAAGTAAGCTTATGCATGAATACAACTACATGTGCTTAGATATAGGCAGCTGTATATTAAATGCAAAAGGTAATCAAAACGTACCATTGTCAGGAGAGTATCATATGGCAGTATGATGCTGTGTGGAGCCAACTCTGCTCCTGTGTCAAGCCCGCTCTTCTTGCAGGTCTGGGTCATCTGTTGAAGGTTGGACTGAATGGTGTAGTCATCTCTTAGCTGCCTGTACCTTTCCTTGGAACCACAGATGAACATAAGCAGCTGGATAAGGAAAAGAAATAAAATTCATGAGTCTCAGAATGTTCGCTACAGAAGAAGTGTCCACTAGATAAATCTGCCAAATTACAGGGATGTGCCAAATTGAAAATGTTAAAATATTTTTTTTTAAGGTGGTGGAGTGCTGATGAGTTCTAGTACAGTAAAAATTTGATTACATGTAAATGCAAAACAAATTTCAAGCTGAATTTAATCTGTTTGAAGAATATGATTACCTTTCTGACTTGTCTTTTGACAAATGGAGTTTGTTGGGTTAACATATACTGAAAAAGAAAACAAAATCATTAAAATATCACTTTTTTTTTTACTGAACACATTCTAAATAAAATTAACAGTACATGTACATCAGAAAATGTATCATTTTTTTGCAAACATTAAAATAAAAATAGTAATGCACGTACTGTACACTGTTTAGACAAGTCAAAATAAAAACATAAATGTACATTTTTCCATATAAAGTCACAGTAAGATAAGCTTTGATATTTTTTTAAAGTTAACACTGAATGTTAATCAAATACTACCTCTGAAAGTAACTCCTGCCACTTGGTATCAAACACTGCTCCAGCTAGTTTTTGCTCATCAGCAATCTTCTTCAGCTGGGGATACATAAACATCATGGGGAATTAAATAAATGCTGCAAAATGGTAATATAAGAGGGAAGTTATCATGAGCTATCCATCACATGTTCTGAGCATTTTAACAAACTTCTTTTTATTATTGTAATTTATTATTACTCACAGATTTGATCATAGAAACAAAACGCTACATGGCAAGCAAATGATAGTAAATTTCACTACACAAAAAATATGGCTCGCCACAAGAGTCCTTCCAAGTGATATAAAGAACCAATTTTTGTTATTATCTTTCAAGAGTTTATATAAGACCTGGTGAACACAAACAATATATACACGCTGTGAGATTTTTAAAAAAAAAAAAAGGTACCTGATATGGGAGTCTGAGCACCATCTCAGTCAGGAGCTGAGGGTAATCCTGGAAAATATCCGTGGCATGACCTTTCACATACTGCCTTAGGAAAAATGGTGACATGTCAGGGGGAGGGTGTGATGGGTGTGGCTTCAACAACTGACCAGGCATGTTGGCTGGGTCATCCTAAAAAGAAAATAGAAGAGAAATGGTCAGCACATAAAACAGACAGAGAATAAGGGCAAAATTAAAAAATTGAATAAAATAACTCTTTTTATAACAGATTTACAAAGGTGAATACATTCATTATATTTTTTTGAAGTGACAACTTTTTTTTTGAAAGCTTGTACGTTTGATAATTATTTTTTTTAAATGTTAGATAAACAAATCCACAACTCATTGGGATGCAAGATAAGTCCAGGACACTATGGAGTCTTTTCTTTTTTTGTCTGGGTGTGTGCACTATAAGATAATTTACTTTCATTGAGGACTATTTCACAAAAGAATGGGCGTACATTCATTTAACAGAGATATGTTCTAAAACAATTTTTAAATAAATATGGAACAAGCGTTAGCGTTAGATAAACCAATGAAATCTACCCTAATTTCAGGTTTTTAAAGAAACATTGATTATAAAAAAAATCTATTTATTCTTAAAAAAATTAGATCTAAAGAAAAAAATACCAACCGTATTAGTTCCGTGTTCAACGGCACGGGTGTCATCACTGTTGTAATCTTTCCAGTATGGCAGTAAGTTAGTCAGAACATGAAGACAATAGTTAATGATGCCTGATTGGAGGAGAGCACCAGCAGTTTTGTTGGTCACAAATGATGACTGAAAAAATATATTTTAAAGGTTTAGGTTTTAAAGGTGTTTAAAAAAATATGCATTTAATATTGAATCACACAATCAAGACTGAGGCCATGTATTTTTAAAAAAAGTGTAAAAGATGAGGAGCGATAATAAACAAGCAATCTAAGCCTGTTCCATTCTGGACACAGGACATGTTAGCGCATTTTCGTATTATGTATCAGTATGTATGCTATCTTTCAGTAAATATTTGTAAATTTTGGAAATGTTTACAAATTCAATTGTGTAATGCATATATCTGAAAAAAAGATATTAAAAAGACGTTTCTTTATAATTGAAAACAAAATTATTTTCTCTTAAATCTAACTACAAGTGGTTTGTGGTCACTGAAATAGGACTCATAATTAAAACATTCTAAATTGTAGTCATTTAATCGTCCGAAAACTCCGTCAATTGTTGTTTGATAAATTGTTGTTGCCAATCTTGGTGAAAGTAGTTCAATGTTGAAGTTTGCTTGAAGAAGTTTTCAATTTCTGCCCCGGGCTCTTTGAAATCTTGATTGAAGTCCCCCACAAATGATGACGTTTGGTTGATTGAGTTGTGCTGCAAAGTTGTTATTGAAGAAATCTTTTACAAACCGATTGTTTATTGCTGGGGTTTTGTATACGTTGATAATAACAATGTTATCTACCATACACGATGTTGCTTGATGTGTTGATGTTGACCAGATTTTTATATAAATACGGGAAGTAAGTCATGTTGAATAACTGTTACAAAAATAAATAATGATTACGCCCCTTTGATTAGCTTTTATTATTTATATTTAAAATATAAGCAAAACGGTACATTAAAAACTCTTATATTTTGGCCCTGAGAGGTCAAATCGCAAAATGGACTTTTGATGTACACTTGGCAGGCCAAGACCTACACAATGATATATACATCATGGGTCTAGGACTTATGGTTGCTGAGATATAGGGCGGTCCATTATTAATATAGCTTATATAGTAAAAAACGGTACTTTATAAGCCCCCTTTTACGGCCCTGAGAGGTCAGATCGCGAAATGGAAAAAAGTCATTTCTTGGCAGGCCAAGACCTACAAAATGATATATACATCATGGGTCTAGGACTTATGGTTGTTGAGTTCTAGGGTGATGACGGACGGACAGACAGACAGACAGACAAAACGGGGACAAAAATCACAAGCTGAAAATAAAACAATACTCAAGTAATCCATACAATTTTTACAGTTTAAACAGATATCACTGGCAATGCACTTTCTCGATTTCATCGATTTTTTCCCAATTGCCAACATTACAGCTATTTGTGAACTCGGTGAGACTGACCATGCTATTGCTGTACATAACTAGATCACTGTTTATCAAGCATCTTTGTAATCTACATCTTCTAAGTTATTCAAAAAAATGTAAATTTAATTTTCATAAGGCTGGACTGACATTGTAATGTGGTATGTTCATAAATGGGGGGAGTTGTTTCGGAATTCATTGTTTTTTTTTAATCACTCCGTTTGTCAAAAGTGCTTGTTTTTTAATGCAGCTGCTACTGTTATCAATGGAAAGGTGCTATGCATTTAGAAAGTTAATAGCAGTAATGGCGACATTTTTGTATTCAATTGTAGAGAGGACTTTTTTTAAAAGCAATGCACTTTCTGTATGATATATATTCTGTGCGCCGGAGCTCTCTACATAACCTCTAAAAACTGCCTCACCTATTCCAACAAATTTTTTTTATAACCAGAACCCTCATTTATTTTTTCCACTGGGGCAGAAAGTAGACGCCAGAAGAGTTAATATCAGATAGATAATCTTTGGAACATAAAAGAGAATTCAAACAACAAACCAACTCACCTCACTGGAATACTTGGACCCTGAACGAGATCTGGACAACAGGACACTGACTAGTCTCAGCAGAATGAGTTTCACTTCAAAGTGGTCACTGCGAGTAGAAATCTGTTGAAGATCCTGTGGAAAATAATTACCTCTACATTTCAAAAAGTGTAGTGATGTGAAAAGAAATGCAGAAAAATACTGACGATAGAGTGATTTAATGTTCGCGTAGTGGTCAGGCAGACTTTACCTTTCCACTCAGGTCAAGTTCTTTAATGACAGTGGTCAAGAAAAGATCCAAGGCTGCTCTGTCCCTGTCTTCATCTGGTTCAAGGTCAGTGGTCAACATCAAAAGTACCTGTAGAAAGTTAATTTAATTTTTAATTGAAGTTTTTATTGTTGCTTTGATATTTTAGTTTAATCTTTTACATTTTTAGTTAAAAATTTTTGCCTTTTGTTTTTCGTGGTTTTTATTTACTGAATATTTCACACTTTAGCTTACCTGCATGAAAGGCACACATCTAAAGCCTCCAACAGCCTGTATCTCAGTAAAATATTGCAACAAACTTTCCAAAAATTTCAGACGAAGCTGATGTAGGCTGGGGATGATAATGAACCATTTTTGTAAGTAAAGCCAGTTTCAAAACATAGAAAAATACACAGATAATGATTTGAAAATAGACAGTTTGAGAGAAAACAGAAACCTGTGAGTGGCATCAGTGTCCAGGTCTGTGTTTTCGCAAGCGGGTGCCATGTATCCACCAGAAGAGGCGCCCAGGTAGCTGGAGACATCACTCCTTGCAACAGCTGAGGGTGGATTACTTTCACTGGTTTGAAAGCCATAACAGCTGCTCCTGCCACTGGTGGCTTAAAGAAACAGAAAAAGTTGACAATTTGTTTGTAATTAAAATAAGCTCTATTGTGTTTACCCCCCCTCCCCCCCCCCAAAAAAAAGACTGATGGATTTAGTCTTTTTACTGTTACAGCCTAAATATAGCTTTTGCTAATAAAGACTTCATACCAGAAATTGAGTCCACAGCACTTCCTCCGCTCTCTGATCCTGCCCCTGAGCCACCACCTTGCTCTGCTGGTGAGGTCCTCAGCGTTGAACCGTCCGTGGCAGCTGTGCTCCCAACCTCATCGTCACTTGCCGGGGCAGAGGCCGTCGTGTCAGACAGTGGCTGCTCTTCAACATCATCATCATCCTCCTCACCCACTGGCGCCATGGCCACACCCTGGATGCCCAGGTCACTCGCAGCCTGGTCCAGATTGATGCCAAGATTGTTTGCTAGCCGCCCAGCTAGTACACTTGGGAGCTGACCAACCTGACCACCACCCTGTAAACAAAGGACATACTGAATAATTCAGTTTTTTAAACGTTTTACATTTCAATAACAGATAAATCATTACAGCCTGAAATTAAAGCTAATGTAATCCGAAGTAATTTATAATTCAACTCATGGTACATTAGACTCTAGACCATACTGCTCGTGACTATCCAGACTCTTTTTTTTTTTACTTTCATTCATAAAATATTTACCAGTAATAATAGCACAGTTTTAGATAAAAGGGAAATTACAATTTATTTCACTCCAGCCATACCGGCTTTAGCACTATCCAGCATGCCCTTCCCCCATATTCAGCCAGCTAGTAAAGGATCTATTGCAACGTGTATTTTATATCTATGGTCTTCATTTTTTTCAGTTATTTCTTTTCACTCCCATGAGTTATGAAAGTCATCACCTGCTCCTGCAGACTGAGCGCTATGGCCAGTTCAACCATTGTCTCATCATCAGCGTCAGCTGGTATCTCTACCATGGGTGGGAAGTTGGGTTCCAAGCCCCACAGAGCTTCAAGTCCTTGAATACCGTTGGCCTGCACCAAGCCATCATCCAGCAGCATATTGTTGTCCTAGAGATGAAGACAAAAATCATAAGGTTCATAAAATTACCAGTGACAGATCATAAACTATAGCCATGTCAAAAAGTAAAGTTCCCTTAACCCTAAGGGGCCATCGGGGCAGATGAAGTGTAGAATTCATCTGTTTCTATAACCTTGGCATATGAAGGGGTTGTGTGGTTAGCACAATGTCCAGCCGCCTTTACTTCCCCAACTTAAAGTCAGGTACCCATTTAAAGCTGGGTGGACTTGTGGGCCGACTCTGAAACACATTTCACCTGGTCGCCACATGGTTCTCACCGAGGATCGAACCCAGGACTCTCAGGTCGACAGACGAGTATCTACACAACTCGGCCACCCATCCCACATAGCCATGTCAACACACAGAAAAAAAAAAAATGACCTAAGGACTCACCACCACTTCATAAAGTTCATCTGGTTCGGGCTCCAGGTCCTGTTCTGGGGGCGGCGAGATATTGGCTTCACCCGAAGGTGGCAGGATGATGTCAGGGGGTGTGTCTGGCTGATCCCCTTTGTCATCTTCATTGTCATCCTCTTCATTACCTTCAGGGCCTAAGATTACGTTGAAAGAGCTCTTTTTTTTTAAACTAGACTCTATACATTATAATACAAAATAAACTGGTCCATGGTAGAACCAGTAAATAAAAGTCAAAATACATTCATTCATTAAGTAAAGTTTGTTTATTTCATAATAGAAGTTCAGCATGGAGACTGCAGCTATGCTGCACACAAAAAATATTGGTCTATTCATGAGCCTTTAACTCTTATCCACTGATATAATATGGGAAATTCTAAAAAAAAAAAAAAAAATTTACATTGACAAATTATAAAGCATTTAGTTTCATTCTGAAACATATACAATTACTAAATCTTTATGGCAGATTCTATTTTAGCCAGGTAACGGCTAAAACAAAAAAAAGTTCACCAGCTCAGGCAAAAATTATCTGGCCAGATCTATGAATTACATGCAACTAGCACAATATTACCTTGTGGTGTCAGCAGAGGTGGGGAGTGTACATACACCCTCCTTCTTTTATGCCTCGGCCGCAGCACACGAATCAAAGCCTGGCGACAAGAGAAACTGACCACTGGATCCTGGAAAAAATAAAATAATAAAACAAGTTTTATGATCAAGTAGCACAGAGTGTATGGAAATTAAACACATTCGATTTTCAGTTCATGCTGGTATGACTTATTTCTTGATTATTAGTTTTGAGATTGTTATGGGAGTTGTGATTAAGCCGTGTACCTGAGACAGCAACATTTTGACATAGTGTTTTGTAGCCAGCTGGATACATTCAGGGTCACATAGAGTGAATGCATGGATGACTTCAACAAGGCAGCTTACAGTGATATCAATATCAGTCAAGCCTGGCCACACGGTAATCAAATAAAAAGGTTGTAATGAAAAAAACATGTTAGGAGCATAAAGAATACATCAAGATTCTCATTATCTATTTCTAAACTATACAGTATGGATTATGTTCAAAAAAGTATCTTTTTTTTCAGTAACCTTTTCCATAAGTTTTAAGCATACCTAAAAGTACTACTTAATCAAGAATTTATCTCATCATTTCAAGGTTAATTTCCATATAAAGTGGATCTTTTAATAAAAACATAATTAAAGGTAACGCACCAATGCCAATCTTGCATATTGTTTAATTGAAAGATAATTTTGAAAAAGTACATTAATGAGCAGGTAAAGGAGCAATGAGTTAAGTCAGTAATTCTCAAACTTTTGTGATTTGCCACCAACAATTAAGAAATTCTTTAAATTTTCTACAACCCACTTCAAATCAGATTGCAAACCACACCTACACTTTGGTGAGATTCACTGAGTTAAGCTATATTAAGCTGCATAGTATGGTGCCAATAGAAACACTAACCTGGCTGACAGACAGGTGCTAGCATTGGATTGGCTGGCTTGGTTCCATGCAGTTTCCAGAAAGCTTCCACCAGCCTGGAGGTGAAGTGTGTCTTCTCGCTGTCAGTTAATGTGTACAGATTGGCTTTCACGGTACTGGTAGATTTATTAGCAGATTCTTCAACATCTGTGACTTCCAGTACTGAAATTAGGAAGTTCATATGAGATTAGTGCTTCTTTTAAAAAAAAAAAGCTCTTGAAAGAATTGAAATAAACAGTTCAAGACTAAATTAGTTACTGTGAAAAAAATCAGGAATTGTTTTTTTTTAGAAAAAGGTTTGTAAGTGTTATGAGGTATGTAAAGAATTAAGTTAAACACACACACACAAATATTTAAATATTCATTCAATTCAGGTAGCTGAGAAATATTTTTTCCTTATTTAGAGTAATTAATGCAGGGTTCATTTTTTTTCTCATTGAAGCTCATACCATATTTACATGAAGGATAGCAGTGGGAACTAAAAAAGGAAAAAAAAAAAATCTACAAGATGAGTGTTTGGAATGAGTTCAACAGATTATATATAATCCAAGCCTCCTACAATGGCACAGATTATATATAATCCAAGCCTCCTATAATGGCACAGATTATATATAATCCAAGCCTCCTATAATGGCACAGATTATATATAATCCAAGCCTCCTATAATGGCACAGATTATATATAATCCAAGCCTCCTACAATGGCACAGATTATATATAATCCAAGCCTCCTACAGTGGCACAGATTATATATAATCCAAGCCTCCTACAATGGGCACTGACAGAGGAGTCCCACTATTCTTAGCTAGAAATGATTTTACAGGAGGACTTACTTTGACTGCTGTGACTCTCAGCAAATTTGACCAGGTTTTGAGGCCTGGAGATGGACACAGACCTAGCGGTGACCAACAGATGCTGGAAGGCCTCCACATCCATGTCTGGTACATCAGGCGGTGGCAGGCTCTGCATGACATGATTCAACAGAGCGTGATCCTAAAGGACAAATCAAGAATTAAAAAAAAAAAGAAAATCAATGACAAAATCTACTGGATGTCTCTCACACGCTTTTTAAATGACTTACTGAATGATAAATCATAGAATTAATAGGGAAAACAAAACAGATAATAAAATAATAAAATTCTTAATTCTGTTATTATCTTAACAATAAAAAAATAATAAAAGCAGAAGAGTGGTGGAATTGTCTCTTCTAAGAATGTCGGCTTAAAACAACTACATGCGATTTGTAAAAAAAAGTAACAGTTGAACTTTTTAACTGAATATTATCTCAAACCACTAGCTCAAACCCTGAGCGACTCACTTTATGATTGTGGTAGGCAGTCTTTGTCTGAAACAGGGATGCCAACAGAGACTTGGTGTGCAGCTGAACAAGTTCTGGGGCAGTCAGCGTCAACAATGAAGTGGCCAGGTCTAAAGTTTTCTCTCTGGCCACATCCTCCTCTGTTTGCGGAATGATTGTGAAGGCACCATCCAGCACTTCTAGCGCACTGCTCAGCAGCCTGGGAAGACAAGGAAAACAGAATTAAGCATATTTCATGTGTCCAGAGAACAACTATTCATGGATAAAAGAACATGATGCACAAAAAATATACAATAAACAGACCGATTTCTAAGACCCAATTGCTGGAGAGATTAACTTTGTTAAACACAAAATAAAAGAGATAAATAATGATTGTATGAAAATAAACATAACTGTTCAATTCATGGCAGAATTCAATTAAAAAAAATAAATGAAATTTTCTTACTGCATAAATAATAATCAGTTTACAAGAATGATTATTCAGAAATAAAAATGTGATGATCACCTGTCAGCTCCGGTCAATGGTAATACAGCCACAGGCGCTGCGTCTGCCTCGGCATTCGTTACACCGTTGCATGGAGGCGTTACTTTGGTCGGTGTTGGGGCAGAGGGTTCAGGGAAGTCCTCCGGCTCCTCTGGCCAGCCAAAAACTTCTTTAGTTTTCACATAGACTTTCACAGAGTCCACCATTGTGATAGAATTCGGGTCCTGACTGCATCCAACTGAATGACAAAAAAAACAAACAATTAGTTGTACAGAAAACAGATTCTTGTCATATCAATGAATTTACATGATGATATGTAACATTGGAAGACAGTCACCAGTGCCCTCATGGAAGTCATTCATTTATTACTACAAGTTCATGAAGATTACATGAGAAGAAAGAAGGTTACCAAATAAAGGTTTTGTGGGAAAAGAGAAAAAAGAGTGAACAAGAGCAGACAAACAGAAGCCTAGATAAGAAACAAACTAAGCATTAGAAAAGTACAAAATATTATGTTGTATATGCGTTTGAGTCAGGTAAAAACAAAATGTCACCAGCTCAGGCAAGAATTTCTAGGAAGATCAATGTGCGCATCATGTGGTGGGCAATGGATGATGATGAACAACATAGTACTAAGTTAAAGTTAATTATAACTCATAGTGGTTAAAAAGAAAAAAAAAATCACTCACAGAAAATATCAAATTTCTTATCAGCTGTGAGAGATTCCTCCCTAGTGAATGGAATGTCAAACCATCTTGCTCTCATGTTCAGCTGAAAAATAACTAATGCTGTTAATCATTTTAACGCAAGAATTCTAGATTTCAAATTTTCAATCAGCTTGAAAAAAAGAAATATTCTATGAAATTTAATTCTGTAAACAAAGTACACACCTGCAGCTGAATCTGCCTGCGGAAGACCTCGACATATGAAGGTGCCCTCTCCACGGTTTGAGACCCCACAAAGATGCGAATACCAACAGGAACAGTGGCATTGTTGGTGTTAGTGATCTCCATTGTGAAACCATTAGGCTGGCAAATAAAACATTAAATTAGCGCTATTGTACATAATTTACATAAGTACTTTACTGCTTATTAAAAGTTTAATTAACATGTACTATTTTATGGTACAGAGTTAATAGAATAAAGTTAATCCTATACATATATAGGGTCTATGTATCTGTTATATATATATATATATATATATATATATATACGGTTAACCTAATCATTTACACACATTTAAAAATATATATTTATATGTATTTACATAAGAAATATATGAGATGACTGGTAAATGTCACAAAATGTCTCTGAAAGTGATGACCATCAACACTCATGACCATCAACACTCATGACCATCAACACTCATGACCCTCCCCCAACCCCATTCCATGATGTAGGCCCATATGATGAAAAAGAAAATGTGAGATTACCTTAGTGCTGGCAATATACAGCCCACTAGTGTTGAGCCTATTCTTAACTTGTTGAGTGTTGTACACCTGGAGTATGTCATTGCCTCCATACTGAGTCAAGAAAATCAATGAGATATGAATTTTAAAAAGCTGACATTTTAAAGTGGTGAAAACAGTGGCACCATGTTTTGTTGTTTTTTTTACTCACTAGAGACTTCAGTATTTAAAAACCACTAAACAATATAATGAACATTAGGAACAACAAATTTCAGCTTTAAAAAAATAAAAATGATGAAAAATTACAATAAAATGTAAAGTCAAAGGAAAAAACAAAATATTTTTCATTTTGATGAAAGGATACATCTTTTTTAATAATTTTTTTTTATATAATTAATACATGTATCAAGAAAACTTTACTAAGTCACAATTATTAACTTTAATCTCCACATTTTACATGACTATAAATAAATTCTAAACCTATTACAATGTCTAATAAAACATTTCGAGAGCAGCATTAAGCACAAACATATAGACGTGATGTTGTTTTAAAACAATAATGTTTCATTTTTTTGTTTGAAATAAAATGTATAAACTCCGCTAGAACTCTACTTACCTCAACATCATTAGAATGTTGGCAATGCTCAAAGAAATCCACAGGAAATGAAATAGCGCTATTAGACCGAACCTGATGTACATAAAACATTTTTCGTAAATATACACATTGAATAAATTTGGAGGAGGAAAAAAATCATCTGAATAGCTTCATATGTGGCACAATATCTCAATGGCTGACCTGACTTGATTATTTTCTTCTTCTTGACAGGCTTGAGTACAGCGATGGGGCTCTTGGGCTGCAGACAGGGTGACATCCAGTAGTTGGTGGACTCAACATTGGCCATGTAGATCCTGAGGCTACCATCTTCACATAGCAGGATCATAGTTGTACGGTGCTGACAAGAAGTCAGATAAGTATAAAGTAAACATACAAACTAACATAATATAAAAAATCATATTTAATTTTTTTTTTACCGTCTACACAAGAAGAAGAGAATAAAATGCTCTTATTTCTAATTGTAATAAATAGTAGTAGTGATTGTTGTACAATTTAATAGACTATATAAAACCAAATAATAATAATAAACACTAAGTAAGCAGAGTGAGGGAAAAAAATGCTTTTACCAAGTAATTTTACACTGACAGGTATTATATATTCCAATCCTAATCTAAACAAAAACACATTATTAGGCTGCATGATACTGAAGCTAATTTACTCAATAAAATTTAAATTTCCTATAATGGTTTTTAAACATCTAGGTTTACTTCCCTATATAAACTTTCAGATAAAAAAGGATTCCATAAACCAAAATAAATGTACAAATTCTGATGGTGAGAAAGAAATTAGCTTTACAGAGACAGGAATGTTATTTTAATAGTTTTGTGCATTAATGTTATAAACTAGAGGATAAGAATCATCAATTCACACAGTGCATACCACAATTTCAGATTTATAATACTAGTCTAAATTATTTACCTGATCAGAGTTGGAAGCTGGGTGCCGTATAGCCACAACATCTTGAATCTGAAATAAATCAATTTCACATTTAAAATATCAACACTGCTAAGTCCGTAATATGAGGCAATACAGTTCCTTAAAAATTAAACTACATCCATGCCATTTGATAAACCACTCCAATGTCCTATGATAACAACACAAATGCCATTTAATAAACCAAGCCAATGTCATTTGATAAACCATGCCAATATTATTTGATAAACCATGCCAATACTATTTGATAAACCATGCCAATACTATTTGATAAACCACACCAATGCCCTATGATAAACAACACAAATGCCATTTAATAAACCAAGCCAATGTCATTTGATAAACCATGCCAATACTATTTGATAAACCATGCCAATACTATTTGATAAACCATGCCAATACTATTTGATAAACCATGCCAATACTATTTGATAAACCACACCAATGCCCTATGATAAACAACACAAATGACATTTAATAAAGCTAGCCAATGTCATTGATAAACCATGCCAATACTATTTGATAAACCATGCCAATACTATTTGATAAACCATGCCAATACTATTTGATAAACCATGCAAATACTATTTGATAAACCATGCCAATACTATTTGATAAACCATGCCAATACTATTTGATAAAACATACCAATGCCATTTGATGACAGCTTACCTTGGCTTTGGATGGCAACACTTTGATCTCTTGTATCATGATGGCATCAGGTTTGACCATCAGGACGATGGGATTGTTGGTAGTCTGAGCCATACAGTACAACGTTGTCCAGTGACTAGAGCCTGAACTTCAGACCAAGAGACCAGCGGCTGAGACTGTTGCCACTCTTACCTCTTTGTTAGAGCTGAAGATAGAAATTTAAGACAGAGGACTTAATAAGTATACAAAAAATGAATAGATTTATTTGGTACACTATCATGACTGTGTGAATAGATCTATTTGTTTGTTACATTACCATGACTGTGCGAATAGATCTATTTGTTTGTTACATTACCATGACTGTGCGAATAGATCTATTTGTTTGTTACATTACCATGACTGTGTGAATATATCTATTTGTTTGTTACATTACCATGACTGTGTGAATAGATCTATTTGTTTGTTACATTACCATGACTGTGTGAATAGATCTATGTGTTTGTTACATTACCGTGACTGTGTGGATAGATCTATTTGTTTGTTACATTGCCATGACTGTGTGAATAGATCTATTTGTTTGTTACATTACCATAACTGTGCGAATAGATCTATTTGTTTGTTACACTACCATGACTGTGAATTCAATTTACCCACCATTTGAAAGTAATAGGAAACAGGTTGGTCACAGTGGACAGATCTTTGGCTACTGGAGCTGCAAAACTTTTACCTTAAATAAAAACAAAAAAAGGTAACCAAAAAGAATTCAGAAGTCAATTACAAATAATGTATGCTGTTCTTAAAATATTTTTTTTCTCATCATTAAAATAACAGAAATATTTTTAAGGAACTAATTACTTTTTAGCAGGTATGTTTTTTGTTTCCTTGATAAATAATAATATAAAAATATTCCAAAACAAAACAAACAAAAACACTCATTATTTTAGCTACCTGAAGCATAGCTGAAGAAGATGAGCTGCAGAGCATGAGAGTAATACACAGAAACACCACCTCCTCCTGCCAACTGACCGCTGCTATCCTGGGAGTTGTTGATTTAAAAAAAAAAACACGTTATAAACAGTTATGTTATCCTAAATTGTAACATTCACCATTACCGACAGAGGACATCTTAAAAAAAAAATGATTGACGCTTAACCAGTAAAAGGTCATATTGATTTTCACCAAGCTGCAAACTGACCTTAAGATCTGCATGCTTGACCTCCATGACATTTGTGATGTAAAAAGGTCCATGTTTGGCCGAGCTGTAGTCATCCAGGGTCTGGACATAGATGTAACCTGTTGAGGCCATCAGTACCATGCATCTGCTCTCATCACTGAAGATGAATGTCACATCCTTCACCTTTCCACTGGGCAGCAGGAAATAATACTGAGGGCTGATAGCGTCCACACTGAGGTCATAGATCTAAAAAAAAAACAATATGGAAATGCCATGTACTGAATACATCAGATTATTTTAACAAAATTTGAGCAAATTAAGTTTTAAAAAAAAAACCAAAAGTTCAAAACTTGCACAATAAAACAAAAACGAAACAAACCTTGACAAAATCAGATGTGATTATGGCCAACTCTGTTTGTGATCCAGGCAACCAAATGGCCTGTAGAGAAAAAATGAATGCAGCAAAAAACGTTTCT
This sequence comes from Bulinus truncatus, assembly GCA_021962125.1. NCBI lineage: Eukaryota > Metazoa > Mollusca > Gastropoda > Planorbidae > Bulinus > Bulinus truncatus. The sequence goes on from JAGDYQ010000008.1 coordinate 10,504,321, forward strand.
ATATGCATCTATAATTTAATATAAGCATTCATTAGCATATTAGCAGATGAACCCAACAAAAAGTTAAATGCAGTTATAAGACTAAAATAAACATAAAATATTCACATACCTTAATGATGAAATTCCCAGTGGCTAGAGAGGGATGGAGGACTAGGTGGTCAGCCACTGTGCCTGAGCTGGTGAAGGTTACTACATGACAGTCCTAGACCACAAATTAAACATGACATGGATCACGAAGGGTTCATGGGAGCTCTTTTAATTAAAATGTATTTATTAAACAACCTGCTTGAAAATGAGAAATTACCCACCTTCAAACCACACACTGCCAAGTAATCTTCATTGCATGGATTTCCAGTTATTGACAATACAGTGAATGGAACAGGTGCCGAAGATAAACGCTAGATAGAATAAAGAAGTAAATGTCATATTTACGACAAGAAATAAAAAGACATTTAAAAATATGAAACCAATTAGCAAGGTTATGTTTTAAGCATTTATATAGACCACACTGGCCAATTTAATTGTAGAGTCTAAAACATTTATATAAACCACACTGGCAATTTTATTGTCGAATGCAATTTTGTTGTCGAATCTAAAATATTTATGTAGACCACACTGGCAATTTTATTGTCGAATCTAAAATATTTATGTAGACCACACTGGCCAATTTAAAAAAAAAAAATTTTTTAATCCACCTGAAAAGAACTGAAACTGAAATTATAAATCTTACAGTCAAAGTTAATTTCTTCTTGCTGGAATCTGCTTGCTTAAGTAGGGCACTCAGCTGGAGGATGGTCATTTTGCCTTTCTCATGACTGACCGCCAAGTGCTGCCTCCTGCCCAGAGGTGACGACAGGACACACATGGCCACCCGACGAATCATATGGGTGGTGATCAGCTGTCTGATAGCCTGGCCCTGGTCACCGCTGTAGTTCATGCGCACATTCTCAAAAGCTCCTTCCTGCGACCCGAGAGTCACAGTCTTAAAAAAAAAAAAGGGAACTAATTTTGAAAATAGTTCAAAAAGACTGCTAATGATAAAAATGCAACCAAACAAAAAGAAAACTTAAAATCAATTGTCCATTTAGATTATCTCACAGCTATAAAAAAAGACAATTTATTCAAATGACGGTTCAACTGTAGGATATAAAAAGCACACTTCTTGTTCATCCAGTAAAACTAACCATTAGCTGGTCTGGGGTTATCTCTATTTCCTTAGGGAGGCGGTGAAGGTCAGCTAAAGCCTGTTGGGCATTAACACTGCTGCCAGCCAGCGTCACAGTCTGATACCTCTGTGTGAGTGGCGGGATGATTCCGTTCAGGATGTCCAGAACATTTTGTATAGTCTGCGATGTGTTCTAGACATGGAAATGGAGCACTAGATAATGAGAATGCATTTACATACAAACAAATGAACTTTGCTATTGAAATGGAACACTTGATCATCCAATATGTTTTGTCCAAATTTGTTTTAAATTCACAAAAATTGCCAACAAAAAAATCTGCCATTTTGTTAAAACTATTTAAATAATTAACATGTACATTATTTACATATAATGATGGTTAGTAAATATAAAGAAAATATAAATGAATACTTACCAAAAGTGCTAACAAGTTTTCTCTCTGTGCCTATAGTCATATTATTCAAGAAAAAATAAATAATTAAAATGAGTGCTAAGTTCATTTGAGTGTAGTATATTAATGATGAATCCTTTTTAATTATACAGTGATATCTAAATGTATAAATGTGCCAAAACTCAAATACTTAAAATGTGAACACAAATTCTACATTAAAACTTATAACATTGCTTTGAAATTCAAACAAATGTCCAACACGTTTTTTTTTAATTATTATTAGTCTTTTCCTAGTGATCATTTACTTTTTTAATGTCATCTATAAAATTTCTTCATACTGAAAGCCTCTGATGTGTTTTTTTGGTGTGATTTTCACCATTCTTTGCTCTCTAATTTTAACTTTTGCAATTTTTTTTTTTAATGTGATAAGAAGTTAGTGTTCATTATTTTGGCTTGAAATTATGGGTATTTACAACTAAAAATTAATTTGAAAAATTGACTTAGTCAAGGATCCAGGACGTGTACTTGAAAAAAAAAAATGATTCAGAACTTGAGCCGTTAAGACTTTCAAAAAGGGATAAGATAAAGTGGGTGTTCTGAGATATCATTGTCTATATATATTATATATTAACTAGAGTGACAGAGATGGAAAGGAACTTACCTGAATCTGTGCACAGAATGCATCCTTCGTCTTGTTGAAGTACTCCAACAGTTTCAACCCTTCGGCTGTTTTACCAGCCTCATTGTCAGGGAATGGGGCCAGCCGTCGCCTGAGTGCACTGTGATGATGCTCAAATGGAGACTGTGACATCGGGGCTGTGCTCTCCATCCCTCCCTGGGCCGTCCTCCTTGTTAGAGCCTGGATCAGACATCATAAAAATATGTACAGCTCAGCACCAAAACATTATGATAAACAGAAATGTAAATATGTTAGCAATGATTGTAAAAAAAAATGACCAATGAGAAGTGACACACATATGCTGTTTTTTTCTCTCTCAACAAAAATATTGAATGAATACCTTGCAGCTTCCATCTTCCTTGGCTCCACAGTCACAAAAAAATGACCCAAACTTGGCATAGGTCAAGTCATGATCTTTGTGACACACCTTTGCACACATTGTACACACACCAACACCGTCCACCATTTTACAGGTGTGGCAGTGATACCTGTAATTGGGAGCAGCACTTGGAAAATTTAAACACAAAAAATGCAAATTCAGAGTGCTATTTGCTACAAGTAAGTGATGATTAGGGCTCGGATTTCTATGATCTAAAAATGGTAGAAATATGCATGGTAGAAGCATGTATGTATTTTGGCCCGAAAAATACCAAAATATGCGGATACACTAAAAATACATTGTGTTTATTTACATTTCACACTAAGATTTGAGGTATTGTTCAAAGTTTTAATTGGAGTAAACCTGAATATTAGGTTTAGATTTAGTACAATATAGTTTTAAATGCATGGGAATCAAACAATTAACAACACAAATTTATCATGAAAGTCCGAGCTCTACAAGTAATGCATATGTGTCTAACATATTGGCTAAACCTTTTTGTATTATTAGTATGTGCATCTGTTTATTTGTCTTTCTTAACCTCTTCTATCCATTCTGCCATGAAAATGCAAGAGGAAGAAACCATGGGAAATGTTCTATCCAGGTAAAAAGTTCTAGATGTTTTGATAAATTAACAAATTATGACAGAAATATTTTCATTTTGAAGTCTTTTTTTTTTTTAAATACCCTAAGACTAAAAATGATCAAAATATTGTATTTGTAACAACAAAAAAGTTAACATATTGCGTTCAGGCAAAGTGTAATGTAGTTTAAATTCCAAATGAAGGCAATAAATCACAAAATAAAAAATTAAAATAATGAATCATTTTTTTAAACAAAATAGTAGCAGAAGTGATGATTTTAATCGTGCTTTACATCCAATAAATGAATTAAACTGACCAATGTTGATTCATAAATTCTTTTTGTGTGATTGTAAATGTACAAAGTTTGTTGTTCAGTGTCTCTTCATCCTAGAAATAGAAATGAAAAAAAAAATTACATAAATTGCGACAAAATATGAGTTGTAAGGAATAGGATGGTTGCAAAGTTATTCGTTTGCCAATGTGAATTTTATTAGGTTCAAATTTAAATGTTTGTATCTTTCTTTTCTATGGTTTAAAAAGGAATTCAAAAGCACAATCTGCATAGACCAGAGGTCACTTTGGGGTATTCAGCAGCTTATCCTATGATAACAAGATAAAATGTGCTCTATTCCTGGAATAAACAAATTTCTTTTAAAACATCTTAAAATTGAATAAATAAGTATAGCAGTAGGAATAATAGTCACTTATAATACAGTCCTTTGTACAGTGGGTGGGGGGGGGTAGTTTTCATTAATATTACAACTTTAATGACATCATTCAATCTCCTTAATAACCCAAAAAAATACTAGTTGATGTACTGCATTAGAGAAAAGAATTTAACCTAGGTTCTATTGCGTTCAATATTATATTGAAAAAAAAAGGCTCTATTTTATTGAAAATCAGAATAAATGGCCCGCGTCAATAAAACTAATTAAGATTTACATTATAAAATCAATGGATAAAACAAATAATTTTGTATTATGGTACTCAAGATTTATCACTTAATCTTATTATCATTCTAGCTCATAAAAATATTGCTATTGAGAAGTATTAACTAGTAATGCAGATGTTTTTGACCCCTTAAGTTATAACAGTTGACTTATAAAAGCATGTGTCCTCCCCCCCCTGCCCATCCCTTCCTAGATAATAATAAAAAAATGTAGCTAATGGTTTGAAGATGTGACATCATCTCTGGATCCGTCCCCTCTTTGGGAACCTATAGCAACAAGTTAATCATTTTTTTTCAAATGTTAAATATATATTCTCAATGAAGTAATTATTAAAAATGTTGGTAACCCACATCGAATCAGCTTGTGACCAACATTTTGATTAACCAATGGTATAGACATATGCTCCGTTATGTAAATCAGGGCACTAGAAATAGGTTTTTTTTTGTTTTAATTTTTCTAATGATCTGTTTCAAATATTTATTAATTACAGAATCTTCGCCAGCAGAGTCATCATCATCATGTGCATTATCTTCCGCCCACTCTCCTTCTGATTCCTGCAGGGTCAATGCCTCCTGCTCAAAAATCGGTGAAAATGACCTGGCCCTGTCAGTAGATCGCTTCAGTGACCACAAGATTTGTCCAACATAAGACAGCAAACAGCACAGTGATTCCACCACTCCTTGCTGCAAAAACAGGATGGTTTTTTTTTCATATTGAGAATTCAGTCATGAAAGCAGAATAACTTTGTAAAGCATATGTTATTTTTTTTTTTAAACTAATTTATGAGTGCTCTTGTCAAAGTAAACATGACAGAACATTTACTTGTAAATCTTATTGTAAATGACACTATCAACACATAAATCTTACTTTTTCAGGTTCATTTGTGATTGCTGTTTCCAATGAATCTTTTTGAGTCAGATTAGACTTGCTGTAAAATGTTATTGCTAAATTAATATATAAAACTTAGAAGATGTGTACTTATAATACACCCATACCTCGCCTTACGGCCTAGATACGTTCCACGAAATTTGGCCGCTAAGCGAAAAGCCGTATAAGGAATCAATTATTTTAGTACAAATCCAAACAAATTCAACGAGATCGGTCCCTAGTGTTTTAAATATGTAATGTGGTCATCATTCAAAATGTATTTTCTCTTTTTGTTTAATTTTTTATTTCATTTAAATTAAAACTACATGAGTGCATACATTTATATATAAAAAAATAACATACTCCAACAATCAACAATAATCTATAAACAAAAATGAAACAGTTCCATGTTAGATCAAATATGAATATGTATAATGAAGAAATGGTAAACTGCAGATTAATGACGTCATCATTTTCCGCTGGTAAGGACAGGCCTGGCTTACAACAATTGTCCAATGTTGTTTGCCTTGCCTTCTTGTCTAGTTCATTCTTCAATGATTTATAACAGTTAATGGTTAATTCCTCGAGAAATTTTAGCGCTACATTTGACGTCAGGATCTTTTTCAAGGAGGATGTTTATTCCTTGTTCGAAATAAGAAAAATGTTTTCGACAAATTTTTGGATGTTAGCTGTTTGGATACAAAAGGCTCTACCTCTTCATCAAGTGCCGGCTTGCAACAGAATGAGTTCCTCATATGAAAGTGGTTCCCTATCAGCTTCAAGTAGATCAAGCACATCACGTTCGTTGAAACCTTCCAAGTCGATATCTTGTGCTAGATCCAAAATATTTTGCCTAACTTCAGGAAGAAATCTTCTGTATCCAGTGCCAAACCTAGGGATTTGGAGCCCCTGCATTTTGGCATTCGACAAAATGACATGAGATAATGTACTTTATATTTAATTAAAAAAATTGTGGGGCCCCCCCCCCTCAAACTAAGGCTCGGAGGGACTTTTGAATTTGGACCCCCTCCCCTACCATAGGTACGCTTCTGTCTGCATCAGTACATCAGTACTTTTTTCACATTCTGGCCATATTTTTTTCCGTACATGGTTCATTGTTGTTAGTTTTAATTCCTTCCATCATTCACTGATGCTGTCAACAGTATCCTTGATGTTATAGTTTTTCCAAAATGTTTTAATTGGTGCATTATCCAAAATTAGCAACATTTTTTTCAATTCTGTACTAAAGTGATTTTTTTTTTGGCCGTTATAGCGAAACATTTTAGGCCGTAAATCGAAAACGTGCCTGAATTGAAGAAGGCCGTTATAGCGAAATGCCGTATAAAGAGCGACCGTATAGCGAGGTATGAGTGTATATGGAAGCAGTAATATTTAGTATGAGGTCTCACTGAATTTAATGTTGTGAAAAAAAAAAAAGGGTAAAGCGAGGAAAATCATTTCAAAATTCAGCTGAAAGGATGCTTATTTAGCAAGGTGTAAATTAAAAATTGGAAATCTTGATGGGAAAACTATTAAAAAAAACAAAACAAAAAAAACTATAAGGATGAACACAACACATCAAACTGATCCAACATGAACAGACAGACTCACCAAAGTTCAAACCACTGCAGTGTTGACTGAAACAGGTCCAGATGTCCCCTTCCAGTACCAGCACCGGCCAGTGTCTGCATGACCATCATGAGGTCAGGGAATGCCATGAGGTCAACTGGTTTGTTGGACTCTAGAAGTTCTATGCCCAATGGTAGAATAGACTGAAGGATGGTGACCACAACATCTTCTCCAATAGGACTACAAAGAAAAAAAAAATCATAGAAGATATGAGGGAAAAAAAAATGAAATGATTCTTTACACACTTCACTTTAGGATTCTTCCAGGTTCATCAAAACGCACAAAAATTATATAAAACAAAAAAAATTCTTTCAATATTCTATATTAAACAACATTTATTACAAACTAGATGTGCATTTTAAAAAAAAAATCACCTCTTTTCTTTAACTATATGTTGAATCAATGTCAGTAAAAGGCCACTGTTTTCTTTGACTACCGAGTCTGATGGTTTTTCCTTTATTATTTAAAACAAAAGTAAATCAAATCATAATAAATCATGCTCATTCGCAATTGTTAGATAATTGTTTTAATAAGAAAAAAATACTTTAAAATGAAACAGATATACGAACCTCTGAACCCTGTATGATCTTCATTAACAGACACTGTAGATCTTTATTATTGACTGCAGCCAATCCAGTTAGACCCTGGCACAAAGTACGAAGGTTTTCATCATTGGGTTCCCTCTCGGCTAGAAATTAAAGCAACAAAGTTTATTTACAGCTGCTTTAAAAGGCAATCAAAATTTTATAGCTACTTCAACTAATCCTAACTCATAATAAAATGTAAGTCTTTATGAAAACATAATTTTCTTATTACTGAAAATATGTCAAGATAATAGAACTACGTAAAAAAAAATGTCAACTTACCCAGCTGAAACAGTTTTATGAAAAATTTAAGTATCCTTGTAGCATAGCCATCACTCAAGTTAGGTTTTGATATTGACATCAACAGGGAGGACATGTCTGATAAGAGGACAATAATTTATTTATTTTTGTTATTACAGAATCACCCACAGTGCTGTAGCTCTAATAAGCTACTGGCTGACTACACAGAATAGTGAACATTCAAGAAACTTACCTGATTTTCCGGGGTAAACAGCTTTGAATGCCTGCCTAGCAGCAGGTTTCTCCAGGCTGGTCTCCATAAATTTGATGCATTCATACAGAATTTTTTCATCCAGTCCACTAACACAAGGATAAAGAATATTTATTTTATAAAAAAAAAAAAATATGGCAAATGTAAAACAAAAAAGATGAATTTCAATGCCAAATAATATCTAGAAAGGTAAAGATTTAATTTTCTAAAAACAGGTTACAAAAAAATGAAAATGAGAACCTGTTTTTTCTGACATTTTTTTTCTGACTGTGACAAGAAACATAGACAACAGAACAGACTTATCCACACACAAAGTATAACTTAGTTATAAACCCATACCTTTCAACATCTGAGTAGTCTACAATAACTTGGTCACAAGCCTGTATTGCATGTCTGTATGCCTTTTCTTCAAATCTGGCTTCCTCTTGTGGACAAAGGAATTTCTCTTTCAATGTGATGACCTAATTTTAAAAAAGGCACCTAAATATTAAACTTAATGTTTGATCATAGAGTTAGGAAAGAGCACACTTTACTTTGCCTTGCCATGGGGTAATGGATATCAGCATGTAAACCATACAGATCTTAGGTTTCACTGCACAAAATCCCCCCCCCTCCCAAGAATGTGTTAGCACAGTTACCGTGTATTGTCACCATTCTCTTAGTGAAGATTACAACTTCTGGCCAGTCCACCATTCTGTAACCATTTAGATGAAGGACTAACATCATATGTTCTGCACCCCTTTCTAATGCCATATTTACATTTTTTGAAAAATTTTGTAATTTTGTATTTTTAGTTTAAATTTTATTTTAGAAAATTAGCATCAGCAAATGCCGCTACTTGACAATTTAGGCCTTGAACTGAAATTCAGGAAATCAGAAAGTTAAATTTAATTTGATTTAAAAAAAAACAACTCAAGAAAGAGAAGCTGACAGATCTAGCTGGATGTGAACCAAGGTAAAAAAAAAGAAAAAAAATAAGTAGACTGAACACAGACGGATGGAACACTGCCACAAAAACCTTTCTCTTCCCCCCTAGAAGCTAAAAGAAATGAAATGATGCTGACATAGTCTTTCACGAATGTATGAACCACTGAAAACATCTATAGAATTAAGTATGCAAGTGACGACATACTACAATATGTACAGCTTTAAGAAAAAAGACTAAAAGAAGCATATGTTGAAAACTAATAAATATTTTTTTAATATACTATATGTATATCAACTAATTTAGAGGAAGTTTTAATTTTCAGGACAAACTCACTTTTTTTAGACATTTAAAAAAAACAATTCAGGGCAAGGGTTAACGGAAAAAGGACCAGAAGGTACAAAATGATGACTTTCATGAAAAAAATTTACCTGCCTAATGCAGATAAAGCCATTGTTGACCTTCTATATTCATGGCAACAAATTAAACACTTTGGATAGTTGAATAATATAAGGAAATGGTAAATATGATATTCAAAAGGAAACTTTAAATAAATAATAATTAATATTTAAAATATAAAACTATTAACTAACCATATCCCTCAGATATTCAGTGGTGACATCATATATTAGAGGAAACATGAACTTGACCAGTTCAGCATTACTGGCCTCGCTTGGACACCATCTAACAATATATACAAAACTAAAGTCAACCACTTTATCAAGGAAAGAAAAATAACATTAAGCTTAAAAAAAATATAACAATAACATTAAGCTTAAAAAAAATATAACAATAACATTAAGCTTACGTAAAAAAAAAAATAGAATTTTTATAAAAATAACCAATGGTCAAATCCTTTGGGTGGGGTTCAAAAATCAAATACATAAACCACTAAAATCAAGACATACACAATCAGGTCACTTCCAAAACGGACAAGTGAATGAAGGACATGTCTCAGTGAAGCATTGATACAGAATGGGGATTGACCTACAAGAATAATAAAAAAAAAAAAAAGAATAAATGAAAACAATGTTTTTCATTTTTTTTTTTTAAAAAGTTTTAAAAAAAAGAGGATTTAGCTAAGTCAACTATACACCCATATCAAGCTAAGAAGGAAACGGCTAAGTAAAAATACCAAACCAGCTACCTGATAAGGTCACCATGTGAGCACTGTGAATGGCATCTATGTAACTCTCACTGGGGATGGGGTCAGAGGCAAAAGCATTCCTCTGTGTTGTGAAAAAAAAAAAGAAATTAACAAATACATGCACAAAATTTATCCCATCAACCTGAGTAGTGTGCATCAAGAACTTAAATTTAATTAATGTTCAGAGCTTCTAAAATGAACAAAATTATTATAATATTCACTGGTATCAGGTATGAAAGTGTGCATTTATATCCTGATGATATGTTTGCACAGTGCAGAGCTGAAAAGAAGATAAAAAGTGTTTCTCACCCAGGCTCCCATTGTAGGGAATTCATTTCCTCCGCTGTTGTTCCACTTCTCCACAGATGTTCTGACAGAGCTCGGCAGCAGGGCGACCACACCAGAACCAAGGCCTTTAACAGCATTGGGGTGGCTGGAACCAACACTCAAGACTTGACCGAAAGCTTTCAGTCTCTGACTGGTCAAAGTTTTGTCCTCAGGGGAAGCAACATTACTCAAGATAAAGGATCTGCAGGGAGAAGAAAAAAAAATTTAATTTAGATCTCTTGATAGAAAAATTGGCAATGGGGAGTTTTTACTATACACATTAAAAAAAGTTTTAATTAAAAGAAAATGACTTGCCTGGCAAATATACTGAAAGCTTCAATGAGGTTAAAGATGTCAGGAATAAGATCTTTAGAAAACTGCATGGCTTTAGTAGGCTCTGGGTCAGACTGATAAAAAAATATGCCAGTGTATTCATTTAAAAAAAACATTATACCAGCAAATCAAGTGTATTCATGAAAAACCCATTAAACCAGCAAATCAAGTGTATTCATGAAAAACCCATTAAACCAGCAAATCAAGTGTATTCATGAAAAACCCATTAAACCAGCAAATCAAGTGTATTCATGAAAAACCCATTAAACCAGCAAATCAAGTGTATTCATGAAAAACCCATTAAACCAGCAAATCAAGTGTATTCATGAAAAACCCATTATACCAGCAAATCAAGTGTATTCATGAAAAACCCATTATACCAGCAAATCAAGTGTATTCATGAAAAACCTATTAACAATTAACTTGTTTCTGTTATCATTTGTACATTTTTGGCTTCTGGTTAAAATTTCTTGCATAAGACATTATCTTGGTAAAGAATTTCCAGTTTAATTTAAGCGATTTTTTTTTAAAAAGCCATAATTTGATCAGTTGGCATACATTGTTAGACCAATATCAGTTGCCATACAATGTGAGACCATAATCAGTTGGCCTATATTAAATTAAACGGTAAACAGTTAAAGGTTTACAATGACTTTTATATAACTTAAATAACTGTGGTAATTTTTCATCTATGAATGGGTTTCTATAGTAAAATGTGCTTTGAAATCTGAATGCTGCAGCAAGATAAAAGCGTATCTCACCATTGATCTAGTGTAGAGGTCATCTAAAGAAACTTGACATTTGGCTATCATTGCATCAAGAATAAGAATGTCTGACATTCCGGGGAGATCTCTACAGCTGACATCGTGGGTTGTAATAGCTGGTAGCTTTGACATCTGTGGCATAGAAAAAAAAAAGATATTGTCTGCATGGCTTTTGTGTGCTGAACTTAAATGTGCTAAGTATTTGGGATTACTAAAAGAGCATTTGTCCACTGTGGTGTAATACATGTGTGTGCACTTGGCAAGTTGTGTGTGTGTGTACACGTGCACTGGCATCAGCCTGGTTGTAGTATAAAAATTAAGTTACAACACTTCAAAGGTTTTTACAACAGCAGATGTTAATGAAGACATCCATATGCGTAACAAGTCACCTGCTCTTTGATATAAGACATGGCCAACTTGGCATCAAATTGACTGGTGTTGCTGACACTGGCTGTCTGTGACATCAGCTCCTCGGCTTCCTTTGATGTCAATCCTTGCTTCAGTAAACAGTCCTGTCAATAACATAAAAACAAAGTGAAGTCATTGTGAATTCAACTAATCTGGCGAAAAACATCCTTTAGATGTTGCTATAAAAAAATAAAAAAATAAGGATTTTAAAGTTTCAATAAGGCTTTCATCTGAATCTTCCTGCCTATGGCTTGAAGAAAAAAAGAACTACTTTTATAGGCAAAAATTATAGCCTATATATAATCATGAATATGCTGATCTATGATCTATTTATTTATTCTATTCAAATATTTCCTTTCATATAACTAGACTGTGGGTGAGAATCATATACAACAAAAATTATAAGATGGGCCGGAGTGACTGTCTACCTGAATCCACAGTGAGTATGACTTGTGTCCCAGCCTCGGTGCCCACCTCAATGTGTGCAGGATGTAAGCTCCATCCACTGAGATGCTGTTACTCTTCAACAGATGGATGTACTCCACTGAAGGAGGCAAGCAAGACAACAGCCTCCATAACAACAGAAAGTGATAGTGCATTGCTGATGCATCCTGGAAAAATAAAAATTTAGAAATGTATCTTCACTTTTACTTTTTTATTTCATTTGAAAATAATCTTCTAAAGTCATTATATTTTTTTAATCCATTTAGCCTCATGCTCATTAAAAAATATATCTATGATGACTTCAATTAATTTTTTCATTGTAGTAAATAGTCAACAGCACTTAGATTGTGAAATAACAGGGTCAATTTTTCTTTTTAAACATTGTGTTAGTCATCTTCAAATCAATATATAAATGTGATCAGGCGTAATTCATCATCATCCCCCCCTTTCATCAATCCCTCTTACTAAGTTTTTAAAGTAACCAACCAGTAGAGTCAGAGTTTCTTTTGTCTTATCACACTGCGACCCAGCCATCAATAGTCTGATGCATGAAGAATAAAACTGATTGTAGTTCAGCTTATAGTCACGGCTCAAAAGAACACTAACAGCCTGAATGATAAAAATAAAATAAAAAGGTTTAAAAAACTAATTTAATTCCAAAAATATTTCTGGTTTTATTCTTTTAATTTTTTTAGAATACAATTTAGTCAAAAGTCTGTTTGAAACAGCTTACTTCTTTAAAATAATAATTTACAAAACAGAATAAATATATTTTAAAAAAACTTTTTAAAAAATTATAAAAATGCACTAAAAAGTAAAAATAAATTCATTTTATCATAAAGATATTTAAATAAATTTTCATTAATAAAAATATAAGCATTGGTGCCCATCTAGGTACATTATATAGATTATTTATTTATTGCTACTTATCAACTAACGTAAAGGCATATTTAGCTCAGCATACTATAATCACCCATGCTTTTAATTTACAATTACGATATTTGACAAGTTGACAGTAAAACTGAAAGAAAACATACCAGCCCATCTATTTTGCTCACTTCCTGCAAGTTTGGTTCAGGTGGACACAGATGGTAAAAACGAGGCTTCATGGTACCTTAAATAAAATTGGAAAAATTATAATCCTACAAAAACTTTTTTTTATATAAAAAAGACTGCACCACACTATCAGCAATTTTTTCCCAATTCCTTGCACAAGTATTAAGATGTAAAGTAATCATTATTTTAGTAGAAAATATTATAATAATGAGACATTAAAAATATAATTTAAAAAAATGAATGCCCTATGTACCTTCTGCATTCTCTGGTGCTGGCAGATTCTTTCTATAGTTCTCCTCAACCTCCCGACATGCAAAAAATTTTGTTGACCTGGAGGTTCCTTCTTTTTCAGTCACCAAAGCATGAGATGTGAAAAGATTGTGTTGAACCTAAAGATTTAGGTTATATAAAATTTTAACAGGGAGCATTGCACTGTTTTAGAAACAAAAATAGATTCCAAATAAAGGCTGAAAGGAAGAATAAAGAAATTTTAAAATGGGACAAGATAAGCCAAATAAAGTAAAAAGTTGCTTAGCCTCTAAGTCAGAGCTATCAGTGCCAATGAAGTGGAGAATTTGTTTGTGCATATGAATTGGTTATGGGCACAGAATTTCTCTGTATCTTTAGTCACTGCATATTAATGGGTTATGGGTGCAGAATTCCTCTGTTTCTATAACCACAGCATATAATGGGTTATGTGGCTAGCACAACACACATCTGCCTTTAATTCCCCAACTTAAGTGAAGTACCCTAAGTGGGAGTTGGCGATTTTCAACTTTTATCAGGACCTGGAAAAATTCCTTTGGTTCTAAAACCCGAGACTCTTATTATTGACAGTCAATCACCCTACACTGCTTGATCATCCACTGCCTCAAGGTATTCTTAACTAAGGTATAAAAAAAAGGACCAAACACAAATAGTTAAATCATTATAGTAAATTATACCTGATCTGTTAACTGTGATGGGGGATCATAGAAGAAATGCAACAAATATTCCAGGATAAGCACCAGACGACTCAGTGCAAGAGGAACTGTTCTTTCCATGCGACTAAACAAAGTAAAGTATCAAAAAAAAGATTTTTTTCAAACATTTAAAAATGAAAAAGGTTTAAACATGAATGTAGACAATGTAAACAGAAAAACAGTGAACTTACATGCGGTCGGTTTGAGAAACATCCAAAAGTATCTGACAGATCTTGATGAAAATGGCTTTTCTTTGAGACAGTCGTAAGCCATGAAAGAGAAACATTAGTACTTGCAAATGTTCAACATTCACATCTGTAAAGTACACCAGTTAAAAATGTATTTAGTATATTAATAGTTGTCAAAAAAAACTATTAAAAAAAATTATTTTTTTGCTTGAACAAGTATACATAGTCAACTTATGGTGACTTGTCTTCTTGAATATCTAATTCTCTTTATCAGCTACTCATAATTTAAATGCTGTCCTAATTTTAATTAAGAGGGCGCACGTCTGATTACACCCCAATGACAATCCAACATTAGTGATCGGTCTGGACAGGGTGAAGAATGGACTTTCTCAAGCCAATAATATAATTACAATGAAGTCTCAAGCCAATGAGCAATTTTTATTTATTTCTAAAAAAAAAAAAAACTCAGTTCCTCACCTTCCAGATTTTCTGTTTTGCTTTCATTACTCTCTACAGCAGCCTGCAGGCGTTTCAGGAACTTGTCCCACACTGCAATCACTGTATTGTCAGCGGTGCCTGCCTTGACTTCCTGGTTGTCGCCACGTTCCTGCTGTTGCCTGAGTAGCAGCACACTGACCAGGACAGCCAAACATCTCGGGTAAACTATGAGAGGCCATGGCTCACTGGCGGTGGGACTTAAGCTGAGACAAGTCAAGTACCAGTCCTGCGGTAATGAAATAATAACAATGATTGAGATTATTTTTTTTAAATCATAATTTAAATCACTTTTATTTTTTATGATGGTAAGAATACACGTATAAAAAAAAATCACATCATAAAATTAAAATATTTATATATAAAAAAAAAAAAGATTAGATGATAAAATTGTAAGTCAATTAATGATAAACATGAAAATTGGAAAAGTCTTTGGCACTAATATCAACTGGCCATAGCAGATATCAATTTTTGAATGACAGTAAGTGGTGCTATTTTCGGCCAGTACTTTCAACATCATCACAGTTATGTTCTACCAACCAATAACTCAACATTTATTGTTGTCGTTTTTTTTTTCATTATTTAAAAAAAATATGATGTCTATTTTGTTTTTTTTTAAAAAAGATTCAGTGCACTAACCTGTAACTGTTCAGACAGAGAATCTGTGGCAATGAGGTTGTGATTAAATCTGGCCAGCACAAGTGACACAGCCAAGTAGCCTTTGTCTGTTGAAGTAGAATCAGTACAGCACGGATTAAACCAAACCGTTGCTATGCCATGGAAAAGTATTTAACTTATAGAGCCCTTTTTTTTTAGAATTGTTCTCTATACTGTGCCCTTTAGGCCTGCCCTAGTTTCTTTGTTTTTGTACAAGTTTATGCAGTTTTAGTGAAGTGTTATTTTATTTTACTGACACCTAAAAAATGTTTAAAAGCTGCATTAAAACAACAAACCATTTTCAACTCTGGCACATTCTCTGTCAAGTTCTTTTGTGAGCTGTGCTATCATAGAAATGTGCTCTTGTGTAATACTAGATCTGTTTGTAAAAAAAAATATATATACATATAAATTGTTACACCCATTTAAAGTATAGAACTTACACATTCCTTCAAATATTGTCATTAAAAAAAAAAGTAACATGAATAAAAAATACCTCAATGCAAAAACATTTAAAATAGAATACATCTAAAAGCCTCCAACTAACCTGGTAATAGCCTGGATATTTCTATTACGTGATGTCAGCAGATGAACATTGAAAAAATTCAACACCGCACTCACAAGAGTTGAAAACTAAACAGTAAAAACATATTTCTTTCAATTCTTACAAACCAAAAAAAAAATATTAAAAAAACTATCAGAATAAATGATGAAATAAATAAATGTAAGTATGGCAAGATTAAAGAAACATCTCACTTACACCTTCTGGTTCTCGTTTGTCTGGCACAAAGCTGGGGTGTTTCTCTCCCACACTTGATTCCTTTTGCCTTTTCCCTTCACCACCTAGGGCATCAATCCTAGGTGGTGGTGGAGGAGGTGGTGTTGTGCTGAGTCCATCATTGGGAGAAAGGGCTTCCTCTAACCACTGACCCAGGATGGGTTCTGAATCATCATCTACAACAGATATATGATGCAATATCATAAAACAGTTGATAATGTAATAGACTTTTTTATAAAAGATGTTCAGTGTATAAAATTTACCCTCACTGCTGTCCTCTGAGGTACTGAAATCATCCTCGTAAAATGTGTTTGAATCAGAGGTACTGCTACTGCTTACAGTTTCCTGTGAATCAGAACCTTGCTTCTGACGTTTTAAGTAAACAGCCTAATTAGAGAAGAAACATCAAAACAGCAAATTAAAATTATATATTCATGAAAGTTATCAACCCATACAGATATTTTATTTTAATTGGTTTTATTTTTTAGATAAAATTATCATTCAGCATTTTTACTTTCGCACAATAGGATTATAACCCCAAGTAGCCAAGTTAAAAAAAATACTACATAAATCGAATTTAAAACGATTAAACTAAAAAAAACGAGTTCAGTTTGATCATTTTTTTATTCAGCATTAAGATTGTGGCTTACCTTCTTGAATGCAGCAGACAAAAGCTGTATTAGAAGATCTGGCAACGAAACAGTCCTTAGTAATTCTTTCACTCTATCCCAAGCTGATGGATTGTCCAGAATGCCTATCTTGAGTCCTGTGTCATCTGTTCCTGAGATAGCCTACAAAATAAAAAACAAAAATAGGTTATCCTAAATAAATATCACCATCCATTATATACAATAATTCCTACTGTGTATAGAACCACATGCACTTTTTTGTCTAACACAGGAAACAGAATTTAAAAAATAGTTAAAAGACCTAGCTTTATCTGCCATGTCTAAGATTCCTTCTCTACATTACTTACAGCAGCTACAAGCTGATCGTCCAAAACTTCCATGTTCAAATCTTCCAGTAGTGGGACTACCAGCTGGATGGCACTGTTGGCCAGGGCAACAGCGGTAACACTTAAAAATGGTGACCCGCTGTTTCAAACAATAAGAACAAATTAACTGGGTGAGGGACCTGTTTGAACATTGTTTTTATGTAGGCAGGCATATTGAGTTAAACTTTGAAGATAAATGAATTAGCTTTAAGTACAGTGGTGTGACATCAAATGAAAATAACTTTTTATATAGGTACTTTTCTTAATAGTATTCTGTATTATAATTCTAAAATAAATAAGTTTTCAATGGCTAGGTTAATCACAGTAATTCATATTTTTAAATGCAAATTTTTCTATGTTTAGCAAAACAAACAGCATTTTATTTGTGTGGGTGTTTATTAAAGATTAAAACAGTTAATCCCTAAGAAACTACTTCAGGGTTATTGTTTTGACTTATGAAAGAATAGTTTATTTAATTGTATACCTCTTTCCAGAGCCTGGTCTCATTGAGACACTTGTCAAATCTTTCTTTTGAGAAGTTTCTGGTACTTTCACCTTGGTCTCCTTCCTCTCCAGAATAACAGCTGGTGTAAGGGATAGGATGCCCTGCAAACCTAATAAGGTCACCCAAGCAGCTAACAAGTTTAAATTTTGAGCAACCTGATTAAAAAAAAAAAAAACTCAGCACAATGAATACAAGACATTTATGCTTTTAGGCACAGCATTTCACATTTCTGCCAATGCACAAAGATACTTAAAATGCCTTCATATTTTCAAATTAATTTCCTTGTAAAATGTTCAATTAAAACAGCTTACACTGCCACCTGCTCTGGTTGAAGCCTTGATAGCTGATGACACCATGTTAAGAATTTCAAGCTGATTAAATGAAAAAATATTGAAGAAAAAATAATTAATTTTGTATTACTCTGGTACATAATGAAATGCTACGTAAAAAAAAAAAATCTCACATTTTTTCGACTTAATAATCTAGCTTCCACATCTCATTCTGATGTATTAAAACTTTGTATTTTCTTCAGAAGGTAATGATGCAATACTATCTCCCAAAAAAAAAAAAAAAAGCATTCTATATAGGATAGTATGTAATCAATGGAAGTCTACAGCCGTGACAACTTACACTTTTCTGAACGATGCTATGTCCCTGGTTGTCCATCTCTTCATCTTTAGGGCCAGCAGCCTGGGAAGGACCAGAGGGTCTCACAGCATTGACAACAGTATCTGCTGTCGCCACAGACACTGCAGCAAACAGGCATCCCAGGGTGATATCAACAATCAAGTTGAGTCTCTTGGGTGACAGAGGCTCAAGAATTGGTAATGAAAAAGTTCTCCACACATCAGAAACTTCTGTCAGCAGAAACTGATATCTGAGGAAGATAAATGAACATACAAGAAATGTAAAGAAGGTGCCATAACATAGTAAGACACTAGCAAAGTCTAAAAAATGTTTAAGATTTCTAAGGGAAAATTTAATTTCCAGATCACTGCTAGCCTTCTCAGTTAACACTGATAGAAAATTTTAGTTCGCTATTAAAACTTTTGTTTAAATAGTTGTTTTCATTTTTCCTTATCATGTGCCAAATTTTAATTTTAGCATGACTCATTTAGTAGCTAACATTTACTGTTGGAAAAGTGTAAATAGCATCAAAACAATCATTTCCAATTTAAACATTAAGATAAACATGTTTATATTAGATCTCTGATACAAATTTTAGCCTAATTTTTTGTTTACCCCTCAAAGATCTATGCATGAAATTAATGCCTGAAACACACATACCCATTTCTTGTGGTCAGAGCCTGAGAAAGTGTGCCAGGTAAAAGAAACACAGAACCAGACTGTGCATCCTTAAATCTCTGCATGTATTTGCACAGAAATGTTAAGTGGCTGCAGGCATTCAGCATGATATCTGCCCCATTCATACTCAGTAGGAAGTCTCTGTTTTTCTGGGTAAATAGTTTGCATGTGTCCTCTTGCAAATCAGTAACTTGAGCTGCAAGTGGGAAGAAAGAGGAATTCAAATATCAAGGCGTGTCAAAGTACATATGTTTATAAAATAATGGCTGAAAATATAGTTCTGTACACATTTTTAACTTTTAAACCTGACAGCTCATAAAAAGTTACTGAGCCTTTAATTCATATACTTGTATAATCCTTCTTTTCATTAAAATAATATTGGAGGATGCAACCCATGATAGAAAGGCCAATTATTCTGACTGAGCATCAACAGGAAATTTAACAAAAAAAATAACTTACACGCAAGCAAAGTAGAAGTTTTTGAATCTCTCTCCGCTGCTTCAGTTGTCAAGTCAGTTTTGGATTTTGTTGGGGTGTGGACATCAGAAAACACTGAAGTCATTTGGGAAAATAAGTCTGTCTGTGTATCTAATCTTGGCAATTTCCTGTCCCTTGGTTTGTCGATAATTTCTGTGAGAAATAAATGTAATAATGTTCAATTCACATATTCAATTGTAATTGGTAGTTTTTAAAACAAACTCATTTGTATTTTTCTTTTTAAAAAGACAGAAACATCTCCTGTTTGTTTTTTCAACGTAATTCTGCAAGATATTAATATACCTTTGTCATGTTGCTCTTTTCCACCTGGTGGCTCTATAGGTTTAAAGAGATGGGTGAATGCCCCGACATCAGATCCAGTTAAACAGTCTCCTCCTTGGCACAAGCCACCAATAAGTATCATGATGTGTTTCTGAAAGAGAAAAAAAGATTTATTAGAAATACAAATCTTTCAGTAATCCTCATTACAGCAAAAATAAAAGCATTCAAGCTCTCCTTAACCATTAAAAAAAATACTCTCTACCAACAGGAATAAAACAACTTTTAAAAAATAAGTAAAAAGGGGAACCCACAGGAGTGACTGCACAGGCTTTGTTTTGTGTTTCCAGCCGACTGAGTAGGAATGTAAGCAGCACCTTACAAGCAGCACTGACTTGTGGTAGGAGGGCCTTTGGTACTAAAATATTTCAAGAAAAACAATCATCACAAAAAAGAGAACTGTTTCAAAAAAATAGAACAAAGTAATATTTAAAATAATTTTCACACATGTTTCTTCTTTTTTTTTTTTTAATTTTGAGTTAATAGCTGCAAATAATAAACTTACAGGATCCAGATGATGAACAGAAAGCATTGCTGGCCAGAGCAACAAACAATGAATAGAACCCTTCATGTTCTTCTGAGTGATTAAGTATTTCCTTTTCTCTGCAAATTAATGCCGTATAATAAAGCATAGTGATGGGGAAAAAGTCATTGTAGAATAAGCTATGGATCTTTTATTATATAATTCATTTTCAAACACAGAATAAAATCTTACTGTTCTTAAAAAAATTAAGATTTCTAATGTTCTTTTGATCAAACAGTAATCGCTATGGGGGCTCTAACTTATGAGATAATGAAATATCAATCACAGTGTGGAAAAATATTGGCCATTAAGAATTATTAACGGGGTTCGGATCTAAAAGTATATGCTCGCTATTTTATTAGTATTACTAGTATTAAGGAGACATTTAATAGTATCAGAGAGACAATGTTATCAGTATTAGGGAGACATTTAATAGTATCAGAGAGACAATGTTATCAGTATTAGGGAGACATTTAATAGTATCAGAGAGACAATGTTATCAGTATTAGGGAGACATTTAATAGTATCAAAGAGACAATGTTATCAGTATTAGGGAGACATTTAATAGTAACAGAGAGACAATGTTATCAGTATTAGGGAGACATTTAATAGTATCAGAGAGACAATGTTACCAGTATTAGGGAGATGATTTTTATTAGTATAACAAAGACATTTAGTATTTTTAATAGACAAGTTCTTGAGATGTAGAAACTAAATTAGATTAAAACTTTGCCCTGTGATTAACGATAAGGGCTAGGCGGTTTTATTTATGTCACATTATCAAGAGCTTGAGGGAAAAAATGAATGTCAATTAACATCCTGCAATTGTGACAGGTGCTAAAAAATTATAAGACTAAGAATTTACCAAAACACCCCCTTTCACTGACCCAATGTAAATAAATGTTAAGCAGTAATCAGCCCCTATAGCCTATGGTAGTATGGCCTATACAATGACTCAATAGTTCAGGTTCTTAGAAGATTACACTAAAAAGTTAGATCCTGTGAATCTATACTATAACCTAACGTTAATGGATTAAATATATGCCATTACAAAGCAAGATTTAGATATGAATAACGAAGTGGCTACGCTTACGTCAAGCGCCTTCTATTATTATATCTATTGACGTAAGCCGGAAAAAAAAAATACGAATTACGTCTTGATGTTACCGCTGCCACTGCGTAAACAAAAAGGGTTAGGGGTTAGGGACAGTGTTAGGGTGTGGAGAAATATCTATTGACGTAAGCCGGAAAAAAAAAATACGAATTACGTCTTGACGTAAGCGTAGCCTGTCCGTATGAATAACATGGGATTTCCCGGTAATAGGACAGTAATGATGGAATTTAATGACTTTCGGTTTAAACAGTTAGAATATCATTGATGAATTTGTTAAATTAAATAGTGCGACTAAATTAACTGAAAAGCAATACCTTTGAACAATTAGTTTTGCAAAATCCGGTATATCATTTTTATTTAAGTTGGGATAAGACGAAGTCAACAAGTTTTTAGCAGCTGACCATGAAAGTCCACCGTCAGATGACATCGCCATTTTCAAATAGCTAAACTAACGTCAACATACTCAGCTTGAAACTGTGGGCTCTATATACCTTTCTTGCCTTATTTAATTTTTTTTTATGTGAAATATTTTGAATAAATTTAAATAATTTCTTGTGCAATATTTATAAATATAAAATGCTAAAATATAGATCTATCCAATTTAGAACAATTAATCTTCGACAAGGTATGTTAATAGAAATGTCAAATGTGACTTTTTTTTATAATGTAAACTGTAACGGTAAACGTACTTATAAAATGGGAGGTTTACATATCAAGGAAGTTTTTCTCGATTACTATGTTCTATATTAAGTAACCAAGCATTAAGATGTATATCCGCTGCTTATTATATTAATAATTTTTAACTGCTTGAAAAAAAAGGCAATATACACGTATTATGTAATAAAAATAAATTCATTCTCTGTCACGCATATATTGTGTACATATATATTTAATGCCAAATTAATTAATTCGCCTGTAAGAAAGCAATGTTTTTATATTATAACAGACTTAATAGATAACATTGATCAATATTGTTGTCCAATTTTCATCACGATTCATGCATGACATGTCCTTGAGTGATATGTACGCAGTACATAAATAAATCTAAAAATCAACATGAGTAAATAAAGTACTGTATATCCATGGGTATATCTATTTCTGATTCTTTCAAATTTAATTGAAATATGTGTATTACAGCAATGATGCCATCCTTTATTCATGGTTATAAGTTATTGCTGCCATCCTTTATTCATGGTTATTGCTGCCATCCTTTAATCATGGTTATTGCGCTTTTCAGATATGACTCATGAGAACTGAGACTAAATTGTCCTAATCAAAGCAAATTATAACCCTTTAAGAGTAAAATATTGTATTCATTTGTTAGGCTTGATTTATGCTATTATTAATATTCATCCCAATTATCATCTTTATAGTTTTTCTAATTCAGATATTGTTTTACCAAACAAAAGTCATTAAGTTCTTAATCTTGATGCTATTTTATTATAAACAGTGCACATTGTCACATTATCATTTAACATGATAACAATATAGTTATCAAACAATAAAATGTCTTAAAGTCAACACCGCAATGTCAATTTTTGTTTAACCGTATTTCTCTCAAAATTTCAAAACTGACAGTTTGTTAACCTCCAAACTAAAAGGGGAAAATCTTTCAGCTATATAACATCAATTAATGAATTTTTTATTTTTCTGTAGTTCTTCTGTCAGGTGGGTTATGAAAATAAAATAGTTAAATACTTCTTGTAGTTGGTCAAGTGATAGATTGCTCCACTACCAACCATCAAAGTCCTGAGTTCAAGCCCCGTTGAGTGTCAGGGTTTTTCTTTGGTTTACAAATGTCATTTGTTAGGGAAAAAAGGCAGCTGGGCATTGTACTAGCCTCACAACACCATAGTGGCCATAGAATAGCCATGGCTACAGAAACAGATGAACTATAAGCTTTATAAGAAAATCTTTACATAGAAGAGTAAATGTTTGAGAACTACATATAAAATGTAATGAAATAAAAAAGGACATTACATTGAACATCGAATTTTGCTGCATAAGATTGAAAAAAACTAAAATATTAAGAAAAAGACATTTAAGAAATGCCATTTTAGTGTCTTAGTTTAGGAATAAATTACAGACTTGCTAATGTAGAAATATAATATTAAAAGGGACAAAATATGTTAAATTGTAAAAAAAAAACCAAGCCTTTGATTGATTAGTTTTCATCAAATTTAATAGATAGTTTTAAAATGTAATAATGACTTAAATATTACTTATAACTTTTTTGTGAAGTTATATAATTATATCTGTAGGGGAAGAATTACAAGTGTAGGCGAAGAGTAATAATAAAGCTTGAGATGCTTTGAAACCAAATGAAATAAGCGCTAACCAATTGAAACAATATCTTTTTGAGTTCTAGTTAAAGCACAAATAAAATGATTAAAATCATTGAAAAATGGATTTTTTTTTTTATTGTAGTTTTCTGCTTACTGTATTCTTATAAACTATCGTTGAAGGCTGCCTGTTGATTTTCACACTTTTTCTTTTAGATTTTATTCTTTAATCTCATCGAATAAACCTGCAGAAATTTAACACAAATTAAATACAGTTACTACTGTGCCCTTTAGCCTGTAGACATTATGCGATTTTTTTGTTTTGTTTGGGTACAATCAATGATGAAGATTGTGAATTTCTTTATGAAACATTTCTTTTGTATCTTGCTAAAGTGTTTTAATCATTCATTTAATTAAATCATTTAGAAATTATTGAATAAGGATTTCATCAAAGAAAGAAATGACTGCCGTCGAGCTGGACCCTGTTTTTGTAAAAGCTCTGAAACTACTGCATTCAAGGGCAAAAGATAGTGCAGCTCAGCTTAAGTTGATGTTGGATGATGCAATAGCACAGCGCAAAGGGTTAAAGGTATAGTCTAATTAGTCACTTTTTTTAATACTGTATTAGTTTTTTTTAACAGCTTAGTCATAGAAAAAAGTGTGTAATTCAAGGGTGCTTAAAGAAATAGAATATTTATTAAAACTTATTTTAGGATGAGACTTTTTTATTCTCAGATTGTATCATTTCACTTTTTTATGTTTTTGTCTTTTCAAAGTGAAATTCTAGCCTCCAAACTAAATTGTAGGAATGTCTTAGAGACACCTTTCATAATGGTTTTCTTGCCTCCCAACCAATGGTCTCTCAAATTTTCTGAAAGCTGTGTGGGCAAAATAACACAATATATTGCATCTGAAGGGAAAATTTTTCGCATTTTTTGTTTTGTGTGAGCATATGCTCCTTGAGTTGTGTGTGTGGGCACACATGTACGTCTTAGAGCAGTGGTGGTGAACCTATGGCACGCGTCCCACAGCCAACACACAGAACCTCATCAGTCAGCACTGTGCCCCGAAAAGGTTTGCCATCACTATCCTACAGGGTACACTGCTCCTAACCTGATTGTAGGATGGATGTTTTTCAGAGAAACACCATTTGTAAATATATTTCTTGCCCTCCATGGCGATTGAAGGATGGTTGTGTATGTAATATACACACACCATTTTTAATGCTTTCCCCAAATATTTTAATTATTAATTTGATGCCAACAATTATCATTCATTTTATATCACTGACATGAAAACATCATTTTCATTTTTTTATGTTACTTTTGCAAAATTTAAATTGTATACAGGCCAGTGAAAAACTATTTTTTCTACAGAAAATAACAAATATGACCATTTTGCCTATTATTAGCATGCTGTCTTTTTTTTTCTAATTAAGTTACCATCCCAGAGTGTGGACAGTGCAAAGGCAAGTCCAAGTCGGTCAAAAAGTGATGACGATTCAAAGAAAAGGGAGTCAGAAAAGAGACCATCAGACAAAGTACAACCACCTTAAATGACAATTAAAATATTTGCTATAAATTTGTTTACTACGTAAATTATGTTTTTTTCACTAGGTAGGCTCATCACTTCATATACACTGTATTGTAAATTTCAGATCCACAAAGAGTCATCAGAACCAGACATCAAAAAGCTTAAGGTGGACTCAAAAGTAAAAAGCAGAGAGGAAAAAGAAATCAGAGAGAAGGAAAAAGAAAAGGAAAGGCTCAAAAAAGAAAAAGAGAAAAGAGCCAGAGAGGAAAGAGATGCACAGAAACAGAAAGAGAAAGCTGAAAAAGAAAAGAGAGAGAAAGAGCAGGCTCACAAGCAAGAAACAGAAGTGACCATGATCAGTGATGAGGAAGAGCCAGCATGTCAGATGGACGCAGGGGATTTCGCATTGGAGATGGGAATAACTTGTGTTGTTTGCAGGTAGCCCCTTTCTTATAAATATTTTGAATGCTCATCGTGAGATTGTAAAAGATAACTTCTAAATAATTGCTACAGTTAGTATTTCAGAAAAGCAATGTATCAATTTCTTATAGTTTTATATTTTTAAATGTAGATGAAATACACTCGTACATCCAGAAATACAATTTTTTTTTTAAGATAAAAACTCATGTAACAGATACAACTGAAGAAAAGAAACTTAAACTAGCCCAGTGTGATTCCTGATTTCAAAACCAATTTCCTCAAAAATATTTTAAACAACTTATTATTTAATCTAAACAAAGAAATATATGATGTATGAATTTGACTTTTTTTATCTATATTTTTTTAAACGTAACATTTAGCATTGCATGATCCTTCTTTTTATTAGATTAACAATTTTTCTGTTTTTTACTACAGACAGTTTGATGTCAGCTCCGGAAACCAGCTGGTTGAATGTCAAGAATGTCACAGCCTCTACCATCAGGTTTGAGAGATTATGTTCAAAACGTCATTATTTTTTTTCCTTGAAGACTTTGATTTGAAAACTAGCAAACCATTGTGATATTGATTCATATATTTGGTTTTCAGGAATGTCATAAACCACCTGTCACAGAGGAAGATGTCAGTGACCCCAGGTTCGTCTGGTACTGTTCCCGCTGTACAAAGAGTCTGAAAAAAATGGTTAGAAGATTTCATATGATGATTTTCCCATCTTTTATATTATTCAACATTATATTGATGAACTTTTTATATATATATATTTTTTCCTTATGAACATCGCTTGACCAGAAAACTCACTATCAAAATATACAGTATAATTATTAAACACAAACTATTGATTTATTACTTCTTTACAAAATCTATTTATAACCTGTATTGCTCCATGTTCACTTCAGTGTAAAAGCAATAATTACAGCATATCAACATATCAAAGCAAATAGGTTGTATGTTAAAGATAAATATTTATTTCTTCAAACATTTAACAAAGTTTTGTACAAATATTTCGTTTTTTTTTTTTAAATTTAAATAGGTTACGCAAAAGCCAATTAAAGCTAAGCTTCCAGCACCAGTCTCTACCAGCACAACATCCTCCGCTGTGAAAGATTCTGCAACATCCTCAACCAAACCTGGCAAAACAGAATCCAGTTCGAGCAGTAGTCAAGCTTTCAGGAGAATAGATCCAAAAGTAGGTTTATTTAAATAATCCACATGTATAAAAGTATTTTCTTCACAAAAGCTGTTAGTTTTTTTTACTCATTATTTTTTCTTTGCACTGGTATTCCTGCCTTCTTTTTCTTTCATGTGTATCAACTCCTGTAGGAGCTTGTGATCTCAACTACATCTCCCCTGTGAATATGTTGTTTGGGCAGTCTTCTTTGATTGAGCCCATGACATCTTTTCCTTCACTTTCATCAGTTCTTCTCCAAGCTTGCTTTGACCTTCCTGCTCTTCACTTGCCTTTGTGGTTCCATTACATTTTAAGTAGCATTGTCAGCTGTTTATTTGGAGTGTGTGTGTGTGTGCCCTACCTGTCCCATCTTCTGTTTCATCGTACAACTTCATACGGTTTTACTTGTTTTTTTTTCCCTCCATTATGTCTTTCATATGTGGCCATTGGCCAAATCTAAAATGTAAGTCAGCTTAGAAATAAAAATCCACTGCAGCAAACACACTTTTTTGCTCAAATATATTAACTCTTTAAAACAGCTTTAGGATGTGATCTGTAAAAATTGTCAATGATGTGCTTTAGGATGTGATCTGTAAGAATTGTCAATGATGTGCTTTAGGATGTGATCTGTAAGAATTGTCAATGATGTGCTTTAGGATGTGATCTGTAAGAATTGTCAATGATGTGCTTTAGGATGTGATCTGTAAGAATTGTCAATGATGTGCTTTAGGATGTGATCTGTAAGAATTGTCAATGATGTGCTTTAGGATGTGATCTGTAAGAATTGTCAATGATGTGTTGTTGTTTTTTTTATTTTTGCCAGAGGAAGTGTTTTGATTGGTTTTTTTAATCTTTAGGCAATAGTTACACCAAAAGAAACCAGTGTCATATCCAGCCCCAGCTCTAAGGCTATGGTTGGTCTGGAAGGTTTGGCTGCTAATTTGGCCAAACCGCGCGGAGAGTCCAAGAGCAGCTCCTACCGTAAGTTAGACCAGAAAGCGGAAGGCCCTAAATCATCAAGTAAATCAGATGGGAAATCTGGCAGTGGTAATAAATCTGATAGCTCATCCAAATCTTCATCATCCTCATCATCTTCTTCCTCATCATCTAGCAAGAATGAAGAGATGAAATCTGAGAGCACGACTTCTAATAAGGATGAGAAAGATAAGAAATCTAGCAGCCGTAGTGATGAAAAAAAACTGCCTGACGTCAAACCCTCTCCACCAACACCAGCATCCTCCTCATCTGGATCGTCATCGCTGCCTATTAAAGAAGAACGAAAACTGGAAACACCAAGCAGGTCTGAATCCTCCGAAGGAGCCAAGTCTCCAAAATCGCCATCCCACGCAGGCCTGAGCAAACTGGAAATATCGGTGGCAAAAAACTTGTCCCCTCAACCTGCCGCCAGCCCAACAACACCAGACTCGCCCTCCTCGTCCAGTAAAAGTAACATGACGGCCATGAACAAGCAGGCCGTGGCCAACCTGTCCATGGTGACGGCCAATAAAAGAATGCAGATGATGAAGAAAAAAGCTCAGACAAAACCGGAAAAGAAAATTCACATCAAATAAATTGTCATTAACAAAAAAAAAATATGTTGAAGTTCGCAAGTCGTAATTTGTGTCATTTTTTTTTGCATTTTACAGTACTTCATGGCTGTTTTAGAATTACCATTATAATTTGTTGAACAAAACTTCACTTTAATTGGGTTTATTCTCTCATTAAACCAATTCATAAAAACATACTTTTTTATTTTTTGGGGTTTTGTTTTTTTTTTAGTTGCATTCATATTTTTTTTATTTTGGTTTTTGGAAAAATGCAGCCTGAAGAGTAATAATTTCTTAGTTTCTAATTATTTGTTGACTGGGATCGTAGTATTCATTTCCTCCTGTATTATTTAACTTTTACAAATGGTTATTGTATATTTCTGTGCTTATTATAAGGGTTCTAAATATATATATATATATTTTTAAAAAAAAAATGGAACCCGAACACAGATGTGGTCGTTTTGGGGAACGAATTAGACATGAGTCGTGTTCACTATCCACTTCACTATCCAAATGTCAAAGGATAGTTTTCAAAAAAAATGCAATGTGGAAATTGATCAACTTAGGAAAAGGACTGGGTTACCTCTTCTCTGTTCAAAATAAAACAATATGGTCCACTAACATATATGGTGCTCCTATCTACGGGAACCCCATCTCGCTGTATTTACAGTCTCCTATGATGTTCCCTATATCGTTCTGACACAGTCATTTAGGGACTGTTCACATATCACCTAATTCATTTAGGGACTGTTCACATATCACCTAATTCATTTCGGGACTGTTCACATATCACCTAATTCATTTTGGGTGGTCTTTTTGTTTGTTTTTTTTTTTTTTTTTTAATTAAAAAAATTTTGTTACTTGACAAAAAATAAATTCGAAATTTTTTTCGGTGATGAGTGGTGTGGTTTTTAGTCCTATATAAACTACTAATCGAATGGTTTTGATAGTACCCATATTTTATCCCCACCATAACCGATCAATCAATGGTCATTGGAAGCACAATGGGAGACCTATTAGGTGACCGGTCATGTCGGGAGTGGATCTAGTAACCCACAGCATGTAGATCCGGCTCACTTCTAAAGCGCGTGAAAGGGGTAGGGGGACCCGACAGATACTTTTGGCTAAGGCCCCCATAATATGCCGTAAATGGGGACGGGCAGAGGTTGTGGGAGGTCCGCCTCAGTGGCACTTTGCCTGCTTTAACGTCACCACTAGGCGGAATGTTCACCACAATAGTATTTTTTTTGGCACAGGCGTGGATGTAAAGACTCGGGGTATGCGGCGGCATTTATCGAGCGCTATTTACGCAGCTAAGAAAAAAAAACCGAAAATCTTTGAATGCTCTGGTACTGGTTCATATAATAAGAAGGAAGTGTCATTGATTCTGTTATATAGTGGGGGGGGGGCTATTTCATTCTGTGAACGGTCTCTTAGGCTCCATGCAGGCACATAAATACAAGGCTGATGTAGTTATGTAGGTGTATTAATTTATGCTGGACTTGTGTTGCCCATCTCCTGGCTCGAAGAGAGGTCGCCCATCCAGAGGCATAACTAGAAGGGGGGGGTCCTAATTCGAAAGTCCCTCCGGGCCCCAGCTTGAGGGAGGGCCCAAAATTTTCCTTTACATTAAATATTAAGTACATTATCTATATGACATGATGTCGAATGTTAAAATGCAGGGGCCCCCAAAGAGACCAAGGCCCCCAAAATCCATAGGTTCTACATGAGGTGGCAGGCTTTCTACAGCAGGGGCCAGGCAATAGCAGGGGGGGGCAGGTAATACATTTTACTAAGTAGAACAAATAAGCGGGGGGGGGCAGACAAAACGCGGGGGGGGCCGGCCCCCTGCCCCCGCACGCTACGAGCCTGCTTCGAAGCCCAAGAAGCTCAACAAGGGCTCATCAAGCCCTTCGAGTTCTGAGTTGAAAAATATAACTTACAATTCGTTATTGGTAAATTGTTTTTTTTTTATTATTAAATCATGGATACTTTTTTTGATTTCTATTCTTTGTCAGCGACTGTGGTATTGAACCATATTGAACCATATTGTTCAGTCTCACTGGGACATACACGTGCATTTTATTTCGTATAGCAACACGTGTATTAATACTTTAAAGTCAATAGTATTAGTATTTCAATAGGTTCATGATACGTTAAGTTCAGCCATCAATGTATACACATTTCTTGAAGTATCGATACCAAACACGTTCTTGTTGATAGACAAACTAGGTCTTTTAGTTTGCATTTTCCTAAAATGACTAACATTTTGGAGGGAAGCAATCGGGGGATGGGGGGGGGCTATTGTCAAAGATAGTTCTGGGGCTGCTGAAGATACACGCGTGGAATCCTCGCCATAGCAAGGACCCGGCGACTGTGCTAACCAATAGAGAAAAAAAAATTATTGCACACCTATAATAATAATATCTTTATAATTATTTAGGACCCTCAATATCAATATCACGAGTGGCTATAGGCATAAGGTCAGTGAAAGTCGCTCTTAATGTTATATATCTCTACTAGTTGCAAGTACCCGGCTTTGCCCGGGTTTAAAATAAGGTTTTCTGTTTACCTTCTGTTTTCTCCCTACCCCTCTCTCCCTTCCTCTCTCTCTCCTTCCCTCCCTCTCCCTCCCTTTCCCTCCCTCCCTTTTCCCTCCCTCCCTTTTCCCTCCCTCCTTCTCCCTCCCTCTCTCTCCCATTTCTCTCCCACCCTCCCTCTGCCATCTCCCCTCTCCCCCTCCTTCTCTCCCCTGTCCATCCCCCCTCCCTCCCTCCCCCTTCCTCCTTCCCTCTCTCCCTCCCTGCCCCCTCTCTCTTTATCTCTTCCTCCCATTTCTCTCATCCTCTCTCTCCCGCTCTCCTTCCCTCCCCTCTCTCTCCCTCCCTTCTTTCTCCCTCCCTACCCTTCTTCTAAAATCCTTCCTCATTCATTTACCTTCCTCAAAATGTACAAATCGGGAAGCATGAAAAAACATCAACAATTCTTTGCATCACAAAGGCACAATACAGCACCAGCGCGCAAGTTCTATTCGATCATCGGGAAATGACGTCACAGAGGAATTTTATATATGGCGCCGTCGAGATTACTTTTATATAGTAAAATATACTAAAATAAAAATAATTTATTACAATTAAACTACCCATCGAGATGAAACAAAACCTGTCCTATAACCTTCCCCATGTAATTATGTGTACTTGTACTAAATTTCACGTTATTTGATTGTCTGGATCTTGAGTTATAAGGAACAGACAGACATACAGACAGACAGACAACAAATGCGTCTTATAAGTATAGAGATACTTATAAGAGAGAGGTGGGAAAGAGGGAGGGAGAGAGATAAAGAGTGAGGGGTGCAGGGAGGGAGAGAGAGAGGGAATGAGGGAGGGAGAAAGGGGGAGAGGGGGAGGGAGAGAGAGGTGGAGAGGGGAGGGAGGGAAAAAGGAGGGAGAGAGAGAGGAGTTAGGGAGGGAGAGAGAGGAAGAGAGGATGAGAGAATAGGGAGGGAGGGGGATGGACAGGGGGAGAGAAGGGGGGGAGGGAGAGAGATGGGAGAGAGAGGGAGGGAGAGGGAGGGAGGGAGAGGGAGGGAGGGAGAAAGTGAGGGAGACAGAGGGGGGGAGGGAGAAAATGAGGGGGGGGAGAGGGAGATGGGAGAGGGAGGGGGAGATGGAAGAGAGGGAGAAGGGGAGGGAGGGAGAGAGAGAGGAAGGGAGAGAGGGGGAAGGGAGAAACAGAAGGTAAACAGAAAACCTCATTTTAAACCCGGGCAAAGCCGGGTACTTGCATCTAGTATATATATATATATACATGTATGTATCTTCTCTATACTTATAAGATGCATTTGCTGTCTGTCTGTCTGTCTGTTCCCTTATAACTCAAGATCCAGACAACCAAATAACGTGAAATGTGTTACACATACACATAATTACATGGGGAAGGTTATAGGACAGGTTTCGTTTCATCTCGATGGGTAGTTTAATTGTAATTAATTAATTTTATTTTAGTATTTTACTATATCAAAGTAATCTCGACGGCGCCATATATAAAATTCCTCTGTGACGTCATTTCCCGATGATCGAATAGAACTTGCGCGCTGGTGCTGTATCGTGTCTTTGTGCTGCAAAGAATTGTTGTTGTTTTTTCATGCTCCCTGATTTGTACAGTTTGAGGAAGGTAAAGGAATGAAGAAGGATTTTAGAAGAAGTGTGAAGCTATAATAATAAGTATATATATATATATATATATATATATATAGAGAGAGAGAGAGAGAGAGGGAGGGAGTGAGGGAGGGAGGGAGAGATAAAGAGAGAGAGAGGGGGCAGGGGGGAGAGAGAGGAAAGGAGGGTAGGAGGGAGTGAGGGAGGGGGCAGGGGGAGAGAGAGGAAAGGAGGGTAGGAGGGAGTGAGGGAGGGGGATGGACGGGGGAGAGAGGGAGATGGGAGAGGGAGGGGGAGAGAGGGAGATAGGAGAGGGAGGGAGAGAGTAAGGGAGAGAAGGAAAGTGAAAGGAAGGGAGGGAGAGAGGGGGTAGGGAGGGAGATAGAGGCGAGGGAGGGAGAGAGAGGTGGGAAAGAGGGAGGGAGAGAGATAAAGAGTGAGGAGTGCAGGGAGGGAGAGAGAGAGGGAATGAGGGAGGGAGAAAGGGGGAGAGGGGGAGGGAGAGAGAGGTGGAGAGGGGAGGAAGGGAGAAAGGAGAGAGGGGTTAGGGAGGGAGAGAGAGGAAGAGAGGATGGGAGAAATGGGAGGGAGGGGGGTGGACAGGGGGAGAGAAGGAGGGGGAGAGGGGAAGGAGAGAGATGGGAGAGAGAGGGAGGGAGAGGGAGGGAGGGAGAAAGTGAGGAAGAGAGAGGGGGAGGGAGGGAGGGAGAAAGGGATGGAGAGAGAGGGAGAAAGGGAGGGAGAGAGGAAGGGAGAGAGGGGGTAGGGAGAAAACAGAAGGTAAACAGAAAACCTTATTTTAAACCCGGGCAAAGCCGGGTACTTGCAACTAGTATATATATATATATATATATATATATATATATATATATATATATAGGATAAAATACGTTCAAGAGTCTCTCTGTAGTCAATTTATTCAATTTTACAGAACATTTGTAATTTCCTGCAGAATGTGAAGACCTCAATTGGGCTTCCCTTTGATCCCATATATAAATGTAATTTAAAAGTAATCAAAAAAAGGATTCTATTACTCAATATTACATAATTTACATTGTTATGTAAAAATGTTTGTTTTACTTCCATTTCCTCTAGCCTTAATGAGATAGCAGCCACTTTTAAATGTAAGATAAACATTAGAATCTATTTTTATTTTTTAATTGAGCCAGCATACCGCTGTTGAAGTTAGACAACCCAGAAGAGGAAACGAACTCTTATTAACGAACTGCTTTTACTATTGTATTCGCGGAATACGGGGCTGTGTATAATATGAGAATTTGTGTAATTAATTGCAACCAGTTGTTCCCCTTATTTGGAATACAACTGGTCGTTTTGCCAGGTGCCCTGGGATTTTCTGACAGCGTTTCTTCTTGTCTTAGATTTTTTTTTTCGCTGGTACTTGCTGTTGACATCTTCCCGCCTAATTAACTTGCATAGATGTATATGTATCGTATGATATTTCCACTGGGAAAGAAAAAGACTCACATACATGATGATATTCCCATGTAATTTAATGGAATAACAGCACGGAAATTAGGAAGTAGTTTTGTAGGTAGGTAGGTATTCGGTAAATATGCAGGTAGGCTGGTAGGTATGTATGTTGGTGCGTAGGTAAGAAGGTTGGGTGGTAGGTAGGTTGGATGGCATGTAGGTATGTTGGCTGGTAGGTAGGTAGGTTGGCTGGTAGGTAGGTATGTTGGATGGTAGGTAGGTATGTTGGATGGTAGATATGTTGGCTGGTAGATAGGTAGGTTGGCTGGTAGGTATGTAGGTTGGATGGTAGGTAGGTAGGTTGGCTGGTAGGTAGGTAGATTGTTGGATATTTAGTTAGGCAGTAGAGATGGGGCAATTTTTTTGTGTGACTTGTTTTACCAATGCCACGTACGCGAGTATATTTTTGTACTGCACTCGCACCTTGAATAGTTTACTCGTACTGGCACCTTGGGTACTTGTAATCGTACTTGCATGGCCGGCACTTGGAACACCTCTGGAGTATTCCTAATGCAGAATCAAACAAGGTGACCATCAAAGGTTGTTTTTTTTTTTGGCCGAGGGCTTCTCCTTTCCCAACATTTCTGGAAGTCTCAGCCAAGAGCCCCAGAAATCCATAGAATGGTTCTGTAGATAGGTATTCAGGTAAACGGTAGGCAGGTAAGTAATTAGGTATTTCGTGTTGTCATCATGATGGTACGATTTGTTTTAACATTCATCACAGGAGCCAACTAAGAAGAAACCGTTTGATTGTTTATTTCCAAGATCAGAGAATGAGACCACTTAGAAAAATTACCGTACGGTTCTAGACCTGTGAACGCTGGGCCCTAGTGATTGTTATTAATGTTGATAATTCTACAAATGAACATTTTAGCATGAAACCAGCCGGCACTAGTGAAAGGTAAATAAATAAACACCAATTATTTTTAGACATATGAGCCATTACTAGTGGTTTGTTTTTAAAATTGTCTTTGAAGATATAAGTTGGAAGATGAAATATAATCATTAAATAATGTTTTATTAGTTGTGAACTAATCATGATTTTTACAATGCATGCCAACAGTTCCATTTTATTACGATTTGTAATGAGGTCTTTAAAAAATGCTTAAAATTGTTTTGCAATAATTTTGTTTTGTTATTTCCCATTGTTTTTTTTTTAATTATTATTACCCACAACGCCACTGATATGTCTGGTCATGTTGGCCTGTCATTGTATTTTGGTTTGGAAGGTTTTGATGAGGAAAAAAAAAGGAGAGCAAATTAAGAGGTGAGGAAATACTGTCATCCTGTCCAGAGACTTAGAGTACGCGTGTTTGAACAAGACCTTAAACGATTAGTGTTGTTTTTTTTTTATTAATTAATTTATTTTTTACATTTTTTAATGGGATCAGTTGACTGAAGGCATGTGGTAGCATCTGGACCCTACCAACTAGTCTGTCCATACTATACTACTTACTTTGACAAACTAGTCTGTCGACACCATACTACTTACTGACTGTGTGCAGTTGATCACACCTGCTGCAGTAGCACACATCAACAGCATCAACACAGCACATGCTACACACGTTAATTTTTTTTTTTTTTTTTGTGTTTACAATAGGGGGTTGCTAGACATAAAAACATCCCGTAAGTCGTCAAGGGGTACAGCGGTGTTGTTAAAAACTTGACTCACTATGTATCCGGACTTTTTAAGTTTTGTTTTGTTTCATCAATTAACAACACTCTTGTGACAAAGCATTTTTCATTTTTTTTTCGGCGGAAGTGTAAGAAACCAATTTTTTTTTAAATTGTTTATTTGTTTTTGCGCAACTAATGATGGCTCGAAATTTAAATTAATTAATTCACTTCCGATGATGCTGTGCCGAGAGAGATCCAAAAGAGGTCTTGAACGATTGTCGGGGAACGACTGATAGAGAGCTCTAGAAATAACATCGTCTCCATTAATATTGACGGCAGGAACTGGAAATTTCTTTCTGACATTTATACGACACTCATAGAGATCAAGTGGAGGTAAGGCATTTACGTAACAAGTGGAGGTAAGCCATTACATAACTACTAGTGGAGGTAAGGCATGTATGTAACAAGTGAAGGTAAGCCATCACATAACTACTAGTGGAGGTAAGGCATTTACGTAAAAAGTGGAGGTAATGCATTTACGTAACAAGTGGAGGTAAGCCATCACATAACTAGTGGAGGTAATGCATATACGTAACAAGTGGAGGTAAGCCATCACATAACTAGTGGAGGTAAGGCATTTACGTAACAAGTGGAGGTAATACATTTACGTAATAAGTGGAGGTAAGCCATTACATAACTAGTGGAGGTAAGGCATTTACGTAACAAGAGGTTGCAATGTGTTGGTTTGAATGCCATACTAGCCGAGAATAGATTCCACAGGTGAAGGTCCCCTTTTTTCCAGAGCGGGGCCTTCTTCAGCGCGAGGCCTCATTAGGATAAATCGTGCGATCTCTTTAGACAGGCCCAGAACAGAATGCCAAAGTAGGGCCTAAAAGCATGATCGCAAATAAAATGTGTATTTTTATTCCACGGATTTAGATAATGCGCATTTTCTCGTCTGTTTTTTTTTTCGGGGCCTTTTTAAGGAACAGTTTTATACTGTTATATTTTTTAAACCCACATAGCGATCTCGATGAGTTTGTGTATCGTAGTTCAATTAACTATTTTCTTAACCTCTAATGATAAGGGAGGTGGGAGCGCTCCAAAAAGACTCCGCACGTAGCCCTCCCCCCCCCAATCTACCCCTAATTTACTGGCCCTGTACCCACCAGCCAAGCAATGTAAATGCATTAACAGCGCCCGGAACAGTTTGCACAGGCCAAAGGAGTCTCTAACCCCTAACAGAGACAAACTTTTATCATTCCTTGTAACGAAACCGGGCGGGGTATGGTTTGACGGGATGCCTGCCCCGTGTGGAACTAACTTTACTTCCTCTGCAGGGCTCGATTTACCGCCGGGGATATCCCCGTCACTGAGAACTGTCGTCCCCGGCTCTGCTTTAGCTAATTTCATAGACATTTATCCCCGGCTCTGCAGAAATGTTTTTTTTATCTCCCGGCACTGTTGTTTTTTATTAAATCGATCACTGTTCCCCTGCCAGGAAAGGCAACGTAAGTACTTTGCTGGCACCGGAATTGCTATATTTACTCTTCTAGTAGTATCCCAAAAGTTAAACCAGACTTGGGCAACCAAGCCCTGCGGGTCAAGTGTGACCCCTTTCGGATGTTTCATCCGGCCAGCACTCCGCTCCCGTAGGCTGTTAACATCACTGGCTACAATATTGGAGCATACAGGCTAGCACTCGACTCCCGTATGCTGTTAATATCAGTGGCAACAATATTGGATCATACAAGCATACCATACACCAGCTGTAGCTCACGCCCTTCTGGCAAATTAAAAAAAAAATATTATGACTAGCTAATCACATAGTTGAGACGTTTACAATTAAAATTACCATATCCACTTAATATCCAGTGGAGTAGCGACCTAATATCTCGCGCCCGGGGCACAATATCTTTTTAGCGCCCCCCCCCCATTCGAAAACCATATAATCTTATATGTAAAATATACCATACCGTACCATCTTTCTCCCCAATCAGATGGAATATCCTGATCTTCGTCAGTGGGCTTGTTATCACCTGGTTTCTATTCGCATGCATATTCTACATTCTTTGCTATTTGCACGGAGACATGGAGGGTGAGCTGCCAAACAACTTCAAGCCGTGCCTGCAGAACGTGAAGACCCTCACGGCTGCTTACCTGTTCTCCATAGAAACCATGACAACCATTGGCTACGGCCACCGCTACCAGACCGAGGAATGCCCGGAGATTTTCCTGCTGGTCATGTTACAGTCCATCATCGGTGCAGGGTTACAGTTTGCTCTGGCTAGTCTAGTTGTTTCCAAAACTAGGAGGGCAAAATGGTGAATAACGATTTCGTGAGATTGTTTTTTTTTTAATCATTTAGACTTTTTATATACTAATATATTGTTCTGCTGTTCTGTTATATTGTTCTGCTTTTTTGTTATATTGTTCTGCTGTTTTGTTATATTGTTCTGCTGTTTTAGTATGGTGTTCTGCTGTTGTAGTATGGTGTTCTGCTGTTTTAGTAATGGTGTTCTTCTGTTTTAGTATGGTGTTCTGCTGTTTTAGTATGGTGTTCTGCTGTTTTGTTATGCTGTTCTGCTATTTTGTTAATTGTTTTTAGTTATGTCTCTAGAAAGTCGTATATCAGTACTACCTCTTATAATACTTACACATGTGCACACATACCAACACACTGGCGCATGCGTATTATGTAAAGATCTCCTCATTGTATTATCTACTATATGATTTAGAAATGCATATTACATGTTCTTTCAAAATAAAATATTATTTTTATGTAAGGAAAAATGATGCTATATTTAATTCTATTCAAATTTTAATTTCACTTTTATTAAATCAGGGAAGGGTATATATGGTGAGGTATTTATACTATCACTCCAGCCTTGTTCAATGTGCTCCAGCCTTGTTCAATGTGCTTCAGCCTTGTTCAATGTGCTCCAGCCTTGTTCAATGTGCTCCAGCCTTGTTCAATGTGCTCAAGCCTTGTTCAATGTGCTTCAGCCTTGTTCAATGTGCTTCAGCCTTGTTCAATGTGCTTCAGCCTTGTTCAATGTGCTCCGGTCTCGGGGAGGTGTCCGTGTGTTGATTTAAATTGATTATACAGTGGGTATTCGGTTAACGAACTTAATCCGTTCCACAATTATGTTCGCTATCCGTATCGTTCGTTAACTGATCATCCATTTACCATATATGTTAATGGGAATTTGATTAATTGGTTCTGGAGATCCTAAAAATTAAATTAAAAAAAATTGTCATGTACAAGAATAATTTCTTAGTAAGTTTATTTATTACAAATATGATACATACATATAGTCTTGCTTGTTAATCAGTCCTTTTCCTTTCTTTGGGCGTTAAAGAACATGTCCAATGTCGGTTGTTTTTCTCTCTCCTTCAGGACTTTCAGGTAATGATTGATAGCAATGTCGTTGTGGAGGCCAGCAACCCTATTTACATCAGCTTGTTTAATGCCATATGTCCTTTTAAATTTTGTAAACCAGCCAGTGGTAGCCTTGAATTCTAGATTTTCAGAGGACGATCCTGGAGTTTGTTCTTTCAATTTCTCAAAAATTTCTCCAGCCTTCTCTTGAATGATGGCCATTCTAGTTACATCTCTTTTCACCTCCCGTTCATTTATCCAAACTAAAAGCAAACTCTCGATTTTATCATGGATGACACTTTTTTTTTATTCTCAGATGTAATTTTCGTTACTCCTTTAGCGGCTTGAGTCTTTTTGATATCTTCTTTTAGCTAGGATTGTGCCTACAGTAGACCTGTTCAAGCCGTACTGCCTGGTAACATCAGTCATTATTTGTCCACTCTCTACTTTTTATAATCTCTTACTTGGTTTTTATGGTGAGCACAGTTCTTGACACTCCACTCTTTTCAGGTCCCATAATATTATCAAATTTTCAGGGGTTTTTTTTATAAGGCGTTTAGAGAAGCACATACGAAAATCACAAGGACATAAACCAACTACACATGCATGGTACACTATTGACGATGTGTCGTCGAACACTACCCTACGCGTCGTATGGTGCTGCCTCACTGCTACGTAGTATGAATGATGACGTGTCAGCGCACGCGCACATCCATTTTCAGGACAAATTGAGGACTGATGTCGGGTGTTTCGAGAGCCGAGACGTTTTCGTTAGAATTAGTTTTTGTTCGTTATCCGAATTTTTTTCGTTGTCCGAACACAAAAATCTTCCTGAAAGTGTTCGTTGTCCGATTTGTTCGCTGTCGGAACAGTTCGTTAACCGAATACCCACTGTATTCAGGACAACTTCCATTAAAAAATGTTTCTTATAATAAACCTCACAAGTAATATTAAGAACATTTATTACTAATAAAGTACACTTCGTTTTCTATCAATTGCTTTTTTCGTTGTATCGAGCATGTATCATCTTCGTTGTATCGAGCATGTGCCATCTTCGTTGTATCCAGCATGCAGCATCTTTCCCTTCCATTCATTTTACCGCTCTTTGAACTGTCTGGCCAGGCGAAGCGAGACGATTCTCTTCAGCGACCAGGTCTGCATCTACGAGCAGGACGCTCAGCTCCACCTGGCGGTGAGAGTGTGTGACATGAGGAAGGCCGACATCAGCGGGGCCCACGCCGAGGGTTATCTCATCAAGAAGTTCAAGTCCAATGACGGTGAGACAATTAAAGAAACGGTTTTAGCTGTACGCGTCAGTGGTCATCTTTCCGTCCCAAAACGTTTGGTTTTTTACATACAACAACGTTAGCTTTACGTACAAAAAAAAAGTTACGTTTATGTAAAAAAAAAGGTTAGCTTGACATCCAGCGATGGTGCCCCCCCCCTAACACTCCATACAAAGTAAGGTCCAGTGATGTCCATCTTATGGTAATAATATATCTTCTGATCTACACCGGCTTGGACAGTTTATGTCTAGCCCCATGACCCCTCCCTTATATATATATAGGGGGGGGGGTAACACATTTCAGATTTTTTTCCCGAGTCAACCTCAAGCTGTTCCCCCCCCCCCTCAGGCCTAAGTTTGTCTGTTTTAGGCTACAGCGACCGTGGTGGTTCTCTGACTGTAGTTAGTAGACTTCGGGACACGCCCCCCCCCCACTCAATTAATCAGCATCCGGATTAACAGTTTTACAATAAACTGCGTTAGCCACATTGTGAGACGTTCTTTTTGATGGGGGGGGGGGTCGGTGGGAAGGGCATAGGCAGACATTTTACATTTTGAAATATAGGGCCCGCCCCCCCCCTTCAGGCAAAAGTAGCTGTGGGGGCACTGGTGACATCAATTTAAATAGAGATTTATATGTTGA
Source organism: Bulinus truncatus (assembly GCA_021962125.1). Taxonomy (NCBI): domain Eukaryota; kingdom Metazoa; phylum Mollusca; class Gastropoda; family Planorbidae; genus Bulinus; species Bulinus truncatus. The sequence continues at coordinate 10,545,366 of JAGDYQ010000008.1, forward strand.
AAAAAAGGAGGGGAGGGGGAAATCAGACAGGTGGGGGGCGGGGGCCCATGGGCAGTCTCCTAGTACATCCATGAGAACGCCTCTGGAGTAATAAAATATGCATTTTACTGCAGACTCTTCAAATAGTAAGATACATAGATAGCTGAAATAGAGATTAAAATAGATTTACTGATTGATTGATTCACAAGTAAGTTTAGGTGTGCATGCTCTTGTATTTGTGTTTGGCCACTTGTGTAACGCCTGATCTGTAATTACTTTACTGCCGTCAGTAAACAAACGGAGAAGTGCAACAGCTGGGTCTGTTGGGTTTAAGGATTGTTTTATTTACTGCACACACACACACACACACACACACTCATACACACAACAACAACAACAACAAACAACAACAGGCAAATATTGTGGCCAGACATATATTTATTTATTTAGCTTAAAGTCCTCTCTCTTTACTGCAATCAATATGCATAAATACACTATAGTGAAGCACAACACAACACAGCATTACATGGCACTACACAACACTACACAAGATTACACAACATTACACAGCACTACACAACACTACACAAACATACACAACACAACACTACACAAACATACACAACACAACACAACACTACACAGCACTGCATAACACTACATAGAACTACACAGCACAACACAACACTACACAACATTACACAGCACTAAACAACACCACACAACACCACACAAGATTACACAGCACTACACAGCGCTACACAGCACACACAACACTACACAACACTAAACAACACAACACAACATTACACAGCACTACACAACACTACACAGCACTGCATAACACTACATAGAACTACACAGCACAACACAACACTACACAACATTACACAGCACTAAACAACACCACACAAGATTACACAGCACTACACAACACCACACAACACTACACAATACTACACAACACTACACAGCACTACAAACACCACACAACATTACACATCACTACACAGCACTACACAACACCACACAACACTACACAACACTAAACAACACAACACAACATTACACAGCACTACACAACACTACACAGCACTGCATAACACTACATAGAACTACACAGCACAACACAGCAGTACACAACAATACACAGCACTAGCCTTTTATCATATGGCTTTTACATTTAATTTCTATTAGTTCAACATTCCGCCTTTCTGTTCTTGGTCGTACCCGCCCCGTCAAATTTACGAGCCAAATGTATCGCGCGAGTCAAAAAGTTTGCCCACCCACTGATCTAGATGGTCGCTTATATATTTAGTTTTACTATTTATAAAAATATTTGTATCATATAAATAATATTTAATAAGATATTTAATTTTTTTTTATTTTTAGTGAATTTTAACGACAGCATTTTTATTTTATTGTTGGTTTTTTTTCCCAGGCAGCTTTGTTCCAGTCCGGTATTTTAGAGTTCAGTTTAGTGCAGAGAGTGGAAGGGAAGAAATATTCTTCCCTTTTCCAACTCAGATCATACACGTGGTGGACAAGTACTCTCCACTCTGGTCACTGTCAAGGTCATTAGGAAAAAAAAAGAGTTTGAAAGGGACTACTTTTTTTAATGCTATTCAAACAAAAGTTGTGTATTGAATAAGATAGACATGTTGGTGGCGGGATGGGGGTGGCTTCGCTCTAGGTTTGTGGGGGGTGGGGGGAATGGTGTCTTATACAGGTTGTTATTTTTTTTGATCTAACTGGAATACGTTTTTTTAAGAAGGTGGTTGGGGGGGGAGAATCCACTCCTATTGTCGTTTGTTAGAGTAAGAAGGTGGTTGGGGGTGGGAGAATCCACTCCTATTGTCGTTTGTTAGAGTAAGAAGGTGGTTGGGGGTGGGAGAATCCACTCCTATTGTCGTTTGTTAGAGTAAGAAGGTGGTTGGGGGTGGGAGAATCCACTCCTATTGTCGTTTGTTAGAGTAAGAAGGTGGTTGGGGGGAGAATCCACTCCTATTGTCGTTTGTTAGAGTAAGAAGGTGGTTGGGGGTGGGAGAATCCACTCCTATTGTCGTTTGTTAGAGTAAGAAGGTGGTTGGGGGGGGGGGAGAATCCACTCCTATTGTCGTTTGTTAGAGTAAGAAGGTGGTTGGGGGGGGGAGAATCCACTCCTATTGTCGTTTGTTAGAGTAAGAAGGGGGCCGGGGGGAGGGGGCTAGATTTTTCTCTCTCAATTAAAAAAAAAAAAAACTTAATGGTAATCAGTACTCGTACCAATTCTATATCCAGTTATTTTAACTCATCGACTATTAAGTTGATGTTTTTTGTTTAGAGATGAACTTCTTGACGACCAGTACGAACTGATCGTAGTCCTGGACGGTGTCTGCAGCTCCACGTGCAGGCCGTTCCAGGCCAGGAGATCGTACCACTCAGCGGAGATGATCTGGGGTCAAAGGTCAGTGGTCCCTGGTCGCATCAAATAAAGACATTAAAGGAGTTTACGTGCTATAAATAGATTTAAACCAGGGGTGGGCAAACTTTAATCTACGGAGGGCCACTATGAAAATTTGAATATTATCGGCGGTTCTAGAACTGTGGAACCAGTTTACTGGATGTGATTCTTGCGACTGCATTTGAATTGATCTGTTCTTAAACTTGTTTAGGTGTGGAAATGCCGCTGCTGGCGAAAATCCATAAACTCCAATGACAGAACTAAATTGTACTTCTTCAGGTCATAATCTGCTTGTAGGTCAAGCAGCTTTAACTTATATTCTGGAGCCATAAAACCGATTTAATATCACTAGATTCGAATCAAATAGTCATAATAAAATTTCAAAGATATAGCGATAACTGTAAAAAAAAGAAAATTAACATCGACATAGGATCGCATCATGTTTGCCCACCCCTGATTTAAACCATTAACTGTTCTTGGCCGTCATATCCTCGAGTCCGAGTAAAATCTAAAGGGGCCAAAGAAAGTCTAGAAAATTGAAATAAAAAAATACGAATACCGTAATTAGCGTGCGCCCCCCACCCCCATAGATTTACAAATGCTCGACGATCATTTGACGGCCCTGTGTACTGTAATATAATTTCAACGGTGATTCCTTCACTTTATATACAGCCTGAGCATCTATTTCACATGTCATGAGTGCCTTTTACGGTCATTCATTTCATAATTCATGTCACATGTAATGCCACGCAAGTCATCACATTATGTAGTCTTTGTCACGTAAAATACCTCATCCACTAAGACATACATCTCACACGCCACGCACTTCATACACTATTTGCCCGCTTAAGTAATCTATGACACATGCCACGTATGTCATCTGCTCATATGTCACATGTCATCCATGTCACACATGCCACCCTTCGTCATCAGATTCGCCAACCTGGACCTGACCTTCTCCTCCGGGGGCCACTGCAGCATGGACATGAGGAACTTCTACAGCACCGTCCCGGCGATAACCCCGCTCCTCAGCGCCGAGAACATCACCAACCTGCGGGAGATCTACAACGCCAGGGCGCAGCAGGAGACCCGGAGCCGGGGTTCCTCCACCTCCGAGATCACCCCGACGCCGCACCACCAACCCCCACCAGGACGCCCACGAGGTCGGGAGCATGTCCCCCATCTCGGAGTCGAGGTCGATCTCCGCCGAAGAAGGCGGCGGGGGGCCCAAAGACGCGAGTCGAACCCCGCCCTTGCCCCTGTCGCCCAAGAGGCGGTACTCCCTCGGGGACATGATCAGGGTGGCACACGGGCGCCGCCGGTTCAGCGCCCAGATGAACTCCTTCGACGACGCGCTGAACCTGTACAAGCACAGGCCCAGCATCACCGACACCTACCTGGGGACGGGCATCAACGAGGAGGAGGTGGCCGGCGGGGAGGAGGATAACGCCGCCATCCTGAGCCTCGTCACGCGCCAGTCGTCGGTGAAGAAAAACATGGCGGAGCTGAAGGAGTCCTTCAAGAGGAGGCGCAGCTCCGGCACGGTCCTGATGTTCAAGACGAGCACGGAAGATGAGACCTTCGATTCGTCGCAGGACGATGATGACCGCAGGGGCGCCCCCGAGGTTGCCCACCCCCCTGGTATCGTTTCGCCGACACCGTCGCACACAGTTTTTATAAAAAACTAACGTATGATAGCATTCGGACTTTACGCATACACTCGGCATGAAGTGTAATAACAAATACAATGGACGCTTAATATTATGTTTATTGCTATCAAATAATTCAGCGTGTTCACAAGATCCAAATCTAATCACCTAGGATGATCTATTGACTAATTATATTAACCATATGTCGTTTGATTCTATGATATGATATATTATGTTATCTTTTGTTGTGTTATTTTTATGTTATTGTTTGTTTAAAAATATTCCGTTTAAAATCAATTAAAGTTTATTTTCCTTTATTCGATAATATTAATTAAAAAAAAAATAAATAAAATAGCCCAATCGCATATAAAAGAGTCTGCCCAAAAAAAAAGGACGATATTAGCCGGGCACATAAGAATATAAATGAAGCAGACAAGAAAGCAAGATTGTGCATATTAATAAGTCGAGCTTTAATTTAAACGAAGGGTAACTGTAAACTAGACTATTGTTAACCAAATTTTTACATGGTTACTTCCCTTTGACCACTTTGAAAATCCGCTTGCTTTTTTTTTGTCCATTTGCCATTAGTGCTATAAAAATGATAACAGAGAAAAATAAAATGAGGCACAAATAAAAAACGTAGTTACAGAGACGTTTTTAAGTTTTTGGTGGAGGGGGTGGGGGGATAAGGAACCAGTGGTTCTCACAGTGTGTCCAACTCGTGATGCTTTGGTTGGCTAAGGGCGAATTTATGATGGCTCTCAAAGAATACAATTTAAACGAATTGATCGAATCTGAGCCAAGTATATTTTATGACTCTGATCTTGATCAGCAAATCAATAGTTTATTCAACCATTCTGCATCTAGGAAAGGTCAGTAACTCACTATATGAGCAGCTGCACTGAAATGCATTCTAATAACTGCAGATGGAGGAACTGTTACATTCGGGGCTGGGGTGTCGGAAGAAATTCTGTCCGACACTTGGCAAAAGTACTTAACCCTAGCCCAACACCCCGGACCTGGATGCAGCTTTTCTAAACAAACATGATGCTATTCGGGTCCCACTTTGTATGTCTCTGAATGTCTCTACCTGGAGCAGCATCCTTCTCTCACTCACTCTCCTTTTCTCTCTCTCACTCTCTCTCTTCTTTTCTCTCTCTCTCTCTCTCTCTCTCTCAAAAACTCTTGTCATGGTATAGTTATGAGTACTACGCTCTCCTTTTCTCTCGCTCTCACTCTCTCTCTCGCTCTCTCATACTCTCGCTCTCATACTCTCGCTCTCACTCATACTCTCACTCTCGCTCCATTCTTTTCTCTCACTCTCTCTCTCACTCACTCATTTTCTCTCTCTCTCTCTCATAATCTTTCCTTCTCTCTGTCTCATACTCTATCTCTCACCCTCTTATACTCTTTCTCTCTCTCTCCCTCTCTCATACTCTCTCCATCTCTCTCACTCTAGCTCTCTCCATTTCTCTCTCGCTCTCTCATAATCTTTCTCCCTCACTCTCTCATACCCTCTCTCATACTCTTTCTATCTCTCATACTCTCTCTCGCTCTCTTATACTCATTTTTTCTCTCTCTCATACTCTCTCCATCTCTTTCACTCTAGCTCTCTCCTTCTCTCTCTCTCTCTCTCTCTCTCGCTCTCATACTCTTTCTCTCATACACTCTCTTATACTCTCTCTCTCATACACTCTTTCTCTCTCTCTCTCTCTCTCTCTCTCTCTCTCCCAGCTAGACGTAATAAGGTGCGAGATTTTGATTTGTGATACAGAATCCGTGACTGACCACTGTCCATTAAACAGGTCAGCCCATGGCGACAGACAATAGTCAACGTTGAATGGAGGAGGAGGGAAGGTGGCTATTGTTTTGATTTGAAAGCCCAGCCCTTCCCTCCCCCCCCCCCAAACACTTGATGTCACACTGTGACACGTGCGTCTTCTGGCGTTGAGCAATCTCATTACGTAGATCAATAATCCTGACAACAGTTGTCACATGAGCTGTGACATGTGGCACGGGAAGTTGACATTTTGTCATCATTTAGTGGCACGACAAAGTGAAACTGACGGCATAGTCTCACAGTATGGGGAGTTTGGACAGGACGATTTCAAATTTATTTTTACTGGCTTTTGGGCCACAAGGGTTTATTACTTTTAGACTCTTAGTCATAAGGGTTTATTACTTTTAGACTCTTGGGTCATAAGGGTTTATTAATTTTGTAATCTTGGGCCACAAGGGTTTATTACTTTTGGAATCTTGGGCCACAGGGTTTATTACTTTTAGACTCTTGGGCCACAGGGTTTATTACTTTTAGACTCTTGGGCCACAAGGGTTTATTACTTTTAGACTCTTGGGTCATAATGGTTTATTACTTTTGGAATCTTGGGCCACAAGGGTTTATTAATTTTGGAATCTTGGGCCACAAGGGTTTATTAATTTTGGAATCTTGGGCCACAAGGGTTTATTACTTTTGGAATATTGGGCCACAAGGGTTTATTAATTTTGGAATCTTGGGCAACAAGGGTTTATTAATTTTGGAATCTTTGGCCACAAGGGTTTATAACTTATGAAAGAAAGGCCTGGGTCAATAGCAGTAGGTTGGAATGTTCATATGAACTAATATGCATTAAAATTAAACGTCATTCCATACACAATCGGGTCGGATCAAACAGCCGAGCGGGTCATACTCTGTCCGAGGGCTGCACTTTTGCCCCCCCCCCCCAGCTCCAGTGTTTACAATGCTCACGGTATCCTTAGTGCCGTGTAAACGGATTAGATGTCAATCCTGTTGGATCAGTAAATGCCACGTTATCGAACATGTTTATACCATAATTATTCTGACCAAGGGGCCGTCTCTACACATAGGCGGCACGCCCAGGCACATAAACTACGGCTCTCGTTAGCATATGGACCCCCCGGCGCCAATTGACAATCTAAGAGCCCCCTGACACTGATTTTCCCACCCCACCTTTAAAAAAATGATATCATAGATAAAATGCTTTAGTAGGAGACAAGACTTATATTTTGCTGTCTCAATATCCAGTCACTGACCATTTGACTTTATTCATTTACCCCCCCCCCCTCCCCAATCTCAAGTCGTCACAATTTAGTCAGCCGATCGTTTGAAAATTAAACTGTGCCAAGTTACGAAATAGCAGACGTGAGAAACAGCAGACGTGAGCTCAGTTGGGTTTTTTTTTTTTTTTAGAATTTTATTTAAATGTATTTCCACCCGTCTTAACGTCGAAACTGACCTTTCAAGCTTGCCGACATTGATCGACCGGACTGTCCCTTCATCCCTCCCTTCCCAGCCCCCTCCCCCATCCCACACACACACACACACCCTCCTCCACATTTCCACTTGTCAGCCCACTGGTAGAAAGTTAACTGACACTATGATCACTAAGTGAAAGGAGAGAGAGAGAGAGAGAGAGAGAGAGAAAGAAAGGTGTTAGCAACTATTTACTTGATCTCTGAGCGACTGTCTATAAAAAATCGTAGACATGCCATTTGCTTTCTTTATGTCCAGCCAGAAACCACCCCCCCCCCGGGGGGGAGGGGGGGAATAAGCCGCTGGGATTTCTCTTAATTTCCTAATGGCCTCCGCCGTTAGTCTGACTCGGGGTGTCATAATGGCCTGGATTTAGAACACTGATTTCTTGAAGTACTTCCTGAAAAAAAATAAAATTACACACACTAAACAAAAAATGATCATCCAATGATTTTTGAATCTGAAAGTCATTTTGGTTCCTCCCCCCCCCCCACCCCCCCTTAACATCGCAACTAATTATAGATAGTAAAATATCACAGATCAAGTGTTGTGCAGTAAGTATTACACCCATCAAAGTGTTGCATGGGGAAAGTCAAAGGCCCGGTTTAAAAAGGCACATTAAAGTTAAAGGACATAGTGCATCAGAACCGTCGATACGAATAGACAAACATGTCAATCGCCTAAGTCCCCAATTTTTGAAAGCGCCCCCCCCCCGCCTCTCCAACCCTTTCCAGTACAATTACATCTCTAATACGATGCTACCATTTTACCAACAGATATGTTCTCTAGGCCACCTGAATATATTCAAAATACTCTGATCAGGTCTCCCCCCCCCCTTTCAGAAGGCAAGAACGTCACTTCCTGTATCATATGAACATAACGGTCTACACACCTGTCTAGACCTGTTGTTGTTGTCAACACTGATTTCAGACAAAGCTGGTGTCGTAACAGACTTACAACTTTATGCTGTCAAACGAAGTTTCGTTGATTGATTTGGGAGAGAGAGAGATGGAGAGAGATAGAGAGGGGGATGGGGTTGTGTTCGCATATAGAAAAATTAACGAATCATTTTAAGAACCCTCCTCCTTAAGGTAACCTTCCCTCCCCCCCGGGGTGGGGGTTAATGTAAAACGATATATGGCGACTTTTCTGTATGGGATTCTTCAAGTTAAAATGAACACTCTTGATAAATAAAAATCTATTTACAGATGGGGGATATTTCCTTCGTTAAAACTTATCATATCAACGTTATTTGTATGTCAAGTATCAGAAAGATTAAGGGCAGGTTGTCATGGTTTATCATCTTTTTTTGTTTCGGTTGTAGGATTGCATGGATATCTGTTTTATAACCTCATGTGTTTCGGAATTGTAAAGATATTTGTAAAGTCCTGTGTTACAAATAGCAGGCCACGAGTTTTAGCATTGAAGTGTCACTATGATCACAGCAATGAGCAGTTACATATATATATATATATATATATATATATTTAACTCACATATTCCCATAAGCCCGCATGTTCCCATAAGCTCCCGCATATTCCCATAAGTTCCCATATATTCCCATTCTCTCTCTCTCTCTCTCTCTCTCTCTCTCTCTCTCTCTCTCTCTCTCTCTCTCTCTCTCTCTCTCTCTCTCTCTCTCTCTCTTTCCTTATCTATCTTTTTCGATAATTGAAAATTGAATCTACTCATGCATGGCAGTTGATCATTGTGTAGCAGAAAATTGAAACGAAGCTTATAGTCCGTTTCAAAAATTGAAAAAACAGGAGTAGAATTTTACCTTACGTGGTTGAATATAAACACAAAGATTATAGTCCCATTCGCCAAATACTAAACAGGAGTAGAGTCAATTGGCACATATTCCCTTAAGCTCCCACTTATTCCCGTAAGCTCCCACATATTCCCATAAGCTCCTACATCTTCCCATAAGCTCATGCATATTTCCATAAGCTCCTAATATTCCCATAAACTCCCAGATAAACCCATAAGCTCCCAGATATTCCCATAAGCTCCTACATATTCCTATAAGCTCCTAATATTCCCAAAAGCTCCTACATATTCCCATAAGCTCCTACATATTCCCATAAGCTCCCACATATTCCCATAAGCTACCACATATTCCCATATGCACCTACATATTCCTAATATTCTCAAAAGCTCCTACATATTCCCATAAGGTCCCAAATATTCCCATTATCTCTCTCTTTCTCCTTATTTCCCTCTCTTTCTCTCTCTCTCTCTCTCTCTCTCTCTCTCTCTCTCTCCTTCTCTTTCCATATCTCTCTTTTTCGATAATTGACCTAGAGTTGAATCTCCTTATTCATGGCAGTTGATCATTGTATAGCAGAAAATTGAAACGAAGCTTATAGTCCGTTTCAAAAATGACAAACAGGAGTAGAATTTACTGATGCATAAAAATTTGACCGTCAATAGTTGAAAATAAAAACAAAGCCTATAGTCCCATTCGCCAAATACTAAACAGGAGTAGAATCAATTGGCACATATTCCCATAAGCTCCCACATATTTCCATAAGCTCCCGCATATTCCCATAAGCTCCTATATATTCCCATAAGTTCCTAATATTCCGATAAGATCCAACATATTTCCATAAGCTCCCGCATATTCCCATAAGCTCCCAAATATTCCCATAAGCTCCCACATATTCCCATTAAGGTCCTACATATCCCCATAAGCTCCTACATATTCCCATAAGCTCCTAATATTCCCATAAGCTCCTACATATTTCCATAACCTCCTACATAATCCCATAAGCTCCTACATATTCTCATAAGCTCCCAATATTCCCTTAAGCTCCTTATATTCCCATAAGCTCCTACATATTCCTATAAGTACCGACATATTCCCATATGCTCCCACATATTCGCATAAGCTCCCAAATATTCAGATAAGCTCCCACATTTTCCCATAAGCTCCTAATATTCCCATAAGCTCCTACATGTTCCAATTAGCTGACAGATATTCCCATAAGCTACCACACATTCCCTTAAGCTCCTACATATTCCCATAAGCTCGTAAAATTCCCATTAGCTCCTACATATTTCCATAAGCTCCTACATATTCCCAAAAGCCCATAATATTCCCATAAACTCTCAGATATTCCCATAAGCTCCCAGATATTCCTAAAAGCTCCTACATATTCCCATAAGCTCCTAATATTCCCATTAGCTACTACATATTTCCATAAGCTCCTACGTATTCTCATAAGCTCCCACATATTCCCATAACAAAGCCTATAGTCCCATTCGCCAAATACTAAACAGGAGTAGAATCAATTGGCACATATTCCCTTAAACCCATACATATTCCCATAAGCTCCCACATATTCTCATAAACTCCCACATATTCCCATAAGCTCCTCCATATTCCCATAAACTCCCACATATTCCCATAAGCTCCTACATATTTCCATAAGCTCCAACGTATTCTCATAAGCTCCCACATATTCCCATAAGCTCCTAATATTCCCATAAGCTCCTACATATTCCATAAAACACCTAATATTTCCATAAGCTCCTACATATTTCCATAAGCTTCTACATATTCCCATAAGCTCCCAGATATTCCCATAAGCTCCCAGATATTCCCTTATGCTCCCGCATATTCCCATAAGTTCCCATATATTCCTATTCTCTCTCTCTATCTCTCTCTCTTTCCTTATCTCTCTTTTTCGATAATTGACATAGAGTTGAATCTACATATGCATGGCAGTTGATCATTGTATAGCAGGAAATAGAAACTAAGCTTATAGTCCGTTTCAAATATTGAAAAAAAGGAGTAGAATTTTCCTGATGCGTAAAAATTTGACCTTACCTGTTTGAAAATAAACACAAAGCATATAGTCCCATTTGCCAAATACTAAACAGGAGTAGAATCAATTGGCAAATATTCCCATTAGCTCCCACTCATATCCATAAGCTCCCACATATTCCCATAATCTCCTACATATTCCCATAAGCTCCTAATATTCCGATAAGCTCTTACATATTCCCAAAAGCTCCCAGCTATTCCCATAAGCTCCTAGATATTCCCATAAGCTCCTCATATTCCAATAAGCTCCTAATATTCCCATAAGCTCCCACATATTCCCATAAGCTCCGACATATTCCCATAAGCTCTTTTTTACATAAGCTCCTACATATTACCATAAGCTCCGACATATTCCCATATGCTCCCACATATTCGCATAAGCTCCCACATATTCCCATAAGCTCCCACATATCCCCATAAGCTCGTAAAATTCCCATTAGCTCCTACATATTTCCATAAGCTCCTACATATTCCCAAAAGCCCATAACATTTCCATAAGTTCCTACACATTCCCTTAAGCTCCCAGATATTCCTAAATCTTCCCGCATATTCCCATAAGTTCCCATATATTCCTATTATCTCTCTATCTCTCTCTCTCTTTCCTTATCTCTCTTTTTCGATAATTGACATAGAGTTGAATCTACTTAAGCATGGCAGTTGATCATTGTATAGCAGGAAATAGAAACTAAGCTTAAAGTCCGTTTCAAATATTGAAAAACTGGAGTAGAATTTACTGATGCGTAAAAATTTACTTTACCTTATTGAAAATAAACACAAAGAGTATAGTCACATTTGCCAAATACTAAACAGGAGTAGAATCTATTGGCAAATATTCCCATAAGCTCCCACTTATTTCCATAAGCTTCCACATATTCCCTTAAGCTCCTACATATTCCCATAAGCTCCTAATATTCCGATAAGCTCCTACATATTCCCATAAGCTCCCAAATATTCCCGTAAGCTCCCACATATTCCCATAAGCTCTTACATATACCCATAAGCTCCTACATATTGCCATAAGCTCCTACATATTCCCATAAGCTCCTAATATTTCCATAAGCTCATAGTATTCCCATAAGCACCTAATATTCCCTTAAGCTCCTACATATTCCCATAAGCTCCCAGATATTCACATAAGCTCCTACATATTCCCATAAGCTCTCACATATTCCCACAAGCTCCCACATATTCCCATAGAATCCTAATATTCCCATAAGCTCCTACATATTCCCATAAGCTCCTACATATTCCCATAACCTCCGACATATTCCGATAAGCTCCATATATTCCCATAAGCTCCAACATATTCCCATAAGCTCCGACAGATTTCCATATGCTCCCACATATTCGCATAAGCTCTCACATATTCCCATAACTCCCACATATTCCCATAAGCTCCTAATATTCCCATAAGCTCCTACATATTCCCGTAACCTCCTACATATTTCCATTAGCTGACAGATATTCCCATAAGCTACCACAAATTCTTTGAAGCTCCCACATATTCCCATAAGCTCCCAAATATTCTCATTCTCTCTCTCTCTTTCTACTTATTTCGCTCTCTCTCTCTCTCTCTCTCTCTCTCTCTCTCTCTCTTTTTCTTTCCTTATCTCTCATTTTCAATAATTGACATTGAGTTCTATTTACTTATGCATGGCAGTTGATCATTGTATTGCAGGAAATAGAAACTAAGCTTATAGTCCGTTTCAAATATTCAAAAACTGGAGTAGAATTTACTGATGCGAAAAAATTTGACCTTACCTGTTTGAAAATAAACACAAAGCCTATAGTCCCATTAGCCAAATACTAAACAGGAGAAGAATCAATTGGCAAATATTCCCATAGGCTTCCTCATATTCCCATAGGCTCCCACATATTCCCATAAGCGCCCGAAAATTCCCATAAGCTCCCACATATACCCATAAGCTCCAACATATTTCCATATGCTCCAACATATTCCCATAAGCTCCCACATATTCCCATAAGCGCCTACATATTCCCATATGCGCCTACATATTCCCATAAGCTCCTACATATTCCCATAAGCTCCTAATATTCCCATAAACTCCTACATATTCCCATAACCTCCTAAATATTTCCGTAAGCTCCAAGATATTCCCATAAGCTCCCACATATTCTCATAAGCTCCTACATATCCCCATGAACTCCCACATATTCTTATAAGCTCCCACATATTCCCATAAGCTCTTACATATTCCCATAAGCTCCTACATATTCCCTTAAGTTTCTTCATATTCCCATATGCTCCCAATTATTCCCATTCTGTTTCTCTTTCTCCTTATTTCGCTCTCTCTTTCTCCTTCTCTGTCTCTCTCTCTCTCTCTCTCTCTCTCTCTCTCTTTTTCTCTCTCTCTCTCTCTCAGTGGCCCAACCGGCAGGGGGGGGGTGGCAGACCAAATCATCAATACATATTTTACTATATAAAGTTACTAAAAAGACTGTCAAACTGTTTTTTTCTATATGTGAGCCCCCCCCCCCCAGCATATTTTGCTGGTTGCGCCACTGCTCTCTGTATATATATATATATATATATATATATATATATAACTGTATTGACGACCTCTATGGTAAATGGACAGTAATGATTCATCGAAATTGATTGCACATCAAAGAGTCTTCACGGGTTTATGGATTATTGAAAATAGATGACTCAATAAGTGTACACGGATGATGACTCGTCATACATAATTGTAATCAGCTGACTCATCGCGAACTACTTTACATTGGTGACACATCATACATAATTGTAATCAGCTGACTCATCGCGAACTACTTTACATTGGTGACACATCATACATAATTGGAGATAGGTGACACATCATACATAATTGGAGATGAGTGACACATCATACATAATTGGAGATAGGTGACACATCATACATAATTGGAGATAGGTGACACATCATACATAATTGGAGATAGGTGACACATCATACATAATTGGAGATGAGTGACACATCATACATAATTGGAGATATGTGACACATCATACATAATTGGAGATGAGTGACACATCATACATAATTGGAGATATGTGACACATCATACATAATTGGAGATATGTGACACATCATACATAATTGGAGATAGGTGACACATCAAACATAATTGCAGATAAGCCATACATCATATATAATTGTAGATAAGTGACACATCATTCATACATAAGTGTACAAAATTTCAAATGCACATACCTAACTACAACAACAACATTGGCCAATGCAGTCTGCGGCTGACATTGCTTTAATTTTCATTCTCTTATTTTATTCTTGAAAGACGTTTTGTTGCCAGTGACCTATTAACCCATTCCCGCCCATCTCCCAGATGTTGATTATAGGGGGAAACTACTGGAACAAAACACCATTCAAACGGGAGACAATTAATTGTGTCAGGAAAAAAAAAAGAAATACCGAACATTTTGTAACAATTGAGATTGACAATTTAAATGCTAAAAAATCTGGCACACAGCGAGATTTAAGGAGGAAAAAAAAGTTCTATTGAATTTGGAAGCTGATGTCTGAGAGTCTGGAAAGAAAATTCTGAAGATTACTGATAGGAATTGAAGTAATTTTCTTTTCTAATTATGGGTGCTAGTGTGAACACAATGCTTTTCTCAATCAGCTGATTATGAAGAGTGATATGTATACATTTAGATATTGCGTAACCAGTTTAGACTATTTTAATACAATGTTATTATTACGTTCATAGTAATTAATGGTAGTGTTAACAAACGCCAAAAAGCTCAGACCAAACAGATTCAGTTTTACCTGACTTAATAGCTGCAGAGCTCAATACAGCGTTGACTTATTATCTTAATTAAATATTTGATGTGTGGTTATATACTGCACATTTATCTGTGCTATGGCTGTGTGGCTTAATACAGAGGGTGTCGATGACTATACCATACAGCTAAGTACAAAGCTTTTTTTTTTTTGGCTAATGATCATAGTCTCGCAACATAAGAAGAGTCTAAATAAGATTCGAATCAGTAATGGTGATTCATACTGTTTATAAAATCGATCTTTAAGAGGTAAACATAGATATTGTTTAAAGATTTAATTCGTTTTCATTTGACATTTATTGGAAAGATCTACCCTCCCACCTCTCCCCTCCCTTACGCTCAACAATCTTTGATTTTATTTCGAAAGGTAAAGAGAAACACACAAAATCAAACGGATCCCTATCTCTCTCTCTCTCTCTCTCTCTCTCTCTCTCTCTCTCTCTCTCTCTCTCTCTCTCTCTCTCTCTCTCTCTCTCTCTCTCTCTCTCTCTCTGCATATATCCACTAAAATGTCGTTGGAAAGGTTGTGGCTTGTCTCCCCCTTGCCGCACACTTTGAACAATAATGGAGCAGACCTGTTACAGGAAGAAAGAACAAAGGGGTGAGGGAAGAGAGAGAAAAAAAAATAATAGGAAAAAATAAAGTAGAAAATACAAGATGGCTGAATACAAGTTACCCAATAAAAATAAAGGAAATGGGGGGGGGGATAGAATTACGAAATACAATAAGGTTGCTCAGGGATTCTTAGGGATAGACGAAATGGGGCCCCCCAAAGCTTACAGACAATGCTAAAAGGGCCTAGCCAGGTACTTTTGTCCAGGGAGCCGAATATCTCTATTCGGGGCCTCTACCTAGAGCTTTTGAATTCATTATTCCCAAGAATCGTCCCATCAATGTCGATTACCAGGAATAGTCCCGTCAATGTCTACCAAGAATCGTCCCATCAATGTCGATTACCAAGAATCGTCCCGTCAAAAGTTTCCAATAGGTCGTGAAAGAATCGCTTTGTTGAATTCTCTGACGTTATCAATGCAACCATCTAGAGATGTGTCTCCCAGAACTTTCGACATTCATGCACCCATTTATTTATTTTATTTATTTCGTAATACTGAGTAAAAAGTAAAGTTCCCTTAAGCCTTAAAGGGCCATCGGGGCAGATGAAGTGTAGAATTCATCTGTTTCTATAACCTCGGCATATAAAAGGGATTGTGTGGTTAGCAGCCGCCTTTACTTCCCCAACTTTAAGTCAGGTACCCATTTAAAGCTGGGTAGACTTGTGGGACGACTTTGAAACACATTTCATCTGGAAAAATTCCCATGGTTCTCACCGAGGATCGAACCCAGGACTCTCAGGTTGACAGTCGAGTATCTGCACCACTCGGCCATACGTCCCAATACTGAGAACCCTTGGTAAAAAAACAACTTTCCTAATGTTTTTTTTTTTTACGGTAATTGTTTTCCCTCATTTCATTGTTTTCATTTATCCGTGCTTGATTACCAGAGGTTCTCAGCCAGGTGCTGCGAGTACACTCGTCAAGCTCTATGATACCACACTTTGGGAGACACTGATGTGTAGTCCCGTTAGTTAATTATAAGGACCAATGGATCAATAATAGGTCATCCAATAAAATCAATTGTAATAGTGCCAGTCGGGCACTCATTTTATTCTCTTCATACTTGTTTTGTTTAAATAAAAACAGTTTACAAAACGAATCTAAAATGGCAAATACTGGAATGCGTACTTTGAGTGTGGCCTATGACGTCATATTTACATTTTATTTTTCATTTGTCCCCCACCCTTTCATCACCCCGCCCTTAAATTAGACATGAGGGTCGGACAGTCAACAGATGGGTGGTTTAAGTATATGAACTAATATAAATGAAGTGTAAATGTAATTGATGTGAACGGGCTGAGTGGAGTGTTGAGCGGCCCGTAGTTGGCCAGCGTGCCGGGTCAAACAGCCAAAGTGGCCGTACTTGGACAGCGGGCCGGGTCAAACAGCTAAATGTCAGTAGTTGGCCAGCAGGCCGGGTCAAACAGCCAAAGTTGGCCGTACTTGGACTGCCGGCCGGGTCAAACAGCCAAAGTTGGCCGTACTTGGACTGCCGGCCGGGTCAAACAGCCAAAATGTTGGTAGTTGGCCAGCAGGCCGGGTCAAACAGCCAAAGTGGCCGTACTTGGACAGCGGGCCGGGTCAAACAGCTAAATGTTGGTAGTTGGCCAGCAGGCCGGGTCAAACAGCCAAAGTGGCCGTACTTGGACAGCGGGCCGGGTATTTTCATGTCGTTTATCATGTAGGAATTTTTTTTAGTCATATTCATATTTCCACTGCGCCGTATAGCTGCATACCATTTAGTCGTGCGCATCACCACAGGGGCGTGCCAAATGACAAGGATAGAAGGGTGGATTAGGGGGGGGGGTGAGGGTAGGGGGAGTAGTAGGGGACTGCACAATTTTTTAACATAAAATGATTACATTATCGACATTGTGTTTCATAGTTAGATTATAACTGTGTTATGTTTTTTAATCCACCATGACACTAACTGTACAATTAATGAATCTAAATACTTTGTTTCTAAATAATAATCATTAATTTTATTTAAAAAAATAAAAAAAAACAACTAATTAGTGCCAAAGCTTTTTTTTTTAATTGTTAACTTTTTAAAAAAATCAAAATCATAAACGGGAATTAAAAAAAAAGATATTTTAAATGTTAAATTGACTAAATTGGCTACACCGAGCTCACATCTCGACAAAAAAAGTGGGCTTGGGTGTGATGGGAGAATATGTGGGACAAAATGTGTGGGTGTTGAGGCAGGAGAGTACACCTCGTTATCTGTGATTGTGACTCAGTGTTGTGGCAGGAGAGTACACCTCGTTATCTGCAATTGTGACTCAGTGGGTGTTGTGGCAGGAGAGTACACCTCGTTATCTGTGATTGTGACTCAGTGGGTGTTGTGGCAGGAGAGTACACCTCGTTATCTGTGATTGTGACTCAGTGTTGTGGCAGGAGAGTACACCTCGTTATCTGCAATTGTGACTCAGTGGGTGTTGTGGCAGGAGAGTGCACTCGTTATCTGTGATTGTGACTCAGTGGGTGTTGTGGCAGGAGAGTACACCTCGTTATCTGTGATTGTGACTCAGTGTAGTGGATATCTCAAGACGTACAACATTTTCCCAGAGATCATCAATTGGTTGACATTAAGTTGGAACACCTTAGTACACTCCGTTCTTGTTGTAGGTTGTATGTCGTAGATTTATGTCGTAGGATGTATGTCGTAGGTTTTGTCGTAGGTTGTATGTTGTAGATTGCATGTCATAGGTTGTATGTCGTAGGTTGTATGTCGTAGGATGTAAGTTGTAGGTTGTATGTCGTAGGTTGTAGGTTGTATGTCGTAGGTTGTATGTCGTAGGATTAAGTTGTAGGTTGTATGTCGTAGGTTGTAGGTTGTATGTCGTAGGTTGTATGTTGTAGGTTGTATGTCGTAGGTTGTATGTCGTATGTTGTATGTCGTAGGTTGTATGTCGTATGTTGTATGTCGTAGGTTGTAGTTGTAGGTTTAAGTAGAGGATTGAAAGGACAAAAAAGTAAAAACGGTCAGTAGGAATAGAAAGAAAGTTGAGTACAGAGACGGAAGGGAATAGAGATAGACATAAATATATATATAGAAAGATAGATAGGCAGGGTGACACATAAATAGATAGACAAACAGATAGATAGATAGATAGATAGATAGATAGATAGATAGATAGATAGATAGATAGATAGATAGATAGATAAGGATACGTCTGGTCGTGTGGTAAAGTGTTCGACTGTCTACCTGCAGGTCAATGGATCGATCTCCGGTTGGACCAATGGACATTTCAGGTCATGATCAAAATCCACCCCCCCCCCCGGTATATTTCCCGTGGTGCCTCCAAGGACATTTCTGTACCGCCTTGTTGGAGATGAAAGAAGGACATACTAAAAAAACTGCCACCATTAGTAGTTTATATGATCTGAGAGATTTTGTCCCATCCTTACAGGGGCTTTACATACATCGGGATCGATAAACAGATAGATCCATTTTTTTTGCGTATCTCTTTCTGTATTCAGTCTACGACCTCATTTACAATTGGGTTAGGGTTAGGGTTAGACGTAGCCTTCCCGGGGCAGAATACCTTTTAGCGCCCCCCCCCCACACACACCATTCGAAAACCATAAAATATTATTTGTAAAATATATCATTTGGCGCCCTTTTGTGAGTAGCGCCCGGATGCATGATGCCCCCTTTGCTCCCCCTCACTACGGCACTGGGTATCGCCCACTATAGTGATCACCGTTGTCTCTCCAACTATGATAAGACCGTGGATACTGGACTCAACGAGTCGTCGAGTTCGCCCTGTAAGAACCGACCTGCTACATGATGTTTATTAATCTAAAGTTTTTTAAAAAAATAGAAAGACATTCAAAGTTAATTGGCAGTCAGTCAATAGGTAGTCAGTCAATAGGCAGTCAGTCAATAGGTAGTCAGTCAATAGGCAGTCAGTCAATAGGTAGTCAGTCAATAGGTAGTCAGTCAATAGGTAGTCAGTCAATAGGTAGTCAGTCAATAGGTAGTCAGTCAATAGGTAGTCAGTCAATAGGCAGTCAGTCAATAGGTAGTCAGTCAATAGGTAGTCAGTCAATAGGCAGTCAGTCAATAGGTAGTCAGTCAATAGGTCAATAGGTAGTCAGTCAATAGGCAGTCAGTCAATAGGCAGTCAGTCAATAGGCAGTCAGTAAATAGGTAGTCAGTCAATAGGCAGTCAGTCAATAGGTCAATAGGTAGTCAGTCAATAGGCAGTCAGTCAATAGGCAGTCAGTCAATAGGTAGTCAGTCAATAGGCAGTCAGTCAATAGGTAGTCAGTCAATAGGTAGTCAATCAATAGGCAGTTAGTCAATAGGCATTCATTCAATGGGCAGTCAGTCAATAGGTAGTCAGTCAATAGGTAGTCAGTCAATAGGCAGTCAGTCAATAGCCAGTCAGTCAATAGCCAGTCAGTCAATAGGTAGTCAGTCATCAGGCAGTCAGTCAATAGATAGTCAGTCTATAGGTAGTCAGTCAATAGGCAGTCAGTCAATAGGCAGTCAGTCAATATGCAGTCAGTCAATAGGCAGTCAGTCAATAGGTAGTCAGTCAACAGGCAGTCAGTCAATAGGTAGTCAGTCTGAAGGCAAGTGATATCGGCGATTCGGTTAACGAAAATATTGAATGGAAGATACATGAAGAATCAGATTGACATTATCAAGCAATCAGCAATGATCAACAAAAATTGATATTTGAATTTGAAAAAAAAAGACTGATAATTTGATCAACAGAGATTGATATTTTGACATACAGGAAACATCAACAAACAGTGCGAATTAAATCAATATCAACTCCAGGATGGATAGATACAGTAGATGAGTGCAGAGTTGTGGATACAACAATTAGCCCCTGAGGAGAAAAAATATTTACATCTTTTGCTTATCTAGTAAAGACAGGTCGGGGATTGGCCTTTAGGGAGTGGGGAGGGGATGTCGAAGGTTATCTCGACTCAAGAGTTCTGTTGATGAATGAAAACGACATTTCATGTTCTTGGGTAAAACATGTAAATAAACATTTCGTTTCCGCCTATACCCATAACATATTGGAATGAGTAACTGATACACCCACGTAAAAGGCGGAGCTGATGAAAAATAGAGCTAGGACTTAATACTGGTATTTCATGGTATATCATGGTCAAATATGATATATCATGGTCAAGTATGGTATATCATGGTCAAGTATGGTATATCATGGTCAAGTATGGTATATCATGGTCAAGTATGGTATATCATGGTATTTCATGGTCAAATATGATATGTCATGGTATTTCATGGTATATCATGGTCAAGTATGATATATCATGGTATATCATGGTCAATTACGGTGTATTAGCTCATAATTAAAATAATTACATTCATTTGCTCTTGGTGCGGCCCATCTGTAAAAGTTAGGAGCCTATTTTCCCCCGCAATTATAAAAAGTGTAACCACTCCTGAACCAATGAGATCATGAGTGAATTTGGTCTATTGTAACTCAAGAAAGAATACACGAATGATTTCCAACTGTTTTTTTTTTAATTAACTAAGAATAAAGAATGTATTAGAAAAAGTAATCTAGACAGAATTATCACCTTTGATTAGATTACACTGGTAAACAGTGAATTCATTGCCAGTGATATTTGAATCATTTTATACAAAGTCAACTATGCTGATTTAGAATATGTAAGTGATTTTGCTAGATTGGCTCTATTTTACGAGATAATTAAAATTAATAAAATAATGTATGCACCGTGTTTGAAAATTGTCAAGAATTGCATGAAGTAAAATAGTATACTAACAAACAGTAGTGAAACTGTTAATGGTCATGCAGAAATTTATTCAAAAATATGTGTAATAGTGTTATAGAGGAAAACATTTTCATTTGAAAAACTAATTATGTCTAATTAATTAATTAATTAATATGTTTATTGTCTATGGTAATGCATTAGCAAATCGCTGTTTGCTCGACTTCCTTTTGTGCGTGTCGTTGGGGCAATTGCGCTGGAGGCTCCAACAGTAGTCAGCCATCATATGTATGTCCCATCTTCCTTGATATCTCTTCTCCATCACCCTCATATCCTGATGAAACCTCTCACATTGTTCCTCACTGAAGTCCCCAAGGTTACCTGGAAATTTGTCTAAATGACTGTGCAGGTAATGTACCTTGATGCTCATATTTGCTCCAATGTTTCTGAAGTTAGCGAGCATATCTTGCACCAGTTCTTCGTAATTCTCTGCTCTGTTATTACCTAAGAAGTTCCTGACAACTGAAACAAAACTGTTCCATGAAGAAGCTTCAAGGTGATCCATGAAATTAGTAAAATTTCGATCGTTGATGAGTTCTCGAATCTGAGGACCGTCAAAAATCCCAGCTTTCAGCTTCTCCATGCTCAATCCGGGGAATGATCTACAAATATACTTGAAGCAATTGCCAGATTTGTCCAAAGCCTTAACAAATTGTTTCATTAAGCCTAATTTGATATGAAGCGGTGGGAGAATGATCTTATTTTTGTCAACCTAAGGCTTGTCGATGATATTTTCTTTACCTACAGTCATTGTTTCCCTTGCAGGCCATCCCACTCTTGTCTAATGATCTTGCCTTGCACTGCTATCCCAAAGGCACTTGAAGCATGGGCATTTTGTGTATCCTGACTGCTGCCCAAGCAAGAAGTTTACCATTTTTAGATCAACACAAATTGACCACTGATGCTCATAATAACGGACTTTCTGCTATAGTATTTTGATATTCTCATACTCTTCTTTAAGTGTTGTTGAGTGAGCAATGGGAAGAGATGCATAACGGTTACCATTGTGTAACAGAACAAATTTTAAGCTTCTGATGGTACTGTCTATAAAAAGACGCCAGTCTTCGGAATGGTAGTCTTGTAGTCCCATTTGGAGCAGAAGTCCAGGGATGTCATTACAGTAAACAAGATCTTCCTTTTGCTGGAATATGGAAGAAGAAACTCTTCTCTTTTCCTATAAGATGTTATTTTAAATTCTGGTTTGAGAAAATTTCTGTCATTGAGCCTGGACGCTAAAAGCTCAGATGCTTGCTTGGACGGATTTAGGTCTCGTATAAGGTCATTGAGTTCTTCTTGGTTGATTGGTTGAGGTGTTGAAGAACTTCCTTCAAAATCGCTTTCTTTGTTTTCACCTGCCAAAAACTCCAGATCTTGCCCCTCGTCGGATTCTGATGGTGAAAGCTATAATAATCCAGTAAACACTGGTATAGGAACTTCACTGCTATGTGGAATTGGTCTCCTTGCAGATTAAAGATCATGATAATCCCACTTAGATTTCTTGTGTCGATTGAAGCCTTTGACATTCACAATACAAAAATAACAATCACCAAAATGGTCTTTCGGATCTCGCCATACCATTGGTACACCGAACTTAGACTTTTCTTCTCACCGTAGGCTCTCCACACAGTTGTTGCAGAACTTATGGGGAGCCCAGGACTTCAGATATAATAATTTCAATGAGACACAACAGACACCAAACTTATTTCATTTGTTTTACACAAAGGGTACAATCATATTTTCAAGGGTGTCCAATATCTCAGAAACTAGAGCCAATTTAGCAAAAGCAGTGGCAGTTTTGAAATCAGCACCCATGAATTGTTATAAATTCATTCAAAGATTCTTGGCAATTCGCAAAAAATTTTCTTTTGTTGAGCTGTGTTATTAATTGCAATAAACAAACACCATTGCTCAGTATAGTAGTTTATATTATGGTTATCAGGTGTAATACACTGCCACCATCTCACATCAGTTTCTCAACTATGGTCAGTACGTGTAATAAACAGCCTATTTATAATATCAGTTTCTCAATCAAGGTCATTTAGTGTAATAAACAGCCTGTCACTAATATCAGTTTCTCAGTCAAGGTCATTTAGTGTAATAAACAGCCTATTTTTAATATCAGTTTCTCAATCAAGGTCATTAAGTGTAATAAACAGCCTATTTCTATCATCAGTTTCTCAGTCAAGGTCATTTAGTGTAATAAACAGCCTATCTCTAATATCAGTTTCTCAGTCAAGGTCATTTAGTGTAACAAACAGCCTATCTCTAATATCAGTTTCTCAGTCAAGGTCATTAAGTGTAATAAACAGCCTATTTCTATCATCAGTTTCTCAGTCAAGGTCATTTAGTGTAATAAACAGCCTATTTCTATCATCAGTTTCTCAATCAAGGTCATTAAGTGTAATAAACAGCCTATCTCTAATATCAGTTTCTCAATCAAGGTCATTAAGTGTAATAAACAGCCATCTTCTCATATCAGTTTCTCAACTTAGGTCATTAAGGTTAATGAACAGCCCATTTCTAACATCAATAAAGTTCATTATTTGTAATAAACAGCCAATATCTGATATCAGTATCTCTATAAAGGTCACACAGTGCATCAGACTGGCACAAGGTAAAGTCGTCTGTCAGAAAATGTCAAAATCTCCGTCCTGATGTAGGAGCTTTAAAACAATAACACACAATTTTAACTCGTGTACCACCACTTTGTTATTTTTCACTTATACGCCATAAAACTTGAGAAGATAACAACTGATTTCTCTTTCAGTCATTTCAAATAGGTTGTCAGCAGTGGCGTAGCGGGGACGGGGGGCAAGGGGGCATCATGCCCCGGGCGCTTCTCACAAAGGGGTGCAGAATGATATATTTTATATATAATAAATGGCTTTCGAATGGGGGGAGGCGCTAAAAAAGGTATTGTGCCCCGGGCGCGAGTTAACCTCACTACGCCACAGGCTTTCAGTCAAACTTATCATCTTGACATGGAGAGAGCTAGATTTGACATTATTCAACTATGTAGCTTTGTATTTACGATACAATATACATTGTGTATATCATATGATATCACTCTGTGGTCTTCTATCAACGATATACATGGCTGGATATGAGATCAATCGATGGATTTGAACCTCGTTGATGATATTTCCCTCTCACACATTGCAGTTAGGCATAGACCAAGCCCATGTAAACCTCACCACTTGATGCATGGGTGTGTTGGCGTAGGAAGGGGACTCCACAACCAACAGCAGTGGGAGATTTGGATAGGAAAAAATAAACTACTTGAATAAAAGTATATCTCAAAACGAAGTTATAAAATTCGCTTTTCGTATGGTATTGGCTTCAAAGACATTCCATACTCGGTAACTGAAATACAGCAGGCAGTGAGTGAATCGTCAGGTTCCGTGAAGTGTATTCGATGGAGATAGTACTCATTAAATATATTACATGATGTTGATTGTAATCGATGAACATAGTACTTTAATGAGAAAGTACTTATTAAAGATAGCACTTGGTGTAGAAAGTATTTGGTGTAGAGAGTATTCGATGTAGAAAGTATTCGGCGTAGAAAGTATTCGGTGTAGAAAGTATTCGGTGTAGAAAGCATTCGATGCAGAAAGTATTCGATGTAGAAAAGTACTCTGTGTATATAGTAGTCATTGCATTACTCTGTTCATTGACATTTCATAGAGAAATGAGCCCATAATTACATTACTAAAATGAGTCATTATATTACAGTCCATCATATTATACCCAATCATAATGCAGCCCATCTTATTACAGCTTATCTTACTACAGTCCATCATATTACAGTCGATTTCCAATATTGTGTACATGATCTTGTTGGGCCTCTTATTTATCACCTTCGTTAATACTTCATTATGTCCGCATTCTTTAAGATCAACATCCCATCTGCCTCTTGAACACCAAGCGCACCTAATGACTGACACTTGGGAAAAAAACTCGCACATAGAAACACAGGGCTGCGCAATTCACAAACTAATACACAACAGCGAACACTTGGAATATCCAATCAGTAATAGGAACAATGTATTCATAAAAAACAAAATAATATAAGTTTAATCCATCAAATCTATAAAAAGAATGATGACAAGATAACAATAAAGTCCAGAAAATTGTATAGTCACCAACGGCCCAACTTTTACACTCGTCAACTAGCACCTGTCCCAAATGATGAACTGTTTACTGTCGGTTAACTCCCTTCTTCATGTTCACCTACAACAACCTTCCCTCCTAACCCCACCCGATCTCCTCAACCAAATACCGCCATGCTCCACTGGTCACTCCGGTCACTCTCCATTGTCGACTTTGATCTTCCAACCTTTCACGATCAAAGCCACGCCATGCCTTTCAAACACGCTAACTGACCCAACACAGCTCTCACACCCACATATAATATTCTGACAGCAGATATTCTGTTGCGCAACTCACAAACTATTACACAGTACCAATCACCTTTCAAGTGTATTCTTGCAATGAAACTCGTAGAAAGACGATTTATGGAATCGATCTATTATCTAAACGATTCTGAATTTTTTTTTAAACCTCAGCAAGTTTTGTATGAATTGGAACTATACATATATTTTACACTGGAGCAGAGGAGGACAACAATGGGTTGGGGCTAGGGCACATAATGTAATATAGGGACCTTAAATAAAAAGATGAAAAAAAAATGTGTACAAAGTTGGGCTCATCATGAGTCGAGGCCCTATAGTGCCACAAAAATCACAAAATTAAAAGCGACCAGCAAATGGTCTGACAACATTGACCAGCAGTGATCCGACAACATTGACCAGCAGTGATCTGACAACAGTGACCAGCGGTGATCTGACAACATTGACCAGCAGTGATCTGACAACAGTGACAAGCAATGATCTGACAACATTGACCAGCGGTGATCCGACAACATTGACCAGCAATGATCTGACAACATTGACCAGCAATGATCTGACAACATTGACCAGCAATGATCTGACAACATTGACCAGCAGTGATCTGACAACATTGACCAGCAGTGATCCGACAACATTGACCAGCAATGATCCGACAACATTGACCAGCAGTGATCCGACAACACTGACCAGCAATGATCCGACAACATTGACCAGCAATGATCCGACAACATTGACCAGCAATGATCCGACAACATTGACCAGCAATGATCCGACAACATTGACCAGCAATGATCCGACAACATTGACCAGCAATGATCCGACAACACTGACCAGCAATGATCCGACAACACTGACCAGCAATGATCCGACAACATTGACCAGCAATGATCCGACAACATTGACCAGCAATGATCCGACAACATTGACCAGCAATGATCCGACAACATTGACCAGCAATGATCCGACAACATTGACCAGCAATGATCCGACAACATTGACCAGCAATGATCCGACAACATTGACCAGCGGTGATCCGACAACATTGACCAGCAGTGATCTGACAACATTGACCAGCGGTGATCTGACAACATTGACCAGCGGTGATCCGACAACATTGACCAGCGGTGATCCGACAACATTGACCAGCGGTGATCCGACAACATTGACCAGCAGTGATCCGACAACATTGACCAGCGGTGATCTGACAACATTGACCAGCGGTGATCTGACAACATTGACCAGCAGTGATCCGGCAACATTGACCAACAGTGATCCGACAACATTGACCAACAGTGATCCGACAACATTGACCAGCAGTGATCTGACAACATTGACCAGCAGTGATCCGACAACATTGACCAGCAGTGATCCGACAACATTGACCATCAATTATCTTTTGATCAGACTTGCAAACAGCCTTAATGCTGAATATTTTGCTGATCATCTTCATCTTGCTACTAAAACTGAAATGATGCGGAGCAGAGCTTTGAACCGGAAGACATCAGTAAAGCCACCGCCGATGCATCTGAACTGAAAACGAGTTTTTATACAACTTAAAGCAAAGCCTGGCTTTAGCGATGCGCGACCAAGCCATAGTGTGTGATTGACATTTCATGTCACATTCATTAGACCAGTCGGAATGATGTCGTCTGCATGTTGTACTGCAGTTAAACTGGTTTTGCTGTAAAAGCTTTGATTTAGTTTGTCGTTTATTGATAGGTTAACATTTTACTTTATATCAAACAGGAGCCCAATCACGTTCAGTAGCTGGATACTTCGATAGAAACTGACTTCACATGTGAATCGTCAATTCACATTACTTAAAGATAAACATGTAATCATGATTAATAAATAAAATGACCTCATATGTGAATCGTAAGTTCACATTAGTTAAATGTAAGCGTGCAATCATAAAACTGGCTTCATATGTGAATCGTAAGTTCACATTACTTAAATGTAAGCGTGTAATCATAAAACTGGCTTCATTTGTGAATCGTAAATTCACATTGTTTAAATGTAAGCGTGTAATCGTGTTTAACAAATAGTGTGTTGGGCCCTGTTTTACTAAGGCTCGTTGTGGGATTTAATGTACCCTGAATAGAGACGACATGAAAAACGGGTTAAAACTTTTAAAAAAATGCTGTGCAGTAGCTTGTAATAAACTTAAGCATTCGGCTGTAGGGTATAATGTAAACTGCGCCTCCCCCCCCCCAATCAGGTAAACTGGGGAGTCTGGTCACCGTACATGGGGAGGGGGCGGGGGGCGCTCTCTCGAAGAACGTATTTTGCCTCCCCCCCCCCCCATGTCAAATTATAAGATTGTCTCGAAAATCACAATATATAAATTCACAAATATAATTGGCTGTTTGAGAGTCTCACCTGCAGAGGTTTGCTCAAAAAATTGCTTAAAATTGAGCTTCATTCACATCATTTATATTTGACCCCTCCTCCCTCCTCTCCCTTCCTCCATACCACAATTCAAAATATTAAAATTAAAAAAAAAAACCATCCAGAATGTGTTTAATATATAATCATAATATATGTATAGTTCAGCATGAATCAAATACAATTGTGGCCAAGTGATTAATCATAACAAAATGGCAGTCCCATCAGGCAAATCGCTTAAATCTGTACTTAAAAAAACCTGGCCAGCCGTGGAAGCTGCCAATGAATTACTCACATATAGAAATCAATACCAATAATGTTTTTTTTAACCAGCTATCCTAGCCAGCCAATCAGAACTCCCAGAGAACAATGTGTTTTTAAAGGCCATTAATACGATTTCTATTCAAGCATCGGTGAATTAATGAACAAAGATTAGAGTTCCGTTTTAAAAATCTATTCGATCTGTTAAAAGTTGAGCTTTACAAATAATTTCCTGGTGTGTGTGTGTTTCACGGCTGTCCTACATTGCTTTATAAATTATCATCTGTTATTTATCTATAAATTATAATCAATCTATCGTTCTAGCCATCTAACTAACGATCGATATATCATTGATCTACATCTACCATCTATCTCACACACCCAAGATAAGAATACATCTTAAAAAAAACATATACACGAAGAAGAAATCAAAGAGAGATATAGATCCATTGTTTTTGTAAAACTAAAATAAAGAAATTACCTGTTCTGTTGTTTTTATTTGTTTTTAAAATAAATTATTGAAAGAATAACCTAATCCTTTAGTTAGACCCCCCTCATATATAAAATAATTACAGAGTACATCTACTTGTTCGTTAGAATTGCTTCACTTATAATTACCATAATTACAGGATACATTAACCTGTTCGTTAGAGCTGCTTCACTTATAATTAACATAATTACAGGATACATTCACTTGTTCGTTAGAGTTGCTTCACTTATAATTAACATAATTACTTTTGTACTTTGTGTTTAATCCATTTAACGGCCTAGCTACAGAGAAGATTGTTCCTTTTATGAAAAACTTTTTTTTTAAGACCAATAAGAGTCATGGCTCTCAACCGGGGGTAAGCGTACCCCAAGGGGTGGGGTAAATGTTGTGCTGGGGAGGGGGGGGAAGCATTGACATACATTTTTCGTTTAAAACAACCAAGAGTTTGAAGATGGCCGCCAGTTTTCTGTGTGTACACGTCACCAAACCACGTGACCAAGTATCGCGTTAGAGAGGTCAGCAAATTTCGTTATGAAAAAAAAAAAGGTACATTTTTCGCGAACTTGCGTGTGAGGGGTCCCCCGCGGACATACATTTCGCACCTTTCGGGGTACAGTCGCGAATAGGTTTGAGAACAGCTGTATTCGAGAAGGTTATAGGCCTACTGTATCTTTATCGAAGCATTGACTCATTTTGTTTGTTTTCTTTTTACCTTACTAATAACATGCCCAGCAGCTCCACTATATAGACAACTTTCCAATCAACATGGAGGTTAAGTATGATTGTAGAGCAGCCTTACTTTATAGTCAACTCTCCAATCAACCTGTTAGTTAAGTATGATTGTAGAGCAGCCTCACTTTATAGTCAACTCTCCAATCAACCTGTTAGTTAAGTCTGATTGTAGAGCAGCCTTACTTTATAATCAACTCTCCAATCAACATGTTGGTTATGTCTTATTGTGTTTTGCATTCCTCACTCTTGCGGTACAGCGTACATCATCAAAGTTCACAAAATTCCCCAACCAACAGACAACAGTGTACTGAAGCCAAAGACCTGCAGGAGTGTCAAGAATGTGTCTACCTGCTATGTGTCTTCATTCCTGTAGGCTGCATGACACGCCAGTGACACGTAGCTGCGTAACAATGTTACGGCTTGACAGCTGAGCTATTCATGTCTTCATACCCGGCATCCTCTTTGCATATTTGTCGTTTGGTAGTTTATTTCATATGTTTTTTTCTTTTTATTATTATATTTATTATTCTTGTTTATGCAGAATTCCGGACTCAAATTGGTTATAGAGCATGGGTGGTGGTGGGTGGTGGGAAGCAGTAAAATCTAAATATATAATTAACGAATCGAGAATCCGTGTCTGCAGAGCTCTGTCGTTTATCTGAAACGTTCCAAGAACAATCCCAACAGAAATAATAAAAACAATGACGCTTCATATACTCTTTACACATGACACGTTTTACTGATGTAACAGGCCTAGAATTAAACACGCTCTACTTATTGGACATGCCTAGAATTAAATTATTTTTTGTTTTTCACTTTAATTATATTTACATCTTGTGAAATGTATCCCAAATAGTACTATAATTAGAATTGTAGTAACTTGTAATCATGAACCATCTGTTATCTGCACAGCAATTCATCCTACATATTGAATTGAATGCCCTCCATTCAATAACGTTTATGATTCACTTCATAGTCTCCATTGGTCCAACGTATGTCCGCGGTGTCTTATACACTAGACTGTACACTACTATACACTAGAGTCTAGACTGTACACTACTATACGTTAGACTGTACACTACTATACACTAGACTGTACACTACTATACACTAGACTGTACACTACTATACACTAGACTGTACACTACTATACACTATACTGTACACTACTATACACTAGACTGTACACTACTAAACACTAGACTGTACACTACTATACACTATACTGTACACTACTATACACTATACTGTACACTACTATACACTAGACTGTACACTACTATACACTATACTGTACACTATTATACACTAGACTGTACACTACTATACACTAGACTGTACACTACTATACACTATACTGTACACTACTATACACTAGACTGTACACTACTATACACTATACTGTACACTACTATACACTAGACTGTACACTACTATACACTAGACTGTACACTACTATACACTATACTGTACACTACTATACACTAGACTGTACACTACTATACACTAGACTGTACACTACTATACACTAGACTGTACACTACCAGACACTATAATGTACACTGTACTATACAAATGTAGACACTGGCTCGACACGGCATAAGTATAATGATGCTGAATAAAGGACAACTCCGGAGGAAACGAAGTTAGCATATTGTACTATCATTGTACTATGGTCAAAATAACACAAAGACTGACCTTGATTAGAACACCACTGGTTGAGTTGACATGGAATGACCCTTATATGAACCATGTCTGTTAGTGCTATTAGTATATTGACGTGAAAACTCGTGTAATCGACTAGGGACTTCCGCTGCCAAAGGACTCCCTTTCAGTACAGATTCATACCAAGCCTGATGCTACTGGTACTTTGTACTGATAGCTAGTACTTGCCATGGTTAACAAGTGTGCAAAATATGAAAAGTGTGAATTACTGTCCCTATGGTCATCTGGGGGTCGCAATGCGTGCAAAAATGGACGACTATGATACTTAAAGGGGCCCACCATGAGTACACTATTATTGATTAACAGGAATTCTCTATCAAAATAATAAACACATATATGGTACTTACTAAATGTATAACAAACACCATTTCATGTCTTATAGGTTCTTGGCTATACCGTGTCAAATATTGATGAAAACTGTCTGAAGTGCAATGTTTGGAATTTTTTAGGGCATTCTGTGTGCAAGCTATACTTGAGATAAATACATTATTCAACTCCGGATAAAACAATGAGTAAATACTGAAATTTTCAGTCTGATACCTATTTTAGTTTTTGAAATATTCACGTTCAAATATCGCGAAAATGTAAATGTCACGCGAACTCTTGACTACCCTTAAAACTTAAAAAAATCATATCTAGGAAAGTTTTTGACTAAATGGCCTGAAATTTTCAGGAATCACTCAACTTTGAATGTACCACAAGCCCTGAAAATTTCAGGAAGATCCGAGAGGGTCGGGTGAACAATTGTCAAAAAACTGGTTCCTTTCAACTTATCTTTTAAAAACCTCTTTGTTCGGGTACAAAGTCCGGAGATGGATCCTAAATCTTTTGTTCGGGTACAAAGTCCGCAGATGGATCCTAAATCTTTTGTTCGGGTAGAAAGTCTGGAGATGAAGTCATCATTCAACACCCAACTCACAGGTAAGTTAGACGTACTGAACTATAAACCGTATCATGGACTCACTTCAACAATGCTGACAAACAAAAAGTTGTATGCAATACTTCAATAACCAGTCGATCATTATTATTTTTTGTTTTTACTAATCTATTCTGTTTATTTATATTTTTTTTAATGACATGCACATTTTGTTTTCTGACATGACACGAGGAAATACTGACTGATAAACTAAGCGGAGGGGGCTGGCTGGGGGAAGGGCGAACATCGGTGGGAGACACTGGATCGATATTTGATGATAGCCGAAAATTGTTCGACAAATAACTTTTTTTTTTCTTGCGTATGTGCGCGCCCACGTGTGGTGAAGTTTGTGTGTCGTTTATGTGGGTATTTAAATGTTTTGTTGCAAATGTCACCAATATTGACATTTGGGGTGTGCCATCCATATTGACATTTTGGCGTAACAGCAATATTGACATTTGGGGTGTGTCATCAATATTGACATTTGGATGACGCCTGTGAGCCATTGATGGTATCTCAGTTATTACATTCAATAGACAGTTAACGGGTCTCAGAGACAGATGCAAACACAAACATAGAAACACACACGAGGAACAGACATATAGAGGTACACACACACGAGGAACAGACACCTAGAGGTACACACACGAGAAACAGACACCTAGAGGTACACACCCGAGGAACAGACACCTAGAGGTACACACACGAGGAACAGACATATAGGCAGACACATGTACAGATCTAAGGGCAGACAAACAACACAGACGTTGAGGCAGATAGATTTACATGATCAGAATCAGGCGTAGAACAGACAGAGATTCAGAGACATACCATATAGACAGACATAGAGACTAATTCAGATATATGCACACAACAGTCAGAATCAGACTAGCACTGACCTCTACAATAGTGAAACTGTCTATCCCGTTCATTGTTTACTACTTCTTTTTGTTTTTAAACAAACAAACGTAGTGTCAAGGATTCCCAGAAGAAAAAACAGACAACACGAAAAATGTAAATAAGATACGCACACAAGCACGCACACACACGAAATATTTAAATGAAAAAGTAAAACAATCAAATACAAGACGCAAAAATTATATCGTAATTCTATTTTATTGCATTGAACAAACAAAAGAAAACTTGATGTGTAATTGATATTGCAATATATATATATATATATATATATATATATATATATATATATATATATATAGCGAAAATTAAATTGATGGTGATATTATGTCACAGTTTATATTGAAATTATCAAGTCACAATTGTATTATTATGCCAATACAAAAATGAATGCGCTATACAATTTGTTATCTACAGGTTAAAAAACATCGTGTGTGTGTGTGTGTGTGTGTGTGTGGTGAAGTATGTCCCATGTACGTGTACATAATTATATACAATATACACGTACACATTATGATATCATGTACATTGTCGAATACAAAAATATTATACACAGTTTTATGTTCATATAAGTACAATACATCTGCAACATTTTTTCTTTTTTTCTGTTTAAAAAAAATACATAATAGATACAAATTATTTATTAATCGGAAAATGTAAACTAAAAAAAATTAAATAAATATTTTAGAAATAAAAATGAATCAGACACTAGTAGCGACATAGAGATTATTAGACTGAAGGCTAATCCTATGTGGTGAGTTAATCCATGGATTAGTGTATGCAGTACAGTTCTGTTTTTTTTTTTGTTTCACTTCCTTCCGAAACAATTAAATTTTTTTGATGGAACAATGTTTTTTTTTCGACGTTATTGATCTAAACAGAGGTGAAAAATAATTGAGTTTAGTAAAAACATTTTTCTTTGTTTACAGGTTTGAACCAGGAAGGTCAAGCTTCACTGAATTCTTTACCTTTTCCAACATATCTTTTTTTTTCAATAATGTTTTCTTCTCCCGGGCCTCAACCAAGTTTAATCCGCCCATGAAGTCGAATGTCTCTACGTATTGTTTTATTTATATTTTGTAGCCAATGATCGCATTCAAAAATGCATGGTCACGTGGTGAAGAAAGATGAAGACTCATTGGCTCTTTCGTTTTCATAAAACTAATCACAGATATTTACTACAAATTATGGCTACACACATCACGGCCTGTCGTCTATTTGATTTCAGACCATTATGTCGTAATCTGCACACATTGATGATTCAAACTATCTTATTTATAATGTTATTCTAAAACATATAATTAATTGTCGCTTTCTTCATTATGAAAAAAAATATGTAGGCCAGATATACAATGTTTTACAATCAACAGGCATCAATAATATTTGTTGTTTTAAATACAATGGTTGTAACTGTTTTAATAGACAAAAACAAAATATTGGGTGATATAAATTCACAAAGACTGTCAACAAACTATTCATTAAAAAAAAAAACCAATATACTCAGGTATATTATTTAGAGCTCATTAACATAGTAAGATGTTTTAATGAGTTGTTACAATAGACGTTTGTTTGTACATGTTTGTAAAAAAAAATGTACAGAATTTGTGATATAAACTAGCAGACGACGAAAACACTTGATTAGAGATGACAGAAAGGAAAAAAAAACAAATGCACATTGGGATGTCACGTGATGATGACGCTGGCGATAAATATGTTTACAAAGTAATAAGGAAATAGACAGAGTTGGCAGCTATATCGTCATTTGATACATCTCACTCGACAACAGTCGATCTTCGAGAGTATCAAGCTTCGAATGGCAGTATGGTATAGTAATGAAAATGCATTTCTACTAACCTCCCCAACCCAAAAAAAAACTGTTTTTAGTTCTTTCCCCTGTATAAAAGATTTGCACATTCTTGTCCTAAGTTGGCTTGAGTACGCACAACCCGTATTACGTTTATGTATTAGCGCTGTGTTGCAGATGAATCTCTAGGACAGCCATGGGCCAACTACGGCCCGCGAGCCAAAGCCGGGTCTGTTCAATCCGGCCCGGCGCATTCCACTCGTTTCCAATTTACGAGCCAAGTGTGGCCCGTGGCATAAAACTATTGCCCACCCCCTCTAATCTAGAATAAGTCGGTCTAAGCTTTGAAGTTGAAATTTATAATTTTTTTAACAGCAGCGAAGGAAAGGGTTACTGCGTGTTGTGCGGCCGCACGTGGCGTTGAACTAAGAAAGGGCCGCCCGAAAGAGCGCCGGAATTATTTTTATGCTTTTTTTTTTTTTCAGATTGAAATGAGGGCGCCAAATAAAAATGTAACCCGCACAGGGCGTCACAACAGCTAGCTGCGGCTCTGCATATCAAGGATTTGTTTGTTTTTTTTTGGTCGTCTGACTTTAAGTTGCATCTAGTTGTTTACGTTGACTTTTTTTTTTTTTAAATATAGTGAGAAGGGAGAAGAGTAGAAGAGAAAATTACTGGAAACTTTATTTGTGAAATACAATGTCAGCATAAAGATGGTCAGGCATGTAAGATACATGTGTTTAAAAATAATATAGATGGTAAACAGATCAACAAAGTAAACCGCAAGACATAAATGAGTGCAAACGGGTAGAAGAATACCAGTCAGATTGAATCACAGATGAAACCAACACAGCGCGTGCCGTCAGACACACAGACTTTTACATATGTATATAAACATTTGTTGAACAAAATCCGACAACCGGAAATAAGGCTGAAACAAATAATAAAATGTGTGATTAATGTTTGAACAAAACATACGATTTTAAAAACAAAAATATTTTAATGGCATAATTATGGCAGTAAACATTAACATTGAACTAACACGTGGTATACACAGACCGTATTAACATTTTGTTGATTCATAATTCATGTTGTCGGCTGATTTGCTTTTTTTTTCTTTACATAAGAAAATAATTCGATACAAATTGCGTCATCGAGAAAAATGCATTGTGGGAATAACATCGGACGAAGCGCAACCCACCCCATTTTTTTATTGAGTTACAAAGAAATATACACACGCGCGCGCACACACACAAACACAGACACACAAACATATTTAAATGTGGAGGAACACTGATTTTTTTTTTCTGAAAAATATAATATAATAATAGCGATTTGGGTTCTGCGTTAAATCGAAAGTAAAGAATTAATATAACAGTATTCCAGTTTAAAATACAATCATGAAAAAAAAATAACCTCGCCTGCCGATCAAGCCTAAGGGGATATAACTCTATGCAAATGTTTTGCAGGGTACAGCTAGTGAATAATAATTGGAAACTAAAATATAATAAGTATGTAAGAATCAAACGAATAGCGCATGATAAAATACGACTTCTCGACCAGTTGTATTTTCTTTAGAAGCAACAATAAAAGCTATGTACAGAGTATGTATTTATATACATATATATTTATACTTATATAAAACATTATCACAACTTATATGGGTTTCTATTTCTCTATAGCGCTAACAGAAGGCCACAGAGAACACGCACGCACGCACACACACACAAAACTTGCACCCACACTTAACTCAATCACACATACACACAAACACACATACACACACACAAATATACAAGTGCATATGTAAATATTTAGAATATGAGGTTGTATTTATCACGACGAATGACTCTCTGACCAGATTTTGTTTAACATTGCAACAAAAGTAAAACAGAATTGCAGGATTATTTCAGAAATGTACGCGGCTTTCACAAGAAAATACAATTACTTCCGGCGTTTTTCTGATGGATAAACAATTCAACGGCTTATGGTCTCTCCCAATGTCAAATGGGATTATTCTTTCTAAAACGGTATTCTTTTTTTTTTTGCCAAATTCTTGCTAAAATGGGATCCTTCTTGTATGTATTTATTTTTATCATGTCTCATACCATCAGGATACAGACAGGTAGGCCGACATCTGCAAAAGGGCCGTTAAAAATCCATAAAATGTTCTGGCCTCGGGCCACAGAAGTCTTAAGACCGGTTCTGATGACTTCAAGATAAGTAAATAATGCTCACTATAATTATATACATATATATATATATATATATATATATATATATATATAAGCATGTTATTACTGAAAAAATGATTGCGAAGGCCCAAAAGAATGAGATACAGAAAGAAAAACAAACAAAGGCGGAGGTAAACAGATCAAGGCGGAGGTAAACAAACAGTGGCTAAACTAGAAAGGGGGGGAGGAGAGGTTGGCCCGACCCGGGGCTGCGTTTAATTCGCTACCCTGACCCCTCCCGGTGTGGTGTCTGCGTACTTTAGAAAATTTGGCACGTGAAAGGTGCGTGAGCCACATACACTAAATCATTTACTTAGAACATTAAAAAAAAAAAACAAGAATTAGTTGTGGCGAACATTTCCCCCTAAATTAAAAAAACAAAAACAAAACAATAAATTTAGCACACCTTTTCAAAATAATCAATTGGCATTTAAAAAAAAATCAATGTCTTTAAAATTATTTGAAACTTCACTGCTATTCATTCAAGAAATTTGAAACATAAACAGGCGATGCCATGACAACAGGTTCCACACTATCATTGATCTGAATATAATTCATAAAATAAATGAGGACAATCAGCAAAATCTCTGCTCATAAAAAATGAAAAAACGAATTGTGAGACCCTAGAGATGTCTTCAACTTTGACCTCACCACACATACACACACACACACACGCATACACATCCTAAAACTGATTCTATCGCGTCACCAAGAAAAGAAAGCTGGGTTGGATAACATCTGCCGGACACTGTCTAGTCGTAAATTGTGAGTGGGTGTCGGCCAGTGGCTGGGTGCAACATGGTGGCGGGGGGGGGCGTGGCTGGGATGTCGACATGACCTTATTGGACTGGTCGCTACCTACGCTTTTGGCTAAAACAAGAAATAAATATTCTTTGGGCTATATTTTACCACGCACAAAGAAATTTTGTAAATAATACATATTATAGTGAGAGCTATTCTTGACCGCTTGATGTTTTTTTACAGTTATTACATCTATCTATCCATCTATCTATCTGTCTATCTATGTATCTATCTATCTATCTATCTATCTATCTATCTATCTATCTATCTATCTGTCTGTCTGTCTGTCTGTCCGCCTCAAGACCTTTCGAAAGTCCGCCTCATGTGTGTCTATCTATCTATCTATCTATCTATCTATCTATCTATCTATCTATCTATCTATCTATCTATCTATCTATCTATCTATCTATCTATCTATCTATCTATCTATCTATCTATCTATCTATCTATCTATCAATGTATTCATCTGTCTGTCTTTCTCTCCTTCCCGCTCTCTCTCTCTCTCTCTCTCTCTCTCTCTATATATATATATATATATATCTATATATATATATATCCTTCCCTATATATATATATCTAAGATAACACACTATGTATGCATAACATTACACAGGTCTTGAGGCGGAGAGTCGAAGGGTGATGAGGCATGCATTCAAAGGGTGGTAAGATATATAAAAGAGAATATGTGTACTCATGGGGGGGGGAAGTTAAACAAAAAATATAATTAAATAATTATTCAAACTACTAAAAAATGTTCTTGTCTAGACTGGTTTTTATTTTCTGCTTACTGGAAGCTCACGTGTGTGTTAGGGTGAGGGTCGGGTTGGACGGCACACACCCCCGCAGCAATATGTTTTTACCGATTCACTTTACTGACATTTTTTTTATTTTGAAAGGCGTTGACCGCTTTTAGCCACCCCCCCACCCCTCCCACATTCCCCCATTGAAATAAATAAAAATATGGCAAGCTCAGTTTCTGGATGCACGACCACGTCTCACCCCTCTCTCCCTTCTAATCCTTGGCCCCCGGGGGAGAGTGGGGGCTACACCTCCCTCTCCGCTCCCCCCCCCCAACCATTTAAATTTATTTTTCTCCCCTCTATTCTATCATCATCAAAGATCTGCTCGGTTCCATCCGCGTGATGTGCAGATGTAGAGACTGGAAGTTATCGATCTAAGGGGGGGGGGTGGGGGGGGGGAGGGAGTACATGCCGGTGGAGAAGAATGGCAGTGGAAAGGGTTGGGAAGTGGGTAAACCTACTACTGAGGGGTAAAGTAAAGGTGGGGGGGGGGGGCGGGCGGGAGTTAACTACGGGTAGATGCAATACACGGTACAGTGTAATTGCCGGCCTTGGTCTCGATCAATACATGAATAGATCAACAATTTCTTTTTTTTAAACCTGTCGTAATGTTTTTGAAAATGGCAATGTAATCTATATATATATATATATATATATCTATATATCTATCTATCTATCTCATTGTACTCTCTGTGGAGAATTATAACACGTACAAACCAAATTAACAAAAGTTAATCAAGATATTATCGAATGATTTACTGAGTTGGAACAAAACTATCTCATTCCTCTTATCTATCTATCTATGCTATCTATAAACAGACAGATCTATTTCTTATCTATCAGGATATCTATCTATCTATCTATCTATCTATCTATCTATATATATATCCATCCATACACCCACCCATCCATTCAATATATCTATCCATCCATTCATCAATTCATCCATTTATCTATCTATCCATATACCCGGTTTGTCAATATAATAGCATGCAGCTCTCTCTTCCCTTAATTATGGATCATCATCCTAATTTTCAGAAATAATTGGGCAATCGCAGTCCGGATATAAGAGAAATCCTAATATTCGACACACATTTAAAAATTACAGAATTGACTGAAATGACGCACTGGCGTATTATCGAAGCCAGTTAAAGAGAACTCAATTGAAAGTCTTTTCTATGCCAGTGACATTATAATAGCTGTCAGCGGTAAACTTCTTTTTTTTATAAGGTGGAAACAATCTGCGCTAAATCAAGGCTGACATATATATCAGAACTTGATTATATCCGTTTTTCTATGTCAACTTGTGTAGCAGAGACTGTCTGTATGTACATATTGATTGAGTATTATCAATCATTGAATTGATGGAGATATTCAATAATAACTTACGAAAAATAAAACATAACCATCTTTCTCTGTATTACTTCCCCTTATCTATGCCCCCCCACCCCACCTATCCATCTCTCAATATGTGTGTTAGGGGTGGGAGGAGGAGGGGAGTTCTATGTCCAGCGCAAATCAATCATCGAAGACGGATCGAACGAGCAATGCCTTGTATTCTGCATGCACTCCGGTCTATTGAGTCCGGCCGATCTCATTGAACATTTGCACGTTCAATGGCCGACAACCAACTTTTTTGTTGTCTCTGTTTACTTATTCTCAAGCGACATTTTTGGAAACATAGGGACCCAAGGAATGAACAGATGGGTTGATGCATTTGATAGGTTGATATTTAAAACCGTTGGTAGGCTGGCGAGTGGATGGGTTGATACAGTTAACAGAATAGACTTATGGGCTGGTGAGTGGGTGGCCTGATATGCTGCTAGGCTGATTGATTACTTTACTGGGCCACTAAAAAGTTAATCGATTGATAAAAAATATTGATAAGTTAATTGTTTCCTACGTTGGTGAGTTTTTTTTAAGTACAGTTGATTAGATGTATGTGTATGTGTGTGTGAGTATGTGTGTGTGTGTGTGTGTGTGTGTTTAAAGAGATTTATCAAAATAAATCAATATATACAACTCTACAACTAACTCCCAACCTGGTGTAAGCCTGACTTTCCAGCATACAACAACTACCTTCACTCATACACACAGGTTGTATGAACTAATACATTCACTCATACATACAGGTTGTATGAACTAATACCTTCACTCATACATACAGGTTGTATGAACAAATACCTTCACTCATACATACAGGTTGTATGAACTAATACCTTCACTCATACATACAGGTTGTATGAACTAATACCTTCACTCATACACACAGGTTGTATGAACTATGTATGGGGGTGGAGTAAGTGTGTTGATAACTTGATATGTGAGGTGGCTGGGGGTGGAGTAGGTGTATTGATAACTTGATATGTGAGGTGGCTGGGGGTGGAGTAGGTGTGTTGATAACTTGATATGTGAGGTGGCTGGGGATGGAGTAGGTGTGTTGATAACTTGATATGTGAGGTGAATGGTTGGGATGGGGGTTGGAGGCTGAAGAGGGTAAGGGTACAACGAACGAACACAAACGCACGAACTAAACAATGGGAGATGGAGAGAAGAAACAAGAAGGGGGGAGGGTGCAAGATTATTGGTCGAACTATCACACAGTATCAGATTTTGGTTCGAGTAATATAGAATTATTAGATTTGAAATATACACACAATTTTGCTGAATTATGTAAAATATAAAATTTTTTTGGGACCCACATCGAATTATTTCGCAACCCACTCTTTGCGGACCCCCCCTCCGGGACTACAGCTAAATAGTACATATTACATACTTCAAATTAAAATCCACTCAAGTACGCTCTCAAAAAGTACCCACTTTCTTGATCAGACGTGCAACTCACCAACACATACGATGTCTATCAAACATCTCATAGTTTAACCTAATTCATATAAGGATAAGAAAATCTTACCCCCCACACCCACCCTAGACTTTCAAGTGTGAGTCAAGTAAACAATCTTTAACAAACTGTCAACATTATCGCAAAAGAAAAAAAAAAACAATGAAATATTTGAACGTTTCCTGTCCTCCATACAGACTCTCTAAACCACATTTTATTAGCTTAGTTAGAGTTTGTTTTAAAAAATATAAGATTATCAATAATGAACGAAACAAAACACCCCCCCCCTCACAAACACAGAGTATTTCTTGTTTACGTTTACTGTTTGAGATCCAGACTAGAGTTCTCTCTTTGTTTTTTTTTTTTATCAAAGTGCATGTACATTTTAATCCATCGGTGGTGAATATATATATATAGGCTGCATTCAACCTTTCGAAGTGATCGATCGATTGATTCACTGATTGATTTTTTTCTTCAGAGCGAATGCCATAAACACAAATGTTGCTAAATAACGACCGAAACTGATTTATTTATCCACATGAGCCAAAATATTTTTAATTACCGCTGGATGACATACGCAGGGCCGTTTTTACGTTTTAGGGGGGGGGCATAAAAAGCAAAAGAATATCTGGGGACCCATAAGCAAAGGAACATCTGGGACCCATAAAGAAAGGAACATCTGGGGCCCATAAACAAAGGAAATCTGGGGGACCATAAGCAAAGTAACGTCTGGGAGCCCATAAGCAAAGTAACATCTGGGGCTCATAAGCAAAGTAACATCTGGGGTCCAAAAGCAAAGTAACATCTGGGGGCCCTATGCAAGAACGATATCCTTTGCACAAGTGGGGCCCCACTGCTCTAAATGTTTGTTCATTTTAGCCCCGGATCCCCACCCCGACAGATGCCCAAATGCCCTTTGCTTTTTTTTGTGGGCATAACTTTAAGCAATGCATGCCTGACAGAATGTTTCATTCGCACGAAGTAAAAGAAATGTCAGACTTTATTTTTACTTTTACACACCAATTCATTAAACCTTTGATTTGTATAGGGTTAATGTAAAATAAAGGGAGACAAGTAAGTGCGTTGGGCTGCCGCCTAGCTGGTCTATCCGTTAGAATGGTTCTGCTTTTGATATGGAAATCTAAACGCCTCGCCTTATTTATTTCACTTTTATATATTTGAGACTTTTATGGTTAATGGTAGTGATTTGTACAATGGAGTAATTTCAGTAAATTAACGGTTCTCTTTAAACAAATTTCTATACCAACTAAATTTTACGCTCACTGGGGAGTTATCTTTTAAAGTCAGCAACTTGGGTCGAGCATATTCTAAATAATCATTAATTTGTATTCTCTTTGTTTAATTATAAAGGAACATGAGAATTATTACCTTACTCACATGTGTACCTTCACACAGTTAAGTTAACAAACAATTATAATGAACATAAGCAAAGTATTTTCATACGGTTAACATAACAAACAATTATAATAAACATAAGTACTTTCATAATTATAAATAGTTTTAGACTCGGGGCATAAACAAATCATATTAAAATGACAAATGAGTGTAAGCTGTTGGAACAAATAAATAAATGCATGTACATTCATTCTTGTTGAAACAATGCATAACAAGGCATAATAAATATAATGTCCTTACTTATAGCGAGACATAGGTATACAAACAAGAGTTCATAACTACCATTTACAAAAGCAAACGCTTCTCATAGTTCAAACCAAATATATACATACATACATATATATATATATATATATATATATATATATATATATATATATATATATATATATATATATATATATATGTGTGTATATATATATATATGGTTTTAACTAAAAAGACTGCAATATTTTTTTTTAAAAGTACCTTTATACGATAAAAAAACAGCATTATTAAGATAATTTCATTGCATAATTTGCATAATAGTTTTGAATTTTACTCAACAGGGTCACGTGATTTTGTTGTGTCATCATACTAATTGGCATAAGCTAATTAAATAATAAACACACAAAAAAAAAGCAAAATAACAGGTGTGATTACGAGCATGGTGGAGTGGGGACGGGAATGGGTAGCAAGCAAGCAGGGCCGTCTTAACACATGGGTC
This sequence comes from Bulinus truncatus, assembly GCA_021962125.1. Taxonomy (NCBI): domain Eukaryota; kingdom Metazoa; phylum Mollusca; class Gastropoda; family Planorbidae; genus Bulinus; species Bulinus truncatus. The sequence goes on from JAGDYQ010000008.1 coordinate 10,589,173, forward strand.
CCGAATAGAGCTTGCCTAAGGGGGGCCATAATAGTGCACATTTTGTGCTGGAGTGAAGCTGATGTAGGGCCCTAAAAAAAGTGGTGGTCAGGTGCCCACAATTAAGTGAAGACGGGGTTAGCGACTCTTTATTGTTATTCGTGTGTAGGGGGGAAAATGGGAGCATGATAGGTGAAACGAAATATACATGAACAAACTGTGTTGGAGGAATAATTGATAGCGAACCGAACGAGAGGAGATTTATATCATGAAATCTATCTTTTTGACTATATCGTTCAAAAAATTCCTGTTGATAATATGATATTCCTGTTGATAATATGATATTCCCTGTGATAATATGATATTCCTGTTGATAATATGATATTTCTGTTGATAATATGATATTTTACAAAAAAATATTATCACGCTGACTGGAATGTGACGCCATGTTCCACTAGCCCTCTGATGTATATTTTATCCAGCTTTTTGATTTGTGTCTCTTATTCTGCTTTGCACTGCGTCTATGTTTGTGTTTTCATTATCTATACCAGCTATGGGCAAATTACGGCCTGTGGGCCCACTCCAACCCTACAGACTGTTCAATCTGACCCTCGGCTCTGCACTCATTTCAGAGTGGCACTAACCATCTATGTTATGACTTTGTATCATCTATATTAGTTCATGTCAACACTTCACCCGTCTTCTCGGACACATTTACGTACCCACTACGCACTGTGGCAAGCGGCTCAAAATGTTTGCCCACACCAGATCTACTAGGGGTATTCACGAGGTCGATCAAAGCCTCGTTCTGGTTTTGCATATATTGTAGAGATTAATAGTCGATTTAATAGATTCAGTGAGTAAAAAGTTACGAAATAATACAAAATAATAATGACTGATTGACAAGGGTCCGCACTGAACATAACGTAGACCTGAGTACTGCTATAAGACATGCACCCAACTCTCCCTGGAATATAAACGTTTAGAGCTGTTCTCAAACATTGGCGCTTCGCGACCCACATTAATACAAGTTCTGTTTATTTCTACCCGAATGTACAGAACGAATTAGGGACAGAAGAAAGAAATGCCGATATATAAAGTGTAAATATTTTCCGTTAAAAGTAATTATTTAATTACTAGCTGCTAAAACCTTTTGCATAGAGTTAAATTCCCTTAGGTTTGATCGGTAGGTTAGGTTATTTTTGTTTTCGGACAGATCCGATTTTTTTTTCAGGATTTTATTGAGACGCGGGGAAGACGCCATTTGAATTCTTGAATTCTACTTTCGATATAACGCAGACGCGAGACCTCTATTACTTATATAGATTTATAGCTATCCATACTTTGAGAACCACTGCTCTATAACACAAATGTTTGTTTTTTGTTGGGTTTTTTTTTGCAAAAGAGGTTTTATCCAATATAGGTCCATTAGATTGATTTTAACTTGTTTATAATACTAGAAGTGCTGGGTTTCGAATACAACAAATTTAGAAAGAATTACAGTACCACCGGATTTGGAAGAAGGGGAAACCAGAAGCTTAAATAGCATCTCCCGGGGAGGGCCATCAAAATTGCCGCCACATTTCCGTGACAAACAAAAAGTAAGTGGTTAAAATGCTGCCCTCCGTGGTTACGGACGTCATGGGTGAACCGCACCCTCCGTCCCTCCCCAAGTTACGCCACGGAGAAATCCAATGAATGTTACCTATGGGTTAGTCCATATGAGTGGGAAAACTGATTGAACAAAGCAAATTTAAAAAAAAAAACACAAACATTGTGTATAAAAAAAAACTAACCCACTAAAAGCCATAAATCAACAAAGCACTACATCAGCCCATGAATGTTTTGTGTGTGTGAACGAGGTTGTCACTAACACATTGTTGATACTCTCTCTCTCGTACAGTCGTGACAGCAAGACATAACAAACTCGTCCTACGGTCTCTTTGACTAATGGCACGACCTGCAGCCAGACATTATGGAAGTTTTGTTGGCATCATCCGTGTGAGTGGTGTCTGTACAGTGGGGGGGGGGGGGGTGATGGGGGATGGTGTGTACAACTCGCAGCGTGAGATTGACGTACATTGTCTATAGTAAACCGAACCCCCCTTCCCCCTTACAAAACGTAACATAGATACGAATACGAATTAAAAAAAAATGTTCTGCTACACATCAGTGTTAATGCCTCACATAAATACAGAAGCAAATTTAGAAATGTTACATTATTGATTTTTTATGAGAAATTGAAAAAAAATAATTAAAATTTAGTCACAAAATTTAGAAAAAAAAAAAAAAGAAAAAGATAAAGAAATCAGGCTAACATTTTATATGATTACTGATTTTAATCCGGTCTGGTATTAATAAATGGTAATAAAAATAAAATTTAAAAAATTGAATTTCAAAGAGAAATTAAAAAAAAAAATATAATGCTAACTCAGAATTGGTCAACATTGCCTGACACGTCACAATCCAAACATTCGAGCATCATACGATGTTTCTGATTTCATTGTTTGAAGAGTGTGTGTGGCGGGAAGGGGGGGCAGGGGAGTGCGAATTGTTGGAAATAAAAGCAGGATGAGAAGAAAGATGTGCGGATGGGTAGTGAATGATGTTGATTGGGGGTAGTGGGGGCTTATGAAAGATGATCTGTCAACGTGAAACCCGCGTAAAAAAAATGTTATAACAAAATGTCAAATAAACAAATGCAAAGGATGAAACACGATGTACACATTTCAATGGCAGCGGTACGGCAGTGTACACATTTCAATGGCAGGTGTACGGCGGTGTACACGAAATGTAATTTTTTGTTTTCTTTTAAATTCCACTCCATGAACTGAGTTTTTGGAAAAATTCAAGTTTATTTAAAACGAAAAACAACAACACATTTTTTGTCCTTTCCAAATGAAACAAGTTTTTTTTTTGTTGTTTTGAAATGAAGCTTCACAATTTTGAATGACTCCTTTGAACCCATCAACAGCTCGGCAATGGGTAAGTTTGGCGAATGAACAGACCGGTGAAGCAGTTTTCGATGTTTACTGGTCTCTGCCTATGCAAGACGAGACGAAGTTTGACCATAATGTCATTCAATCCCTTCACTCGAGAGACGCAAAAATCCATGACCTGAGGTAATCGTCGCGACTTTTTTTGATCCTATTGTTGGTAAACAAAAAGATGTTATGGGCGTCTGGTCATTTAACTGACCAGTGGTCAATATATGAAATGTTGAATGATCGTATGCAGGAATCATCAGCGAGAAGACGAAAGCTGTGGTCTGGTCACGGTTGAACGAATTCATTCATCCCATTACTTTGACATCCCCCGGTGAATTAATTTTCTTTGATCGCATGACAACTGGACTGGATCCGTTGTGGATCAAACCAGCACTGCTACCACAGTCGATGGAGATATGTGTCCTAATTCTTCTACGTATGACGTCATGTAAACCACACGAAGAATCGTATACTTCCTGGAGTTTCGTATCCTGTATATTATCATGTAAACCACACGAAGAATCGTATACTTCCAGGAGTTTCGTATCCTGTATATTATCATGTAAACCACACGAAGAATCGTATACTTCCCGGAGTTTCGTATCCTGTATATTTTCATGTAAACCACACGAAGAATCGTATACTTCCCGGAGTTTCGTATCCTGTATATTATGTCGTTTTAGTTGGCAGATGAAAGTTTCAGTTGGTAGATGAAAGTTTCAGTTGGTAGATGAAAGTTTCATTTGGTAGATGACAGTTTCAGTTGGTAGATGAAAGTTAGACTTGAACTGCAGCCAAGTTGAAAAACAATTCTCTTTATTAAAAAAGGAAAAAAATCTGAAGATATTTTTTTAATGTTGACCATATATCTAACCTTGGCATTTTTTTTTTACAAAAACTTTTCAAAACGACCAATTTTTGAACTGGTCAATTACTTTGGCTTGATAAGCTTCCGTGCTGATGTTGTTTTTCGGTCAATATCAAAAGTTCTCTCAAGGTCGGGCATGTCTTTCTCTGCGAGCGAAATCACAGCTTGTAAAGACACAAGAGAAAAACAAAACAAAATAGTTCAGTCGATATCGATTCCTGCTCTGTTGTCTGATGGTTTCATTTTATACAAAGCAGATTTCAAGCTGTTTGCCAACATTGAATTTAACAATAAAAAGAAACGAATAACACTAAGAAAAAAGCGAAATGTAAAAAAAAATTGAATTGATGATGTCAGCATTATAAATAAAAAAAAACGTCCATAAGGACGGATCCAGTACGAGCTGAAAGTTGGTTATCTATCCATACGTGCAAGCTGTGTGTATTCTATTCCGTATTTTTTTTTGTTTGTTTGTTTTGAAAGAAACAGAATACTTCTGAATAGTCAAGTGTCACATGTGTACGAATCCGTACAGATCCTTTTTGAAAAAAATTCAACTCAAGAGCAACACATGCGTCGTATCAGCCAACAGTGAGATGAGATAGGAGCGTATCAAGTCAGGGGGGTGGAGGGGGGTGGGAGCTTTAAGATCTCTTCCATAGAAAGAGACGAGGAGGTAGAGGAAACGTCGCAACAGAGAAAAATAATAAACAAACTGTATCCGGGCGAATAGCTTCTGACAGAACACACACGCACACGCACGCGCGCGAACACTTGAAAGCTGTGACATGCCCGGGGTCCACTGGTCTTGATGTTAATGCTCCTGTTTAGTCAGGCATGATGCGAGACGTACGGATCTACTGCAGGCGAATCTTCACATAATTGGTTTAAATAAAATACCCCTCTTGAACAACTCTGTTACCTGTGTGGTGTGTGGTGGTGGTGGTGGTGGTGGAGGGGAGGTTGACAAAGGCTGCAGGCAGTTCACTGGTCATAGCCGTACCGGACTAAACGCTACACCAAGTACCTTACGTACTATTCAAAACAGAACATATATATCTTTGTTTTCTTCCTTTCAACTCAGCGGGATTTCCCGATGGACTTTTTTTTCTTAAAAAAAAGTCCGTTAGGATGACGCAGTGCGGGGGGTGTGCGTCGATTAGTCGAATTCCTCCACTTTGAAAAAGTTCCTCCACTCGGGCCCCACATTCAACGGGCTCGTTATAGAAGACCTATTGCAGAACGTGGTCTCCTCTTCAGAATCCAGAGATCTGTAAAAGTAATAAAAAACACAATCTTAATAAACAATACAACGCTGTTCGTGTTTATTACAGTAAATTATGCAAGTTCAAATTTTTTTTTTTCAAAAGGCTAAAACTCTAAAATTTCCTAAACTAGAGTAAACAAATTTATGTTTTAATGTCTATTCGCCATAACTAAATACATTAATTTTCTTATATTGACTTAAATTTTGTTGACGTTAAAATAATGTGCGTCACCATAGGCGTCCACATAGGGGGCCCCGCAAACACCCGAGGCGCGAGGTGGGGGTGAGGTGGGACATAAGGGGCACCTGACAAGTGAGGGACATTGTCATACATTTTTTTTTTGTTTAAAGAGGACCCCGATTCATCATTTGTTAGCGAAGAAGCCCATTCACCCCCGTCACCCTAAGTTGTTAGCGACGTCACTGCTTGTTACAAAATGGCTACATTTACTTTCATCCTATGTTAGTTCTTACTGTACAATCAGCATATTACTTGCAACTGATAACAGTCTCTTTAGGATTAGTTTCATTCCTTTTTAAACTTTCTTCGGGCTTACTTTTTTATTTTTTTTAAAGATTTTATTTCGTTAATTTCTGTGGAATTGCCAGGTCACTGACCTGAATAGGCCATCACTCCCCCCATCACTCCCCCCATCCCCCCCACCCCCACGCCACACCCAGCCCTCTTCCTTCTTTGAAGTCTCGTGACCGTTCAGTGAGTCATGTGATATCTCCCAGTCACGAACATAGACTGGCAGCCACGGCCGCGCTGTATTAGTATGGTGCGATGGGGTGCGAAACACCAGGATGGCAGCTGCTCAGGGGTGGCTAAATATATCTTTTAAATACATTTTATTTATTAAAATATATATATATATATATATCTTCCTACCAATTCTAGATTCGTACAAATCTTTAATCCTGTTTTTTTTTTAAATTACGTAGAAACTTCTATTTATAGAACATTAAATATTCATAAATGGAATTGTCCAATGGAAGAAATCTAAACGATAGTGTTTAGACAGAAGGTAAACAAAAAAAAAACTACTGTTTTACAAAGAAAATTGTTCCGGTACTCGTGGAACTTGTGCTCTCTACCTTTAGGCTTTAATATTGAGAATAAAGTAATAAGCCTCAAGTAATGTTAGACCAAAGTGAGTACATGTGTCCAGTGACGTAGTGAGGAGGGGGAGCAAGGGGAAGCATCATGCCCCGGGCGCTATTCACGAAGGGGCGCCAAATGGTATATTTTACATATAATATTATATGGATTTTTAATGGGAGGAGGAGGGGCGGCGCTAAAAAGGTATTCTGCCCCGGGCGCGAGTTAAGCTCGCTACTCCACTGTATGTATCCACATGAGCATGTTGTTTCAATTGTAAAATGTCTAGAGAAGATTTAGTATATTAAGTGGGGGTGGTGGCCGGAAAACAAACGAATGGCCTAATTATGAGAGAGAAAGAAACAGACACCAAGCTAAACAATCAAGAATGACTCAATGACAAACAATTAAAATGCTGCTAAGCAATCAAGAATGACTCAATGACAAACAATTAAAATGCTGCTAAACAATCAAGAATGACTCAATGACAAACAGTTAAAATGCTGCTAAACAATCAAGAATGACTCAATGACAAACAATTAAAATGCTGCTAAACAATCAAGAATGACTCAATGACAAACAATTAAAATGCTGTTAAACAATCAAGAATGACTCAATGACAAACAATTAAAATGCTGCTAAACAATCAAGAATGACTCAATGATAAACAATTAAAATGCTGCTTGTGAAATAGTATGTGCATGACGTTGTTTACAATGTATGGGATTTAACTAAAATTGTTGTGTAATAAATGTCATATTATACTATCGGTATTGAACGACCGAAATTATTGTGTGTAAAAAAAATATGTCGTTAATAAAGTAAAGCAACGACCTACTAAAAGTAATAGTTTGTATTGTTTAAAAATGCTGTCATTGTTAATAAAATACTGATATTCAAAGGCCGAAATGTGTGTTAAAATGATGTAAAATAGTTAATGAAGATGTTGTTTTTTTTTTAAATCATAAGCAGTAATCAAACTGACATCAATAACTTCATTAATTATCATTTTAATTTTTCTGTCAACTTGAGTGTTGCTCGAAAACTCCCATAGGGATTGTAATTAGCGTGAGCACTACATGTTATACACAAGTGCTCACTGCCACCCATCCAGTCATATCTCATACGAAAACGTCTCAGCGCCAAGTGTATTGACAACCTGACCCTCGACAACTCGTTAATTTATTCTGATGGTCAGTCTGATTTCCTTGGCAAGCACTGGCGAGAATAGATCGATGACCAGATATTGAATGAATGATTTCCTTTTTTTTCTGTCCCTAGTGCATGGTCAATATGCTGGTCAATATTTCAGCACCGGTCATTATGGCATCCTGCAATGACCGGTCAAACCGTCATCAATAATGTGGATAACATGACAATATCACATTGAGTATTTATTCACCTCGGGATGAGAAAAAAGACAAAATACTGGAGCTATTCGTTAGTTCAATGGTTCCCAAATTGTAAATCGCCCCCCCCCCCCGAGAATATAATACAACTAGCTGTACCCTGCAAAACCTTTGCATAGAATTTATACCCCCTAAGTCTTAATCGGTAGGCTTGGTTAATAATTTTTTTTTTTGGTTTCGGGCAGATCCGATTTTTTCATGATTGTATTGTAAACTGGGATACTGTTATATTAATTCTTTACTTTCGATTTAACGCAGAGCCCAAATTGCTTTTATATATATATATTATTACATTAGATTGTTTGTGTTTTTTTTTTCATTATTCTTTCATCACAGGTTTCTTGATGGGTCGCGGAATTACAAAAATTTTGAGATACAATGCATTAGATTTTACAATAACGAAAAAAAAAACGACAACTGTGCAGCTTAAGCAGCGGCTCTATACCAATAGAGTTCGAGTCTTCGGGAATTATAATACAAAAAAAACAACAACAACAAATACGTCCATCATGTATTTGTGTGTCAGTGAGTCCAGACCCATATGTACATGGTCTCTACAGTCCACGTTAATAATTGAGTGGACATGACATGCTTGGCTGCTGTCAATGTGAGTCATCTGTGGTTATGATTCATCCGTCAGGTCGCAGAGGTAACTGATGGTTAAAAAAAAGTGCGTTTGTGTGTAGGGGTGGGAGTGGGGGGAGATTAAGGAGAGTGAATAGGTGGATAGATAGATAGATAGATAGGTGGATAGATAGATAGATAGATAGGTGGATAGATAGATAGATAGATAGGTGGATAGATAGATAGATAGATAGATAGGTGGATAGATAGATAGATAGATAGATAGGTGGATAGATAGATAGATAGATAGGTGGATAGGTGGATAGATAGCTAGATAGATAGGTGGATAGATAGATAGATAGATAGATAGGTGGAAAGATAGATAGATAGATAGGTGGATAGATAGATTGATAGATAGGTGGATAGATAGATAGATAGGTGGATAGATAGATAGATAGATAGGTGGATAGGTGGATAGATAGATAGATAGGTGGATAGATAGATAGATAGATAGATAGATAGGTGGATAGATAGATAGGTGGATAGGTGGATAGATAGATAGGTAGATAGGTGGATAGGTGGATAGATAGATAGGTGAATAGATAGATAGGTGGATATGTGGATAGATAGATAGGTAGATAGGTGGATAGGTGGATAGATAGATAGATAGATAGATAGATAGGTGGATAGGTGGATAGGTGGATAGATAGATAGATAGATAGTTGGATAGGTGGATAGATAGATAGGTAGATAGGTGGATAGGTGGATAGATAGATAGGTGGATAGGTGGATAGATAGATAGATTGGTGGATAGATAGATGGGTAGATAGATAGATAGATAGATAGATAGGTGGATAGATAGATAGATAGATAGGTGGATAGATAGATAGATAGATAGGTAGATAGATAGGTGGATGGATAGATAGATAGATAGATAGGTGAGTAGATAGATAGATAGATAGATATATAGATGGGTAGATAGATAGATAGATAGATAGATAGGTGGATAGATAGATAGATAGGTGGATAGGTGGATAGATAGATAGATAGGTGGATAGGTGGATAGGTAGATAGATAGATAGGTGGATAGGTGGATAGATAGATAGGTAGATAGGTGGGTAGGTGGATAGATAGATAGATAGGTAGGTAGGTGGATAGGTAGATAGATAGGTGGATAGGTGGATAGGTGGATAGGTGGATAGATAGATGGATAGGTGGATAGATAGATAGATAGGTGGATAGGTGGATAGATAGATAGGTGGATAGATAGATAGGTGGATAGGTGGATAGATAGATAGGTAGATAGGTGGATATGTGGATAGATAGATAGATAGGTGGATAGGTGGATAGATAGATAGATAGGTTGATAGGTGGATAGATAGATAGGTGGATAGATAGATAGGTGGATATGTGGATAGATAGATAGGTAGATAGGTGGATAGGTGGATAGATAGATAGATAGGTAGATAGGTGGATAGGTGGATAGATAGATAGATAGGTGGATAGGTGGATAGATAGATAGGTGGATAGATAGATAGGTGGATAGGTGGATAGATAGGTGGATAGGTGGATAGATAGATAGGTGGATAGATAGATACGTGGATAGGTGGATAGATAGATAGGTAGATAGATGGATAGATAGACAGGTGGATAGATAAATAGGTAGATAGGTGGATAGATAGATAGATAGATAGATAGGTGGATAGATAGATAAATAGATAGGTGGATAGGTGGATGGATAGATAGGTGGATAGATAGATAGATAGATAGATAGATAGATAGATAGATAGGTGGATAGGTGGATAGATAGATAGATAGATAGGTGGATAGGTGGATAGGTGGATAGATAGATAGATAGATGGATAGGTGGATAGGTGGATAGATAGATAGGTGGATAGGTGGATAAATAGATAGGTGGATAGGTGGATAGATTGATAGATAGGTTGATAGGTGGATAGATAGATATAGATAGATAGATAGGTGGATAGGTGGATGATAGATAGATAGATAGATAGGTGGATAGGTGGATAGGTGGATAGATAGATGGATAGGTGGATAGATAGATAGGTATATAGGTGGATAGAGAGATAGATAGATGGATAGATATTGTGGATATATAGATAGGTAGATAGGTGGATAGGTGGATAGATAGATAGGTGGATAGGTGGATAGATAGATAGATAGATAGATAGGTGGATATGTGGATAGGTCGATAGATAGATAGATAGATAGACAGGTGGATAGGTGGATAGATAGATAGGTAGATAGGTGGATAGATAGATAGATAGGTGGGTAGATAGATAGATAGATAGATAGATAGGTGGATAGGTGGATATATAGATAGGTAGATAGGTGGATAGGTGGATAGATAGATAGCTAGATAGATAGGTGGATAGATAGATAGGTAGGTGGATAGGTGGATAGATAGATAGATAGATAGGTGGATAGGTGGATAGATAGATAGGTAGATAGGTGGGTAGGTGGATAGATAGATAGATAGATAGATAGGTGGATAGGTGGATAGATAGATAGGTGGATAGATAGATAGGTGGATAGATAGATAGGTAGATAGGTGGATAGGTGGATAAATAGATAGGTGGATAGATAGATAGGTGGATATGTGGATAGATAGATAGGTAGATAGGTGGATAGGTGGATAGATAGATAGATAGATAGATAGGTGGATAGGTGGATAGATAGGTAGATAGGTGGATAGATAGATAGGTAGATAGATGGATAGATAGATAGGTGGATAGATAAATAGGTAGATAGGTGGATAGATAGACAGATAGATAGAAAGATAGATAAATACATAGGTGGATAGGTGGATAGATAGATAGATAGATGGATAGGTGGATAGGTGGATAGATAGATAGGTAGATAGGTGGATAGATAGATAGATAGATGGGTGGATAGGTGGATAGATAGATAGGTAGATAGGTGGATAGGTGGATAGATAGATAGATAGGTGTATAGGTGGATATATAGATAGGTAGATAGGTGGATAGGTGGATAGATAGATAGGTGGATAGGTGGATAGATAGATAGATAGGTGGATAGGTGGATAGGTGGATAGATAGATAGATATGTGGATAGTTGGATAGATAGATAGGTAGATAGGTGGATAGGTGGATAGATAGATAGATAGATAGATAGGTGAGTAGATAGATAGATAGATAGATAGATGGGTAGATAGATAGATAGATAGATATTGTGGATATATAAATAGGTAGATAGGTGGATAGATAGATAAATAGATAGATAGATAGATAGAAAGATAGATAGATAAATAGATAGGTGGATAGGTGGATAGATAGATAGGTGGATAGATAGATAGGTGGATAGATAGATAGGTGGATAGATAGATAGATAGGTGGATAGGTGGATAGATAGATAGATAGATAGATAGGTGGATAGGTGGATAGATGGATAGATAGATAGGTGGATAGGTGGATAGATAGATAGATAGATAGGTGGATAGATGGATAGGTGGATAGATAGATAGATAGATAGATAGATAGATAGATAGATAGATGGGTAGATAGATAGATGGGTAGCTAGATAGATAGATAGATAGATAGATAGATAGATAGATAGATAGATAGATAGATAGATAGATAGATAGATAGATAGATAGATAGATAGATAGATAGATAGATAGATAGATAGATAGATAGATAGATAGATAGATAGATAGATAGATAGATAGATAGATAGGTAGATAGATAGATAGATAGATAGATAGATAGATAGATAGATAGATAGATAAAGGCGTAGTATATAATGAGAAATACTCTTCTTGTCCAATAATAATGTATTCATCTCCCCTTGTCCTCGACACACACACACTGACACAAACAAAACAAAAAAAATCTGGCAAGAAAACACGTCAAACACACGTCGCCCCCTGGAAGGGATTGGTGGGGGGAAGGGGGGGGATCGGAAAAAAAAAAGAAATCAACTTGTACACTAGTAATCGAATAGGGAGCAACATAACTCGGTCGATATTTCGGTATCGATTAGTGCCTTGTCTTGTCGAATTCTGAGTGACGGCTCGAAGAGGAGAAAACGGAATGGGTTCAGGGGGAAGGGGGGAGGCGGAAAGAAAAATAGACCCCCCCCGGGGGGGGGGGTAAAGTTTGGGCGTTTAAAACCATGGGTGGTGGGGTGGGTGGGGATTAAAACGAGACGACAGTGTTGTGTAGTGGCAGACTGGAAAGGGGTGTGGGGGGGATGTTATAATAATATTAGGTGACTAGCTGATGAAGTCCAAGTGATGCTCCGTCCAAGTGCTGGAGAAGTGACTCAGATAATAGGCGAACCGACCTCTCATACATGCAGGGAGGGGCCGATAATGGACTGGGGAGGGGGAGATGATTATGTGGAGGAGGGTGCTTGGATTGAGGGAGGAGAAGGGGGGGTAAAGAATAAGTGGCCGAAGAATAAAAAATGATATACAAAATTGTCCGTTTCTTTTTTGTCTGTCTGTAGTAGTGGAGCGGTCAGTTGTCCCGAGACATAACGGAGGAAATTACGGTGATTGGTGGGTGTGTGGAGCCGCTCTGTGATTGGTGGGTATGTGAAGCCACAACGTGACTGGTGAGTGTTTGGAGCCAAACGGAGTGTGGAGCTACATTTTGATTTGTGATTGTGTGGGGCCATACTGTGATTGGTTGGTGTGTGGAGCCTCAATGTGCTTGGTGAGTGTGTGGAACCCGACTGTGATTGGTGAGTGTATGGAGCCACACTTTGATTGATGAGTGTATGGAGCCATAACCTGATTGGTGATTGAGTGGAGTCGCACTGTGATTGGTGATTGTGTGGAGCCACACTGTGATTGGTGAGTGTGTGGACACAGTGATTGGTAAGAGTGTGGAGCCATAATCTGATTGGTGATTGTGTTGAGTCGCACTGTGCTTGGTGATTGTGTGGAGTCGCACTGTGGTTGGAGATTGTGTGGAGTCGCACTGTGGTTGGTGATTGTGTAGAGTCATACTGTGGCTGTGCACGCTGACCGTTGAGTGTGTGAAGACGTTCATTCATTTTTTGAGTCAGTGGAGCCACGTTATGTTTTTTTTTTAGAAATCACAGGGGGGTGGGGAGTGGGTAGAGGGGCTTTCTAATATTTATTATGCGGGATATCGAACTAAGAAAAAAACAGAAATCGGTAAAAAAAAACATATTCCAGGACTCTGAAGCTGGTTGAACAAGACATTCCATTAAGTGGAATCAAATATGCTTAAACTTCCCTACAAGAATGTGTCTCACTCAGTGTTTCAATTGGTCTTACTGCACGACATTGTTTGTATTCTACATTTACCATTGTTATAGAAATTTTGATGAATTTCACTTTTTTTTTTTTATTTTTCTTTCCGTCACACATTCATTTCGCCTTTTAAAATATTTTATTTTTTCATAATTTACAGTTATAGTTAAGTATTTTACATTTTTTCTTGAAATATTTTGCCACAACAGAAATAAATAAAACAAAACAAAAAAACAACAACTGGTAATGGATCGAGAGAGAGGGAAAGTGGGAGCACGGTGGTGGGGGGGGGAGTTCATGGAATATATCTTTGAATCAATAAATGTTGAGCTATGGGCTGATGCATGATTAATGCAGACACGATTTTTACTTTAGAAATGATTCGGTCCTAATGTTTTTTTTTATTCTGTCACAGAAATCAAAATTAACTTTTCTTTTTTGTTTTAACTGAACCGTTAGAGTAGAGAGTAAGCTATAATAATCTTATTTTATTATGACATCATCAAATTGCCATTGTAACATACCTCAAAAAAAAATATTTTTTTTTTTTTTTTATGAAAAGCAACAAAAAAAAAATTATTTCATTAGGCTTAGATCATACAAATATTTATACAAATTATATTCACTGAATAAAAGTGTCAGTGCCAAATGTGGACTAATTGTTTCGTTTAATCTCTGACGTCCACACTTTTATGTAGCCGACAAAAAATTCTATAAAGATTGGCATGACCCACAGAATCCATCATGTGGCATGGATCGAAGACTAAAGAATTGTAACTTATCCTTTTAGTATATTTTAATTCAGGATTATAAAAATAACAAGGATATGTTTCTATGATATATTTTTTCATATGTTTCTATGATATGTTTCTATGATATATTTGTAGGATATATTTCTATATGTTTCTTTGATATATTTCTATGATATATTTCTAGAGTTTAGTGACAAAAAAGTATTTCCCTTGTTTCTGATTTAAATGTATGTACCTACTGTGAACTCATTGATCCATTGTGTTATATTTTTTTTTATTTGCTTCAAATAGTTCAAAGAATTCACTTTGCTTTTGTTGGTGAGAAAAACAAAAATTTCCATTAGTCCTAACGGGCCATATGGTCAGATGAAGTGTAGAATGTAAAGGGATTGTGTGGTTAGCACATCGCCCAGCCTTTACTTCCCCAACTCAAGTCAGGTACACATCTAAAGCTGGGTGGACTTATGGGACGACTTTGCACCAAATTTCACCTGGTTGTTACAGAGGATCGAACCAAGGAGACCGTCGAGTATCTACACAACTCGGCCATCCGTCCCCTAAAGTGGATAAAAAAAAAAGTGAAGTCCCATAAGGGCTCATCGGGGCAGATGAAATGTAGAATTCATCTGTTTCAGTAACCTTGGCATATGTGTTGTGTGGTTAGCAAAACACCCAGCCGCCTTTACTTCCCTAACTTCAAGTCAGGTACCCATTTAAAGCTGGGTGGATTTAGGGACTTCCATTTAAAGCTGGGTGGACTTAGGGACTTTTCACCAGGACCAGAAAAAATCCCAAGGTTCTCAACGAGATTCGAACCCGGGACCCTCCGGTCGATAGTCGAGCGCTCTACACCGCGCGACCAACCGTCCCCTGTAGTTGATAATGTTTATGTAAAATCTCATACCCTATGCGCCTCACCATTTGGGCAAAGAAATATAAACCCTACCCACTTACCTAGAGAAAATGACGTCATTCTCGGCCTATCGAAAGACTACAAAAGAAGATAAACATTATCCAAAAAAAAAAAAAAGTTATTAATTGACACGAACGTTTTAAAATAGTGTATTGTCATCAAGAAAACTCAAGTGTTCAAAATATCAAATTGATTGGGCTCCGAGAAATTAGTGATAATTGATTTCAAATTTCCCATAACACAAGAAAAGTACTCGTCCATGAACAGATAATCCCGTCTTGATAATTCAATCTTTTAAAAAAAAAAATAGGGATACGATTTATTAAGAGTTGATGGCCTTGACTAGTTCGGATGTAACAGAGTACTTAAACATCGGGCGAAACGGAGTTTGGAAAAATGTTATCTCCAATGTTATAAAGATTATCTTATTACACTATGTACATGAACTTGGCTCGATTTTAGTGTCAAATTATTTTTTTGACATATTATTTTTTTTTTTCGTTTTTTTTTTTTTTGCAAACATGTTGGTTGATATTTCCTTTTTTTTTTGGTTTTATCGTGGAGGTATTGTTGGTAAACGTTTTGTTTAAGTGAAAAAAAATATACTTAACTTAGTATTTTGCTTCGGAACTTTAACACGCAGTTTCTTTGTTTCGACGGTTACAGGAGATGAAAGACTTAAAGCAGATGGAGGTAAATTCAAAGAAATTTCATGAACGAATTTTTTTTTAAAATCTGTTACGCCCACAATTATGTTTCGACCCACTACGACCCACGGGCTAAGTGTGGCCCTTCCAGGCTGTCATATCTCGCCCGGGCTAAGATCGCATACGACCACGTGGGACATCATACGCACCACCAGCTCCTTACGTTAGTCACTAACACTCCACCCCACCTGCGTTTGATCCAGACCCGTGTTTTCGAGTATCCCATTAAAACTACGTTAGTGGTCGGAATATATGGAATTGAATATGGTAATCGGTTTTTAAAAAAAAAAATGTGCATTCTCACTTGATCAATAAAAATGATATATTTTGTTCAAATGACTTTTACACATTTACCATTATGTCGCATCAAGAGTTTTGGCTTATGCGATTTCTTACCCCCCCCCTTACCGTGTATGCGCGAGCTAGGTAGGCAGTCATACCGGACATCAAAAGCTAGTGAATCGGGTGCGACCTACATTTCCACTTCTCCCCCACCCTCTCTCTCGTTTCACTGGGATACCTACGAGAGTTCGTATTGAACTACTTCGCCCCTCCTCCCCCTTCCCTTCCTTCTCGCTCCATAATTCACCATCTTACCTCTTCAAGAACAAAACACAATGGGAAATGTCCTATTCAATAATAACAATGACTTTGATAAATGTCGTGATTTTTCAAAGTAAAGTTCAAATACAAATAAAAAGTGAATAACAGGCAAACATTACTTCACCCAGCAGTTATACCAGACCAACAGGCAAACATTACTTCACCCAGCAGTTACTCCAGACCAACAGGAAAACATTACTTCACCCAGCAGTTATACCAGACCAACAGGCAAACATTACTTCACCCAGCAGGTATACCAGACCAACAGGCAAACATTACTTCACCCAGCAGGTATACCAGACCAACAGGCAAACATTACTTCACCCAGCAGTTATACCAGACCAAGAGGCAAACATTACTTCACCCAGCAGTTATTCCAGACCAACAGGCAAACATTACTTCACCCAGCAGTTATACCAGACCAATTGTTAACTCCATCGAAGGTCTTGCTCTCCTCCTCATTCTCAAATCCTCTTGATCAAAGTAGGTCACTGGCTTGTTGAATGACTGCAAGACGTGTCAGACTCTAACAAAGTGCAATAAAGTCAATAGACTGGAGATGCTCGGCGGAATGGAAAAGAGAAAAAAAAATTCTTGACCTTTGGGAAAAATGGCACTCAACCACCTTGACCTTTTTTCAAATTAATATGTAGAGAAGACTTCCTGATACATCTTTGTGAACTTTGACCCACTCTTTAGATGGAGGTTTATATATATATATATATATATACGTGTGTGTGTGTGTGTGTGTGTTTTAAATGTTTGATGGGCTGTAGTCATAACCTTTCTTACTAGATAGTCGAACCAGGTGACTGCTTGGGGCCCCATTTTACCAATGGGGGGGTCCCCTCTTTACGGGCTTCGACTGGTACATTTGCGAAAGATCCCTAAATATTTCAAAGTCTCCGAATACGACCCCCACCACCTCCAAAAAATAAATATAACAACGGCTCTTCAGCCGGGGGAGCTGTTAAGTCCCCAACAGTTATTTTAAGCTTTGGGCCTTCAAATATTTCTTAAATTCTCTCCGTTATGTCCACACCCCATAAATAAATAAACAAGATCGGCCCTAAACGTTTCCAAAGATTTATCAACAGTCTGAAACTATTGAGTGTGACTGAAAAAAAATGCGGGCTTATATGGACACCCGCTTATGTTGCTTTTTAAACCTTTGCTTATGTATGTTTTCCCTATAAAAACCAAAGTACGAAATTTCGCTTCCGAATTCTTCAAGTAATTAGATCTAGTGATATATTTGGAAAAAAAAACGCAATAGATGTTGAATCGATAGAATTATCTGCCATATCTGTCGGTAAACGCTCCGTGGAGAATTCCATGGTCATACCGTGCACCGAAAAAATCCACACCACAGATGCACCAGAGACACTAATAATGAAAGAAATGTTAAGAACACAGGGGAAATGGCGTGACGAGGAAGGAAGACGTTAAATGTACCACACTGTGTGGTTGTGGCCATTGTACCGCACTGTGTAGTTGTGGCCATTATACCGCACTGTGTGGATGTGGCCATTGTATGTACCGCACTGTGTGGTTGTGGCCATTGTATGTACCGCACAGTGTGGTTGAGGCCATTCTCCTTGGCGGGTAAAATCTCAGAACGTAGCATGATTCCATTTCGACCCTACATTGGTATACACTGGCGTAGGCATTGTTGACAGATTGGCGGATTCCCGGCCAGTTTGGACGGTGTTTTTTTTTTTTTTGGATTCCGCGGGAGATTTTTTGCCTACTAGGCTGGGATTTCACAGTTTAATCGTTTTAGATTAAATACATACAAACAATTACGCATACAATCTTAACTAGAAGTAAATTTCACTATAATTTATATTTTCACTGTTAGCAACTGTTTCTCTCAGTTTCATTTAAAACAAAAAAATTCAACACTTCTCATTGGTGCATGCGTTCTCCCGATTTGAGCATCTTTTCAATACAAAACAACAGAACAGAATTCTGGGATGGCGCGTTTCAACTCTGCTGATTGAACTTTTAAAAAAGAAAATGTCCATTTATCTCAAAGGAAAGAATAAACAAAAATTAAGAGGATTGGATTGAGCTTATGTCATCTTTTCAAAAAAAGATTTCCTCTTAAATTCAATCCAATTTATTGTGGGAAGTTTGTCCCCGTTAGTTATATTTTTTTAAGGATTCATTGTGAATCATTGGATATTCCTGTTTTCCATTCACAATATATTACCTGTATCTTTTTTTTTCCAGGAATATTTACATTTATCTAAAATAAAAAAAATTATAACAAAAACAAAGATTTGGCTGAAAATGCTTCCGCGATAAACTCGTACCCTTAAAAGTACACGGCAAAAAAAAAAAAGCAACCAAGTCTTCATACTTAATAAAAACTGAGAAAAACTGTGAGTACATGTTTAATAAAGATAGGACTCGGGTAGAGAAATTTATTTGGCAAAGTATAAACATAACAATATAATGAACGGAGCATGGTCAGAGGTTAGGATCGATTGATGCATTTTTGAATATTTTTTTTGCGTTTATAATGTGTGAAGAGTCCGATAGGTAAGAAGAGATGTGAGAGAAATTGCGTCATCAGTCTATGCGCACTTCTGTATGTACTGGTATTTTGAAAAGGATTAAATAGAATGGTAAAATAAAAAGAGTTGCCAGATAATCACCAATTTACCGTACCAAAATGCAGGCAAGTATGACTTTTTTATGGCGTAGAATGCATAAGTAGGTGCAGTGCAAAGTGCTATGTATTACTACTAGGCATACATAACTGACCTATATAATTCAGTGTTACATTAGCAGTTCGTTCACTGTATAAAAAGAAAATGTACAACAATCTCCGTTGATTGGTTGATCCTAAGTAAGCGGATGTCAAAGGTTTAGCATTCATCATGGCCGCACAGACGTGAAGACTAATTAAGAATTTCACCCTTTTTGAATTTTTAAGTTTAACAGTTTAAAACAACAACAACATTTTTAATGAAGGAAAAAAAATCGAATGAAAATTATTGGTTGTAATGATAAGAGAAACTCAGACAAGTGGAGCACACACATAACATTAGATCACCATTGTATTGAACTGTTTGCACACATCGATCTTTAGCTGCACAGGGGGGAAAGACTATTGACGGTTACATAAAAAAAAAATTCAAATAAATTTAAATGGAAGGGTGTGGCTAAGACAGGGCTTTCAACATCTTTTCTTAAGGATGAATTAGAAAAAGACGAAAAATATCTATCTCTTTATATATATATACATATAGATCGATAGATGATAGATAGATAGATAGATAGATAGATAGATAGATAGATAGATAGATAGATAGATAGATAGATAGATAGATAGATAGATAGATAGATAGATAGATAGATAGATAGATAGATAGATAGATAGATAGATAGATAGATAGATAGATACGTTGAAAGACAATCCATGACACTGGTTGGCACAGGGTGGTGGTTTAAGTAGGTGGGGGGGTGTCATACTGCTTTTTTTTTTTTTAAAACGGCTGCACGTAATATAATTTATATTCTGCGGACTTCTGTATGCAATCTGGCAGGCATGCTGAAAAAAAAAACAGACAGGTGCAGGTAAATGGCCAGGCATGGGGCGTGCAGTCAATTGTCTCAGTCTTATGCAAGTCTCGGAAATCCCGCACACTGAGCGCATGTTTTGATTTTGCTTTGTTTTTTTTTTATTCTTTAAGATTACCTTAAACTTCACAGCTATTCCCCCCCCCCAATCCACCCTTCCTTCACTTCACCGTTATTATTTTACATGATGCGTTCCGTCTCCCTGTATCATACCACGCAGGTTCGCAAGTAGCTAGTAATGGCAAAATTAGACCCATATGTTCCCCTCCCCGGCCCTTCCCTCCCCCCCCCCCCACTTTTTTTGTTATTGGTTTACTAAAGAAGTGTGGCATTAAGGTGAATTCACCAAAAGTGAAGTTGTTTTTGTTTTTTTTTTATAATTGATCCTAATTCCAAGGGAGATTATCTCGGTTCAATAAAAAAAAAATAGACCGGAAATGTTAATGGTGGCTAGACTAGGCTGGTCACGACTGCCCATTCCCGACAACTCCGCCAGAGAAAATTACTTTTTCACGCATTTTTTAAACACAATTATTAGTGGTTGTCTGCCCGCTTCAGAAAGACGGCATAGCTTCATTCTCAAACAACACATAAGTAGCTTGTCCCGGCAAACCTTCAACAACACATTAGTCACAACAACACGCAAACAATACACACACACACACAAACAATACACACGTTTCCTTATGCCAATAAGTCTAATCATCGAAACGAGAACTTTTTCTTTTTCCAAGCAACGGCAGAAGAATTAAATTAACAATTTACTATTACTGTATAAAGCGGGGGTCGTTCTAGTGGATTGGTCAATTAGGGGACTACACAGGGCCCCCCTCCTGTCTAAACACACACACACACACACACACACAAAGTACTAATTCCTATTTTATCTATTGCCCAGCGGGGGGACCGAAGGTATTTTTTTTACCAAGGGCTCCCAAAACATCTTTGGATATCTCTGGCAAGAATCCCGCCCCCGACCCCCACCCCCAAACATCTTCGAGAGTCCATGCTTAGAGTCCCCCAAATTCCAAAAAGAATTACTTGTGCTACAAGTTCATCTGTTGGTCCGTACACACACACACACACATTCCTTTTCAGGTGGTGAACCGTTCAGGTAGTAGTTAGTTATTAGCAGTGCAGAAGTACAACTGCTTAGTTTATGTACATTCATGTGTTTGTCAGCCTTGAGAACAAAATTTCAATAACTGCATTTAAATGTGAGATGTCGCCAAATCCATATATCTCCCCCCCCCCCCCCCGTGCATGACCTTCTTCTTCTTCTTCTCTCTCTCTCTCTCTCTCTCTCTCTCTATCTCTCTCTCTTTCTCTCTCTCTCTCTCTCTCTCTGTCAACTTATCTCACACCCTTACTTTAAAGAAAAATATATATCATGTACAGACCAGGGGAAAGTAAAATGCGTTTCCATGGTAACGAACTTCCTTCTTTCTCTGGAATACCAGACGGTCGATTGCTAAACAATTAGACCAATTCTAGACACATCGGTGTACGCACTCGTGCTCGTGTACGGCTCAAGTGTGCACAAGTGCACTGCCTACGTGCACACGTTCGGCGCAGTTCTGGAGATGCACAGAAGGTACAATGTGGGCTGCTGGCATTTCTACCGATGACATGGACGACAGTGAAACTGATGACGCAGCTGTACGTCCCAGATGTCAAGACGTTTATAATGCAAGTACGTCTTGCAGGAACGTCTTAGCTGAGTTAAGAGCCCTCCCTCCAAGACAAACCAGTGAGTTTAGGGCTCCCAATGGTGACAGAATAAAATATAGCAGCTTGCTAATATAGAGACTCTATACTCGTGGGGCCCCCGACGGCTACCACACTATGGAATATAATATAACCGGTTCATTAATATAGGGGCCCTATACTCGTTGGGCCCCAATGACTACCACACTACAGATAATAACTGGTTCATTAATATAAGGGCCCTATACTCGTGGGCTCCTCCCCCAATGGTTACCACACTACAGAATATAATTGTTTCAGTAATCAAGGGACTCTACTGGTGGGGGCTACCGGGCACTAAAATGGGTCCCTATGCTATCGTTGAAATGAAAAGTTCAGATGGTAGATGTAGCACTCAACGGTCAACGCACGGACTGAATGAGACTCGGGGAAAAAAAATTTAAAGGCGTTTCTGCTCAAAAATATCGGGAGTACGGTTTGGGACATTCTGAATGTCTGAAATATTTTCGATGGCGCATCCCCAAGATCACAAATGAACACATTCGATATTCTCGAGCACTGGAACTGTTTTTTTTTAGCAGTGCCGGATAATGTTAGAAGTAACCAGAATAATCCTTCATTTTCTCTTTAAAAAAAACAACAACAATAACATTGCTTAACCCAAGGCCCACCTAGCAGTGCCTTGGCGAGCTTAACTCGCGCCCGGGGCACAATACCTTTTTTAAAAACCTTTTTAGCGCCCCCCCCCATTTGAAAACTATGTAATATTATATACAAAATATACCATTTGGCGTCCCTTTGTGAGTAGCGCCCGGGGCATGATGCCCCCTTGTCCACTCGCTACGCCTCTACCACTAGAGTAAAATACAAGCGGACCTCCACAACCAGCCCTTTCCCATTACGTAGAAGGTTGGTTCTGCCCTTAATAAAAAGCATTGTTTATTTCCAGCCAATGGCCGACTACATTGATACATAGGTCTGTCAATTTACTCATCTCTGTATTTAAAAATGTGAAGTTATATATAAACCAAGGTTGTCGCACGTGAAGAGTTCACCTGATTACCGGCTGACGGGTAAATCCCCTCCCTGACTTTAGAAATGGCTTTATAAACGACGAACTGAACCGCTGTGACCCGGGGGGAGGGGGGGCATTACCGAGGGTGTCGGTGTGACCTTGCCAGGTAATTGCTGCTGATTACACATTTCATGCCAGACTGTTGCGTCTTGGATTGTTATTGCTGTGGAATAATTCTTGACAACAAACTGTCTCAAGTCAACGACCGTCTGGGAAAGATGTAATGGCCTGATGTTAGCCAGACAAAGAGAATTATTCAAAAAACGCTTAATTCATTGTTAAAATATGTAACCTCTTTCTGGCCGGTGCGCGTTTTGCCATTTATACATTTAACAAACCAAAAAGCATTGGCTACATAAGCAAAGGAGGCAATGAGTCGACGGGATGAAATAGTTTGTAGCCAGGTGACCTACCAACCTGGCACACAACCTGGCCGTCACGGTTTCCAGCAACTCCGAAATCTGGCTGACAACCAAATCGCCAATTGTTTACCATTATATGTTTGACGCCAGGTGCAACTGAACCCAGACACTGCTTTCCAGGGCAATGAATATAGGTCAGGAGATGGACAATGTTTACTGTGAGGTAGTCAGCGGGTATATCTTAACGTGGCAGGGGAACTAAATACATTAAAAACTGAGTTTTAAAATCGCATGGAAGGACAGACAGATAGTCAGATAGTGTGACATTACACAGACAGACATATAGAAATATGGATAGGCAGAGACCTATAGATAGATTAAATGATTTATTATATGATCAGATACTCAGACAGACAGACAGATTTATTGACAGATAGATAGATACAGATAGATATATAGATAGATAGACCCCCCAGACCAAATCATCAATACATATTTTACTATATAAAGTTACTAAAAAGACTGTCAAACTGTCTTTTTTCTATATGTGAGCCCCCCCCCCCCCCCTAAGCATTTTTTGCTGGTTGCGCCACTACAGACATGTGAGCAATGAATACAAAAGAACGTACTTACATAACCCTATCATTGTTTTATGCCTCCCAAATTTCCAATAACTTTATCACGCAAAAAAACAACACGGCTTCCTACGCGAACATTTTGTTGATTTTTTTTACCCCGTCCTATTTTATTATATTTTATTTTATTGTTCCCAACATGAAATTGATACAAGAAAATAAACAAAAAAAATTGGGAATATCCACAGTTGCAGACGTCATCTTCTCTAGCGATCTTCCACTTTGGTGTGTATTAAACCTGGCATTAATGGCATTCATTTTATCTCGTACTTTCTCCAGATTTTCTATCCTTTTCTTTTCAATTTTCAAGTTCTGTCCAATTCATTACACCTCTTGGCATTACAAATTCCAAAAAATTGAAAAAAAAAATGATCTTATGACAAAAATGATTTTTTTTTTTTTGTAGAGTTGATGAAGTAAGTTTTCTTTCTCCCCCACCCTTCCCCCTTTTTTTATCATTGTCTTCACGCTTTTATTACTGGATTACTGGCCTTTGTTTTTTTTTTTGGTTGCCAAATTAGATTCAGCGTCTGTCCCGCAAGTCTGGGCACTAGAAACGGAAAAATGGAGGGAGAGAGAGAGAGAAAAAAAAAACTTGCAGAATCTGCAAAGACAGATCGATGCTGTAATTGCCTTGTCACATATTATTGTTGCCCAAGCAGAAATTATGGGATACTAAGATGTTATGACAATTGTCATCGTTATCCATTATGGCGACACGGTCGGGCTTACAGGTGAACAGTGCGCAGTATTTTGTTCATGAGGCCATAAAGTCAGAATTGTCTAATGGCTATCCCGGTAGCACTGCCACAGCATACATTCAGACTTGTCTAATGGCTATTCCGGTAGCACTGCCACAGCACACAGTCAGACTTGTCTAATGGCTATCCCGGTAGCACTGCCACAGCATACATTCAGACTTGTCTAATGGCTATCCCGGTAGCACTGCCACAGCATACATTCAGACTTGTATACTGGCTATCCAGATAGCACTACCACAGCCGTTGATTTGTTTCAAAGCTGTTATTATAGCTGCCACATATGTCTCCGCAGGGGCGCGGCAAAGAAGAGGCCATCCAAAAAATTGGCAGGGCCCCAAGCCTTATGGGGACTCGGTCGGTTTGGATAGTAATTTATATATTTTTTTGCTACAAAATAGTGTGATAGAGAGGTCAGGGGGGGCCACAGTTTACATAGTTTGCCAAGGACCCTACATTTTCTGACTGCGGCCACAGTTTACATAGTTTGCCAAGGGCCCTACATTTTCTGACTGCGGCCACAGTTTACATAGTTTGCCAAAGGCCCTACATTTTCTGACTGCGGCCCCGATCTAAGGTAGACCAACTAAACACCAAAGAAAATGAGTAAGCATTTAATTTAAAGGCTGTGAGCAGTTAGAGTGAGCCGATGAGGATAAATATGGGACCAGACAATGATTAGTGTGGAGCCAGACGAGGATAAATGTGGAGCTAAACAAGAATAAATGTGGAGCTAAATGAGGATAAATATGGAACCAGACGAGGATATGTGTGGAGCCAGACGAGGATATATGTGGGGCAAGACGAGGATAAATGTGGGGCCAGACGAAGATAAATGTGGAGGCAGACAAGGATAAATTTGGGCCCAGATGAAGATAAATGTGGGGCCAGACGAAGATAAATGTGGAGCCAGACGAGGATAAATTTGGGCCCAGACGAGAATAAATGTGGAGCCAGACGAGGATAAATTTGGGCCCAGACGAGGATAAATGTGGAGCCAGACGAGGATAAATGTGGAGCCAGACGAGGATAAATGTGGAGCTAAACAAGAATAAATGTGGAGCTAAATGAGGATAAATATGGAGCCCGACGAGGATAAATATGGAGCCAGACGAGGATAAATGTGGAGCCAGACGAGGATAAATGTGGAGCTTAACAAGAATAAATGTGGAGCTAAATGAGGATAAATATGGAGCCCGACGAGGATAAATGTGGGGCAAGACGAAGATAAATGTGGAGCCAGACGAGGATAAATGTGGGGCCAGATGAAGATAAATGTGGAGCCAGACGAGGATAGATGTGGAGCCAGACGAGGATAAATTTGGGCCCAGACGAGGATAAATTTGGGCCCAGACGAGGATAAATGTGGAGCCAGACGAGGATAAATGTGGAGCCAGACGAAGATAAATGTGGAGCTAAACAAGAATAACTGTGGAGCTAAATGAGGATAAATATGGAGCCAGACGAGGATATGTGTGAAGCCAGACGAGGATAAATGTGGGGCAAGACGAAGATAAATGTGGACCCAGACGAGGATAAATGTGGGGCCAGACGAAGATAAATGTGGAGCCAGACGAGGATAAATGTGGAGCCAGACGAGGATAAATTTGGGCCCAGACGAGGATAAATGTGGAGCCAGACGAGGATAAATGTGGAGCCAGACGAGGATAAATGTGGAGCTAAACAAGAATAAATGTGGAGCTAAATGAGGATAAATATGGAGCCAGACGAGGATATGTGTGAAGCCAGACGAGGATATGTGTGGAGCCAGACGAGGATAAATGTGGAGCCAGACTAGGATAAATGTGGAGTCAGACGAGGATAAATGTGGAGCCAGACGAGGATAAATGTGGAGCTAAACAAGAATAAATGTGGAGCCAGACGAGGATATGTGTGGAGCCAGACGAGGATATATTTGGAACCAGACGAGGATATATTTGGAGCCAGACGAGGACAAATGTGGGGCCAGACGAGGATAAATGTGGGGCAAAAACAGTGAAACATATATCCAGCTTGAATGGTTGGGGGTGAAGGCGAATTAGATGACCAAGGGTCAGCATAACCAATTTTTAACGATCTTTTGAAAGTACATGTACTTAAACCAGGTGCAGGGAACGATAGATTATTGATTGGGAAAAAAATATTTATGAAAATTCGGTGGCTTTTTTTTTATTTCCCCTGATAAATGCTCATTACTTCCCCCCTTTTTTTTTTCGTTCAGCAGGCCAACGTTTCCTTTTATCTGTACACATGCCTGAACACATGCCTGAACACACGCCCCTCATATAAACACGTCACATTCCTCAATATCATAACTACCACACACACACACACACACACAGACACACACACACGTCTACAGGTTGTTATGTTTTATTATTTATTTCTAGAAAAAAGCCTCCTGCCCCCCCACCCCCACCCTCCCGTCTCCCACATTTCTCCATTTTGAGTTTTTCTTTCCTCCGCGGACACTTAATCATTAGTAACATTAGCGGGGAAAATAATAATCTTTCTTTTTTTTTTTTTAAACAAATAAATCGTACGTATATAGCTGTGGGGGAGAAGCCAATTATTCTGTAACCTGGGCTGTTCAACCGGTAAGGGGGGGGGGAGGGGGGGAGGGTAACCAACTGTGCAGTCGGATATAAAGTAGGCGGGATGACTGGGTTGCGTTTCGGATGTGAAGGTTTCGGGTTTAAGCCTTGGCGACAACCAGTCACACCCACCACCCCCACCCCCACCCAGTGGCGTAAATAAGGAGATATGGGGAGGGGGGTGGAGCGGCGGCCGGAGAAGGGCGTCAGTTTGGGTGCTCTGTGCCGTGATACATCAGACTACGAGCCTAATTCGTTTGAAATTGTTTGAATTCAAAAATCGCTCAGGGTACTGCAATCACTGCGACATCTGCCGTGCTTAACTACCCCAGAATCTGAGATAGAATCTTTCGAATGCCATATTAGTTTCATATGAGTTCCCCCCCCCCACACACACACCCATTATAATCAAGAAAAATGTATGGAACCTTGGTCGATTGTATATAACTGTAACTTGAGAAAAACTGGATATTTTACATCTGTTTACATCAATTAATCTGCCAAAGATATGGCCGGATCATCAGAATCCTTTAATATTTTCCCAAAGATGGACGAACCCGTTGCAGGATATCCACATATTTGATTATCCATTTTTATTTATTGCTGCCGTTCAGGGCCGCATCTACCAAACTGATTCCATTGCAGCCAATCACTACAATGACGAAGCCTTCTAACTTTGAAGACCCCTTTTTTGTATACCAATTAATATGATGCTGTTCCTCACAGTTTTTATACGCTGGTCAAAGGCGTCATTCTAACAACTAACGTATATAGAGTCCGAAAATTATTTATGGAAATAAATACTTTGATTTCTAAATCGTTAAAGTTCCTGCTCAGAATGTTCCACTTTTATTTCAGTTAAAAGATGAAGGGATACGTTTCAAGATCTCCACAAACTTTTTTTTCCCCCATTTTTATTTATTTTTTGCCGCCAGCCGATTCCTGGATCTACCATACATAAGAAGCTGAAATCTTTCAATCCGAGCTAAACAAGTTCCAGGAAATCATTCGAAAATCAAAATAGTTGTTGTTTTCTTACTCCTTGCGAAGTATTGGGAAGATGTGCCAGTCACAAGGCGATTGGGAAGATGCGCCAGTCACAAGGCGATTGGGAAGATGCGCCAGTCACAAGGCGATTGGGAAGATGCGCCAGTCACAAGGCGATTGGGAAGATGCGCCAGTCACAAGACGATTGGGAAGATGCGTCAGTTACAAGGCGATTGGGAAGATGCGCCAGTCACAAGGCGATTGGGAAGATGCGCCAGTCACAAGACGATTGGGAAGATGCGCCAGTCACAAGGCGATTGGGAAGATGCGCCAGTCACAAGGCGATTGGGAAGATGCGCCAGTCACAAGGCGATTGGGAAGATGCGCCAGTCACAAGGCGATTGGGAAGATGCGCCAGTCACAAGGCGATTGGGAAGATGCGCCAGTCACAAGGCAAGGAACATCCATGGGGCTCAACGAAGACTTTAAAAACATGATGTATTTCGATAGGGTTGTTATAGGTACTCAAAGCGTGTAGACATAGGCGGCCTTAGCATGACGCGGGGCTTAGTGCGAGGATATTAGCGGAACTTCGGGGGACTCATATGCGGGCGGGGGGGGGTAGCGGCTAGAAAGAGCGCAAAGAGGAGGAACCGCCCCAATAGTGATTACAGACCAAACATAGAATTTCTAGAATTTTCATCTCCCATAGCTAGTCTCCCTCCCCTTCCCCCTATATTTAGTTTTTGGGCCGGACAGCTGGAACCAGAGCCGTTCTTATGTCTCCGGGGGCCCGAGGTAGAAAATTTTACATGTAATTTGGGGCCCTAAGCCAAAGTGCCTGCAGAGGCCCTCACAGCATTATGTTAAATGGGAATTAAAGGATAGGGTGTGGGCTTGGTGGCCCTTTGGCAGTGGGTGGGTGGTGGAAGGCTTGTTGCTGGTTTTAGGTTGTTGTTGGTTGCTGTTGTTGGTTGCTATTGTTGGTTGTTGTTGTTGGTTGCTGTTGTTGGTTGTTGTTGCTGGTTTTAGGTTGTTGTTGGTTGTTGTTGGTTGCTATTGTTGGTTGTTGTTGCTGGTTTTAGGTTGTTGTTGATTGCTGTTGTTGGTTGCTGTTGTTGGTTGTTGTTGTTGGTTGTTGTTGTTGGTTCTTGTTGTTGTTTGCTGTTGTTGGTTATTGTTGTTGGTTGCTGTTGTTGTTTGTTGTTGTTTGTTGTTGTTGGTTGCTGTTGTTGGTTGCTGTTATTGGATGGTGTTCTTGGTTATTGGATATTATTGTTGTTTTTAAAACTATATTTGTTATGGGGAACGAAGTAAATAGTCAACCAAGTATAAAAGTACACTCACTTCGGATCGATAAATGATATATTTTTGAGATCAATAGACACTCCCTTTCAGGTGCAATATGTGTTAAAGGGCACATTTTAGTGCGCATTGAAGTTTAAATGGCGACACTTGAAGCTGCAAGACACATTAAGATTACTTTAAGTGCTATAGGACTCTCTAAAATATAAGGAAATAATGAGAGCTCAAAACACACACCTGAGTAGATGGACACACCGAAAGTTTATGACACATTGAGAACTTAGTAACGCCAGGGCATTGTAATAACGAGCAGCGCGCTGTGAATGCCCGTCAAAACTATTCTCGCTCTGGTCACGTTCAGTCCAAGATTGGAATGAGTCAGTCTTTTCAATTTTTAATAAACGTTCCCGGTTTGTTTTAAGTCTTGTTTTAAACAACAGTATTATACACATTGTGAATTAAATATAAGATACAGGCGACAGTTTAAATACATCAGTATTTACAGGTTTCCTCCCCTTCCCTCTTCAATCGCTTATTCCCTCCCCCTTTTATTGATCAAGCCGTCGTCCATCTGGTGCAACTGGGCTGAATAAATTGCTGGATAACCAGTTTTAAAACTGTTCATAACTTAATGGATTAGCGGTTCACAAGCCTTGTTTTTTATTTTTATTATAGTGTTGGATTTACACACATTACAGATGCAAGGAGATTTGCGGGGTTGGGTGGATGGGTGGGCTTAGTTTGTATTTATCCATATAACAGCGAATGATTGCAGACTTTGTACATTATTTTATAATGGTTGATAGTAGACTTTGTAAACTAGGCAACAGCAGATGATAGCAGACTTTGTAAACTAGGTAAGAGTAGATGATAGCAGACTTTGTAAACTAGGTAACAGTAGATGATAGCAGACTTTTAGGTAACAGTAAATGATAGCAGACTTTGTAAACTAGGTAACAGTAGATGATAGGAGACTTTTAGGTAACAGTAGATGATAGCAGAGTTTGTAAATTATATTATAATGGTTTATAGCAGACTTTGTAAACTAACAGTAGATGAAAGAACACTTTGTAAATTAACTAACACGTTGATGCAAGTAGACTTTGTATATCAAATAACAATCGATCATAGCATACTTTCAATGACAATGGGTGATACATGAAGTAGATGTCTAGCCTATCAAGTGACAATGAGTGATACATGAAGTAGATGTCTAGCCTATCAAGTGACAATGGGTGATACATGCAGTAGATGTCTAGCCTATCAAGTGACAATGGGTGATACATGCAGTAGATGTCTAGCCTATAAGGTGACAATGGGTGATACATGAAGTAGATGTCTAGCCTATCAAGTGACAATGGGTGATACATGCAGTAGATGTCTAGCCTATAAGGTGACAATGGGTGATACATGAAGTAGATGTCTAGCCTATCAAGTGACAATGGGTGATACATGCAGTAGATGGCTAGCCTATCAAGTGACAATGGGTGATACATGCAGTAGATGTCTAGCCTATCAAGTGACAATGGGTGATACATGCAGTAGATGTCTAGCCTATAAGGTGACAATGGGTGATACATGAAGTAGATGTCTAGCCTATCAAGTGACAATGGGTGATACATGCAGTAGATGTCTAGCCTATCAAGTGACAATGGATGATACATGTAGTAGATGTCTAGCCTATCAAGTGACAATGGATGATACATGCAATAGATGTCTAGCCTATCAAGTGACAATGGATGATACATGTAGTAGAAGTCTAGCCTATCAAGTGACAATGGATGATACATGCAGTAGATGTCTAGCCTATCAAGTGACAATGGATGATACATGTAGTAGATGTCTAGCCTATCAAGTGACAATGGGTGATACATGCAGTAGATGGCTAGCCTATCAAGTGACAATGGGTGATACATGCAGTAGATGTCTAGCCTATCAAGTGACAATGGGTGATACATGCAGTAGATGTCTAGCCTATCAAGTGACAATGGGTGATACATGCAGTAGATGTCTAGCCTATCAAGTGACAATGGGTGATACATGCAGTAGATGTCTAGCCTATCAAGTGACAATGGGTGATACATGCAGTAGATGTCTAGCCTATCAAGTGACAATGGGTGATACATGCAGTAGATGTCTAGCCTATAAGGTGACAATGGGTAATACATGCAGTAGATGTCTAGCCTATCAAGTGACAATGGGTGATACATGCAGTAGATGTCTAGCCTATCAAGTGACAATGGGTGATACATGCAGTAGATGTCTAGCCTATAAGGTGACAATGGGTAATACATGAAGTAGATGTCTAGCCTATCAAGTGACAATGGGTGATACATGCAGTAGATGGCTAGCCTATCAAGTGACAATGGGTGATACATGCAGTAGATGTCTAGCCTATCAAGTGACAATGGGTGATACATGCAGTTGTAGGTGTAATTGCACACTTTATGCAGCGTATGTAGCTGGAGAGGGTAAAAGAATACGAAAAAACATCAGAAGATAGTCAGATCACCATGATATTAAAAAAAAATAAACAGCACAAAAGCAAGTCAAGATGGTAAACATACAAAAAGATATCAAACAGGTTAAATAAATAATAGACAGAGAAAGGGGGGGGGCGGCTAAATGTTTCATCGGTAAAGGGTGGAGGGGGCGGGGCGGCCCTGTGCGGTCCCCTGTGTACCACGTCACCAGAGGCTCAAGTCGAAATAGACACAAAAGTTTCCATTTCGTTTTGTGTTTGGGGTGGTTGGTGGGGCGGGGGGGGGGAGACAAAACATTTCTCCGTCCCGGGTATGAAATGTACCACCGGAATCAATCAAGAAGCGCTGCAGGTTATTATTATTGTTGTTGATGTTGTTGTTTTGTTTTGCTATCATAATGATTTTTGTATAATCTGAACGTGTATGTTATGACGTCATAGGATCATCCGGGCAATTAGCGACGGAAGGATTCAAAATTATTAACTTCTATTACACTTGGCTCATATTTTTTTTTGTTTGCACCAGGTAAATAACATCTCTGTTTAAATAGAATGCGCTAATTTTGAAGAACCTTTATTTAAAAAAAAAAACAACGGTTTATTCTCGGGAAAAAATTATTTTTAAAATAGTAAAATCATACTCCCAAGTAGGGCAATGGACAATGTTTATGGACAATGTTTTTGGACAATGTCTATGGACAATGTTTATGGACAATGTCTTTGGACAACGGAATAGTTTTCCTAAAAAAAAAGTGATAGGTAGATTTTTTTTTCTTTTTTAAATTTCTGAATTAATCCCTCGCTAAAAAGTGAACCTAGTTTTCTTTCTATCAGGTAAAGGTAAACAAAATATTATAGGACGTGTTCCCCTCCACGCTAGCGCTCTCTCTTGTTGGAAATCTATTTAATCCCTTTCTTACCTTTTTCGCCTCTTTATATTTTTTTTTTAATTTCATCATTGTCAAAGCAACGTTTCGGACAAATCTTGCGAGCCTAGGTCAGTACTAGAGCTAAGTTTGCTAGGTATCGAATCGAAATCGTCCCCAAAGTAATCGGTTTGGGCCGCCCCGTGCCTCTTAACTATGTAGTGGCCGTTGTGCTTCAAGTACCTGTCCGACTTGGAGGCCAGCGACGTGTTGTCCTCCTCCTCGTCGTCCTCCTCGTCCTCCTCGTCGTCCGGGATCCTCGGGGCGCAGAACGTCTGGTCCGGCGTCTGGCCGGCCGCGGTCATCTCGGCGAGCTCTTTGGCGCTGCATGTGGGCGTGTCCACGGGGATCGTGTTGTGGAACCGGGAGAAGTCGATCTGGTACTGCCCGTTCTCCTTCTGGAATGTGACGAGTCTCTCGAAGCGGTGGCCCCACAGGACCTCCCCGGGCAGGTACGAGCTACGGGCCTGGGTGGTCATCCCCGTGCTCTCGACTATCCCTTCGAGGATGACGATGAGTTCGAACTGCTCCCGGTGGAGGTCCTCGGGGGAGAGCTCCCAGAAGGGGCTGTCCTGGTCGATCTTGTGGACGATGATGACCGGCCAGACGAGGAAGAGCCTGTCCCGCCCCTCGCCGAACCCGAGGTCGACGTCGAACTGGTACAAGGGGAGCACGTCGCCCTCCTTGGTGATCTTCTTCTTGATCAGCACGGCCCGGATGTGCGCCTCCACGATCTGCGACTTGCGCATGTCGCCCACGCGCAGCAGGAGGCACAGATCCCCGTCCTGCTTGCAGATGCAGGCGCTCTTGCTGAACATGAGCGTCTCTGCCCGCTTCTTCGGGCGGGACAGCTTGGCGAAGACGATGCCCGTCATCAGCGCCTGGCAGATGACGCCGAAGCACGACTGGAACATCATCAGCACGATGGCCTCCGGGCACTCCTCCGTGGTGTGCCGATAGCCGTACCCTATGGTGTGCTGCGTCTCAATGGAGAACAGCAGGGCGGAGGTGAAAGACTTGATCTCGATGACGCACGGCTTCCAGTGCTTGTTGCCTATGTTGTCCAGGTCCCCGTGGGAGAAGCAGACCAGCCACCAGATGAGGGCGAATATGAGCCAGCTGAGGGTGAAGGCCATGGCGAAGAGCATGAGGTTGTAACGCCACTTGATGTCCACCAGCGTGGTGAAGATGTCGGCCAGGTACCGCCGCCGCCTCTTGCGGATGTTCGTCTGGGTGATGTTGACCTCGCCGTTCTTGTACACCAGCCTCCGGCGCATGCGCTTGCTGAAGTTGGCGTTGGATCGCCGGTTGGGGCCGCCCTGGCCGGCACCCGAACCCCCGATGCCCCCGGCTCCCCGCGAGCTGTTGCTGATGGTGTTCCGCACGTGACGCTGGGCGTACTCCATAAAAGAGTCCTTGGACTCCCTCTTGGTGCTGTCCACCACCTGAGGAGGAGACAAAGTGAAATAAAGTATGTACGATGAACTGAAAGGCAAACTCGACAAATAAAGTTCAGTTGGAATCACAGCTCGAGGTACAGAGAGTTCAAAAACAAAACAATGCGAATTTGTATTTGGAAATTCAACAAACACTAAAAATGTCGCGATTTAAAGCGTGGCGAAATAAAAGATCGAAGTTTGTTTGTTTTTTTTAACTACCGAAGACACGATTTCAAAAAGAAATATATTAATACATCCGAATCCATTTCACAACAAGATGAAGCTCTTCATCTGTTGATAACATTTGTCTTTGTGAAACAGCAGTTAAGTGTCCAAATACTACAGTTAAGTGTCCAAATACTACAGTTAAGTGTCCAAATACTACAGTTAAGTGTCCAAATACTACAGCTTAGTGTCCAAATACTACAGTTAAGTATCCAAATACTACAGTTAAGTGTCCAAATACTACAGTTAAGTGTCCAAATACTACAGTTAAGTGTCCAAAACACATTGCAACCTAGCTATGTCAACAAGTTATTTTTTTTAAATACTTTATATATATATTTTTTATTATTATTGAAGCTCCGAGCTAAGTGATTTAACAATACATGTGTACATAACTTATTTATATATATGTATAGGTGATTGTATGTGTGCGTGTGTGACTGTGATGATATTTATAAGTGTTCGTGTGTGTGTGTGTGTGTGTGTGTTTGTGTGTGAGTGAGTACCCAGTCAGTTGTCCGAGATAGGACGAGTACAGTGGTGGTTAGACTATACAGCTGGTGATAGCTATCGAAGATCTTAAAATTCTATTAGGGGTGAGTGAGGGAGGGGGTGGGGGGTGGTGGTTCAGGAGGATGGACGCTCTAAGCATAAAATGGGCCCGCCAGTCGTTTGACTTAGCGCTGATAGTGTGGGGGGAGGGGGGGGCGGGATCAAAGCTGTGCATGTCTTACACACTTTATTTTAAAATGGCGTCAAGTAAAAACTGTAGAGTGTGATCCCGAGCTATTTGTTATGCAAAAAAATAAAACAGAAAATCAAATCGGATTAACCAGTGAGCGTGTCAGGGTGACATAACAGGACCTATAGTTGAATCCATGACACCCGCCCCCCCTCCCCCCCCCCACCCCCCACGTCCGACTTCTGTGTGTAGTGCCCACGTCCGACTTCTGTGTGTAGTGCCCACGTCCGACTTCTGTGTGTAGTGCCCACGTCCGACTTCTGTGTGTAGTGCCCACGTCCGACTTCTGTGTGTAGTGCCCACGTCCGACTTCTGTGTGTAGTGCCCACGTCCGACTTCTGTGTGTAGTGCCCACGTCCGACTTCTGTGTGTAGTGCCCACGTCCGACTTCTGTGTGTAGTGCCCACGTCCGACTTCTGTGTGTAGTGCCCACGTCCGACTTCTGTGTGTAGTGCCCACGTCCGACTTCTGTGTGTAGTGCCCACATCCGACTTCTGTGTGTAGTGCAACTACTACCTTTCTACACACCTGCTGGTTGTTCGTATCCCACTTAGCACGTCCCCCCTTGTGTTGTTCTGGACCCAACAGTAACGACTGTAATGTTCACGGCTCAATAGATGGTTACAGTGGGGGTGGGGGAGGGGCCTTATCAAAAATAGGCGGGGCGGTTAGTACGATTTCTTCCGATGGGCCACTGTACATAAATAGGGGCTTGAACATAACGGTTCTGTGCCCCCAAGTAAGAACGTTTTAAAGGCGCCCTGCTATTGGACCTTTTAAAATCTTTAAAGGCCCCCCCCCTCTCTCCTCTGACCCTTACCCCCCCCCCCCCGGTCGAATAAATTGTTAAAACCACGAAACAGATTTTAGATTGCCCTTTCTTGCTAGACCGGGGGAGGAGGGGGGCGCTTTGTATTGGGGGCCCTAGGCAGCCCCCGAGTTCGCCTAATCCATAAGGAAGGCCCTTAATATAAGCACATGCAGGTCGATTACCAGGTGGCATATTTTAAATTGATTTTAAGGATAGGCATACAGGGAATTAACATTTGCACAAAAAAGGCAATTTCACAGTAAAGGCGTTGGTGGGTAGCTAGGTGGGTATGTAGATAAATAGATAGATATGTAGATAGGTAGGTCTAGGTAGGTAGGTAGGTCTGTTTAGGTAGGTCTAGGTATGTTGGTAGATCCGTCTAGGTGGGTAGGTAGGTCTAGGTAGGTATGTCGGTCGGTCTAGGTAGGTAGGTCTAGGTAGGTCTAGGTAGGTAGGTAGGT
This sequence comes from Bulinus truncatus, assembly GCA_021962125.1. Lineage (NCBI taxonomy): Eukaryota > Metazoa > Mollusca > Gastropoda > Planorbidae > Bulinus > Bulinus truncatus. The sequence goes on from JAGDYQ010000008.1 coordinate 10,625,690, forward strand.
CTAGGTAGGTAGGTCGGTCTAGGTAGGTAGGTAGGTCGGTCTAGGTAGGTAGGTAGGACTAGGTAGGTATGTAGGTCTATGTAGATAGGTAGGTAGGTCTAGGTAGGTAGGTAGGTCGGTTTAGGTAGGTAGGTAGGTAGGTCGGTCTAGGTAGGTAGGAAGGTAGGTCGGTCTAGGTAGGTAGGTAGGTAGGTCTTGGTAGATAGGTAGGTAGGTAGGTAGATCTAGGTAGGTAGGTCTAGGTAGATAGGTAGGTAGGTCTAGGTAGGTAGGTCGGTCTAGGTAGGTAGGTAGGTCGGTCTAGGTAGGTAGGTAGGTAGGTCTAGGTAGGTAGGTAGGTCTAGATAGGTAGGTCTAGGTAAGTAGGTAGGTAGGTCTAGGTAGATAGGTAGGTCTAGGTAGGTAGGTAGGTCTAGGTAGATAGGTAGGTAGGTCTAGGTAGGTAGGTCGGTCTAGGTAGGTAGGTCGGTCTAGGTAGGTAGGTCGGTCTAGGTAGGTAGGTCGGTCTAGGTTAGTTTTTTTTTTTTTAAATAGAAGGTAAAATAGACTTAATGAATCCCATTGATGTACAGTAAACAAAGAAAAGATCGATTTCTTGCAGTCGATTTGCCAAGAAAAAGGGGGAGGTAGGTGAACTTTATCCACTGTACTGTCACCCACGCGCAATAATTGAACTCATTGCGAAATCATCCACATGGGAAAAGCGTTCATAGTGGGGGGCGGGGGTGGGGGTGTATAGAAGTCACACGTCAGTCGGGCGAGAGGGGGGGGTAACCTCAAGTAAACTCCGGGTACACCGCATGAATGACCAGCATATTGTAAATGCGGGGGTGGGTAGAATTGACGGAGTTTCAAGATTTTTTTGTACCATCTCCCCCCGCCCCACTTCACCCCCACCGGATGTGTTACTTCATTGTTGATATTTGCCTGGTGTTCAATGTTCGATAGTTTTTTTTTTATTAACCTGCAACAGCTGGGTTATTTTTTTTTTTTGGTTGTTGTTGAGTTGATTAAATTAAAAAAAAACTTACATATACCTGTATGGGTTTTATTTTGGACATAAACTACAGATTTGTGTTGCGAAAATGATTTTTTTAGTGTAGGGGTGGGAGAGAAGCGGCCAGGGGCATGGGGGTGTGGTGGGGGGGGGTGAGTCGTTGTTTTCTTTTGTTTTTTAAAGACATATAAATGAGCACTTCGGTTGCTATGGTTACTTTTAAATGTTCTGTTAAATTTTTAGAGGTTAAAAAAAAAAGTTACGCGTCAAGTAACATACTACGTTACACATCATGTTAAACCACACGTAGCCCATCGTGTTAAACCGCACAGTGTACATCATGTTAAACCACGCGTAGCCCATCGTGTTAAACCGCACAGTATGCATCATGTTAAACCAGGCGCAGCCCACCATGTTAAACCACGCAGTATGCGTCACGTTCAACCAAACAGTACACATCATGTTCAACCACACGTAAGAAATCATGTTAAACCACACGCTATGCATCAATGAGGTTACGCGGATGGAAGCCCCCATCCCCCACGTGACACGTCTTCGCAGAGCAGACCATGGTAACTTGAATTTACCGAATTGGCCCATTCCATTGTATTCAAACATCAGGTTAAACTTGAATTTACCGAATTGGCCCATTCCATTGTATTCAAACATCAGGTTAAACTTGAATTTACCGACTTTGGCCCAATCCATTGTATTCAAACATCAGGTTAAACTTGAATTTACCGAATTTGGCCCATTCCATTGTATTCAAACATCAGGTTAAAACAAAACAAAAAAACACAGGGTTTTGAACCAACGCCTTCCACATATATATATATATATATATATATATATATATAGAGAGAGAGAGAGAGAGAGAGAGAGAGAGAGAGAGTGAGAGAGAGTGAGAGAGAACCGCTAAGAAGAGCAGTTCATATATCTCTAGGGTGCCCAGGGAAAGACTTCTACGGAGACAATGAGAGGGTGGGGGGCACATGTAGAAGTATGTATCGGGGCCCTCTTGTTGCCAGATCTTACACTGGAAGGGAGCTCTGTGGGGGTGGAAGGTGGAGGGGGATCCCTGTCCATAAGAAAGGCTCTGTTGATAAGTGGTAGATACACGGACCGCGATATAACTACATCGAATCAGCGCTGAACCACTCATTTTAAAAGACCTACACCCGTCCGCACACAAACACACACACACACACACACAAACACACCAGAGTGTCAACAGCTAATCTTGAATCCCTCGACATCACACTGCCCCCCCCCCACCAACTGTTTGTTTACCTCCCCTGAGGCGGCACTGAACAACACAACAACAACAAAGAAAAATATAAACGAGCAGCTTATAGACCAGACATGAGCTACTTTGTCACATTGGCGGGTTTCCCGCCAGTTTGGGTGGTATTTTTCTGACATCGGTGGGTGTTTTAGCTCACTGGGCCGTTGGCTGGGTTTTATGGCGGCTTAAACGTTTATTTTACGCAAATACAATAAAAAAATTAAGCATCAAATATAAAATTTCTTTTCAGTTTTACTAGTCTGACGAAATATTTTGGCGGGTTTCTTAATGAGCTTTGGCAGTTTTTCATTTAAAATATCTGGTCAAACCAAATGATAGTCATATATATTCAGCGTCAATCGTTTATTACGCCGCAGATTTGCTGAACGCTGGGCTGAGAAAGTTCACCACGAGTTGTCTAATTTCATCATTATCACCCCTGTTGTTTATTATCTCTTAACACGTACATTTTTAAAAAAAAATTGTTCAACTGCGTCACAAGGTGTCGCTTTTTTTTTTTTGGGCAGGGGGCGGGGGGGTATGGGGATTTTCCGGCCAGTGCTATAAACTGGAATTTGTTTTTTTGTGTTGGTATCTATTTTTATGACCCTTTTTTTTTTCTTTCCCTGGCAAGACAGTTCCATTAATCACAGACGTTTCTTACATGAGTTATACACACTAATATAGAGTTAAGTAACTTGAGTCGGTGGGAGGCGTGGGAGGGAGGGGGGGATGGCGGGACTCTGACAACGCCACTCCACCATTGCCTTTCCCTAAAAAGTATGGTAGGTCGGTGCCCCTGACTGGGGAAGTGCTTCACGGCGTCTAACCGCTCCCGACGCCCGCCTCCAAGTTGCACCACTGAAGATACAAGTGTGGCCAGTGTTTTCTACAACGAGCAACCGACGAGGGAATATGTGCAACATGTCCGTCGAAAAAAAAACTGATAAGGCAGCGAATTAAACAGTGCTGTATTCCATACATGGTTTATAAAGCAGGGTTACTTGGTTGTAAAGTATGGATACATGGTTGTAAAGCAGGGATACATGGATGTAAAGCAGGGATACATGGATGTAAAGCAGAGGTGCATGGTTGTAAAGTATGGATACATGGTTTATAAAGCAGGGTTACTTGGTTGTAAAGCAGAGATGCATGGTTGTAAAGCAGGGTTACTTGGTTGTAAAGCAGAGATGCATGGTTGTAAAGCAGGGTTACTTGGTTGTAAAGCAGAGATACATGGTTGTAAAGTATGGATACATGGTTTATAAAGCTGGGTTACTTGGTTGTAAAGCAGAGATACATGGTTGTAAAGTATGGATACATGGTTTATAAAGCAGGGTTACTTGGTTGTAAAGCAGAGATACATGACTGTAAAACAAGGTTACATTGTAAGTTGTTTTTTTAAACGAACATCATCGTGTGTGTGTGTGTGTGTTTATTTATTTGATTGTATGTGCGTGAGTGTGTGTGTGTGTTCAAAAGTATCCATGCTCAGATAATCGGTTTAGCTGTAACTGTCACACGTGCCACGTGGGATTGATGATTGGTGAGGGAGGGGGGGTGATGATTGGAGATGTACACGCAAAACATTAAGGAAGAGGGTGGGCTAAATTGGAGTACAAGAGCCAAAAGTCAGCTGCATTGGTCGGGCCGGAGATTGGATCCAAAAAGACAAGTTACAGATAGGCATGGACACACATACAAATATAATTTTGTTCCATTAACCAACGACGCAAAAAGATCGTCCTGTGGTTAAATGTCAGGAATTTTTACCGGTTCCATAAGAAAAAGACCATGACAAGGGTATCACTGCTTTGTGGAAGCTAATCATCTCAATTGATGGGGGACCCCGTTGCCGGACAGTGGCTATTTCAGTCAACACGGCGAAGGTCAAAGATTCATTTCCAACAGTCGCGTGTTTCCAAAACGCAGTGGCTTCGAATACGACTGGGCGTGCTACGTATTTTTTTTTTCGAGACACGACCAGCAAACTTTGATGACGTCAGTAAACAGAATGAATGAGAACTCTTATTTACTGCAGACGTTGAAAGCTAACACTCGTTAATTCGTCTCCGTCAGTATTTGGTTCAATTCTCGGATATAAATGCTTCCCCATCCCCTCTATTTTCGTTTCTGAATCTTATTATTATTTAGTAAATTTGAAATATGTAGGCTACTCTGAATTTTTTAAAGTGTGACGCAAAAATGATGGTATGGAAAAGTTAGGTAATATTTAGGACTAGCTGTACCCTGCAAAGCCTTTGCAGGAAGATAGACTATTGTAAAGCCATTGCCGAACCTAGGATTTGGGGGCCTTGCATTTTGACATTCGATACCATGACATGAGATTATGTACTTAATATTTAATTTAAAAAATAATTTTGGGGGCTCCCCTCAAGCTGGAGCCCGGCAGGACTTTCGATTTTGGACCCTCCCCCTCCTTGTTACGCCTCTGTGTTCAGCTTTGATACATATTTTCAAAATATTTTTTTTAAGTTATGAAATAGCTAAAAAAAACTTAATTAGTTGTTGTTTCTTTTTCTTACAATATCCTAAAGGATACATCATTTCAATTTTTTTTAAAAATGTCAAAGAGATCTAATTAGTTACTTTTCATTAAAACAACTAAAAGGATACATTCTGAAAAAAAAACACAATAAAAAAAGTTTTGTTTCTGAGAGGAATCGAACCTGGATAAATTTTAATGTATAAGTAGAACAAATTGCTCGTTCCCGCGAAAAAAAAATAACTTTAAATCATAAGAGTTCATTCTGTTTACTGACGTCATCAAAGTTTGCTGGTCGTGTCTCGAAAAAAAAAATGCGTAGCACGCCCAGTCGTATTCGAAGCCACTGCGTTTCCAAAATGTCTAAGCTTTTCGTGTGTATTCAGTTGTCATTACCAACCAAGAACTTAATTGTGTCATTTTCCTAGGACTGCCGAAATGTGGTCTAAATTTTGCTGTATGGTCCAACAAAAGAAATGACAGTGACAAATTGAAGCAGCAACACATATATGACCATTACAAGGAACAGAAATACGTAGATAGGTGGACCTGACAGTTCGTCCTAACATAGTCCAACACCAAAAGTAAGACAGTCAACTTAGAAACGATACATGAAGATTGGCCAGTTTTCGCTATAGTATTTCATAGGATCTTTCTAAAATATATTCAAAGCAAAGGCCCATTATTAGTTGTGATAGATGTAGAAACTCGGAAATAGTTCCCTCTTTAATACGACACAATTATCGTGTTTTCAAGTAAAAACTTACCACTGTGGCGTTTTTGAATATTGTGTAGCCGCCTGCATACTTCAGCAGAAACATGGGAAATCGTCTACATTTTATTTATGCATTTTTTGTGTGTTGTGTTTTTGATATTTCTTGGTTGTTGTAAATAGTGTACTAGAAGAGGATCGGCGTTTTATTTCATGTGACTGGATTTGTGTTTTTTAAAATATTATTACTGCGTTGACGTCATGTCCGCTAGAAAAAAATAATAATAAAATGAGACAGAAATGAAAATTTGAAGCAGAAGTCGTATATTTAACCACTTTAATCCCAATCTGCGTCTTAATTTTATATATTTAAGCCTACAAACGTAAACAGATTTTGAAGGATGGGGGGGGGGGAGATAGATATCGCGGAAAAGTGCGGTATATATGTGTGAAAAGTGTCAGATTGATGGCTTTGATGACGTCATTTTACGTTTTATGCCTCGTGAAGTGGCAGATAATTCTGCCTGGAACGTGTGTGTGTGTGTGTGTGAGTGTGTACATGTGATGAGTGGACAAGATAATAGCGCACAAGTTTTTGTTTTTTCTATTACACGCGTACCAACTCAGCCGTTTGGGGATTGACCCTCTGCAGCAACAAAGACGTCATTGCACTTAATAGAAATGCACAGGGATTTAGGGCAGACGTGACTTGCGCATACAGACACCATTCATTGTGTGCAGACGCCACGCGTTAAGTGCAGGCACCGTTCGTTAGGTGCAGACGCCACATGTTAAGTGCAGACACCACACGTTCAGTGCAGACGCCACTTGTTAAGTGCAGATACCACACGTTCAGTGCAGACGCCACATGTTAAGTGCAGACGCCACATGTTAAGTGCAGACACCATTCGTTAATTGCAGACGCCACACGTTCAATGCAGACGCCACAAGTTAAGTGCAGACACCATTCGTTAAGTGCAGACACCACACGTTCAGTGCAGACGCCACATGTTATGTGCAGACACCATTCGTTAAGTGCAGACACCACATGTTAAGTGCAGACACCATTCGTTAAGTGCAGATACCACACGTTCAATGCAGACGCCACAAGTTAAGTGCAGACACCATTCGTTAAGTGCAGACACCACACGTTCAGTGCAGACGCCACATGTTAAGTGCAGACACCACACGTTTAGTGCAGACGCCACATGTTAAGTGCAGACACCATTCGTTAAGTGCAGACACCACACGTTAAGTGCAGACACCATTCGTTAAGTGGAAATATCTTTCATTCAGTACATGAACGATGTCTTAAGTACATACACCATTTATTGGGCGCACACACCAATTGCAGACATTCTTTATTAAGTGCAGACACCATTCTTTTACAGTGCAGACATCGTTAATTAAATGAAGAAATGAAGCATTAAAGCGCCAGACATCAATAACGAGGAAAGGGGGTTGGGGGGCGGTAGAGATAATAATAATAATAGGCGCAGACTGCAACGAACCTTACAGTGACACAACAGCCACCCATATGAGCCGAAAAACAAACAGAAAGTGGTTGGCCTGCTCTACATGGGGAGCCATCAGACGCCATACACGAGTAAGGGGGTAGAGGGGGCGGGGAGGGGGGTGGAAGTGTTTAACATAAATAGGTGAGCAGCTTTTGTGGGAATGTTGTAAAGAAAGGGAAATAAGAAAAAAATAGAGTAGAACGGATGGTGGTGATTTGTCTCCCCTTATTGCCTCACGGGTCAACTGGCACGTTGTGTTCATTTACTAAGGAAAGTTTGTTTTTTTTAAATTACCAACGAACGTCTAATAGAAAGGAACGAGTCAATCACAATATACAGGCGAGGTGGGGGGGCACTGCGATTCAATCATTATATTTTACTTTGGGAATGCCATTTGTTAGTTGCAATGATTGTAAAGAAGAGATTGGATACATTGGCTCTCCCCGGCACTTTACGCTTTGGTTTAACACAACGGGAACTTGTTAATTTGCAATGTTACAACAATGTATAAATGTGTTTAAAGTATTGCATATCTTGGTTCCAAAACAAGATACATTTAGTGATGGTTCAGTGAGGATATACCTTTTTTTTTAAAACTCACAAGACAGGATGCTTGGTAAGCACTAAAATAGTGGACTATAGAAACACGAATGATATAAGTAATGGGATGAAATGGCGTTGGGGGGGGAGGGGTCATCCTCGTGACCAGTGACAAGTTAGTTCACGGGTGGATTGTCTTTTTGAAACGCGGGCCACAACTGGCCCCTATCTGGGCGGCGGTCCAATCGACTGACCCGGGCCTGGAGGAATGGGACAATCGGCCGTTGTACACGTTGGCACAATCATAGAGACTAGGTCACCTGGCCGTTGTACACGTTGGCACAATCATAGAGACTAGGTCATCTGGCCGTTGTACAAGTTGGCACAATCATAGAGACTAGGTCATTTGGCCGTTGTACAAGTCGGCACAATCATAGAGACTAGGTCATCTGGCCGTTGTACAAGTTGGCACAATCATAGAGACTAGGTCATCTGGCCGTTGTACAAAAAAAGTCGGCACAATCATAGAGACTATATCATCTGGCCGTTGTACAAAAAAAGTCGGCACAATCATAGAGACTAGATCATCTGGCCGTTGTACAAGTCGGCTCAATCGTAGAGACTAGGTCATCTGGCCGATGTACAAGTTTGCACAATCATAGAGACTACATCATCTGGCCATTGTACACGTCGGCACAATCATAGAGACTAGATCATCTGGCCGATGTACAAGTTGGCTCAATCATAGATTTTATTGACAGTTGAAACTACAAAACAATTCAACCCATTACAAAAGTATGGACGAATTCTGTCTTGGAATTGTTTATGTTGTTGTGTAATCCCATCAGCATCGAATACAATGCACATATTAAAAGATAAGTTTCATTTTATTACTTGGACAAAATCGTGTATTTAGGGAGAGGGAAAGGTAACAGAGGTAGCTACCTGACGTTGAGTTCAACCAGGAAGAGAATACAGCTGTTTAAACCAGTTTTTGTTGTTGTTTAAAGTGTCAATTCTAGAAATTGATAAAGAATTTTTTTTTTAAACGTCTGGCATTCACGTGGTATTTGATTGCCGGCCATGGATGACGTCAGAGAATCATCTGATCGATATTTAGATGCAATTCATTGGTTGGTTTTTTTTTGTTTATTTTTATCACCATTGTTTTAAACCTTCAAGTAAGCCGTCATGTGTCTCATTGAGATCATTCATTCTAAACACAGGTATTAAGAGTTTGTTTTTTTTAATGAGAATAATTTGTGCTGTAAATTATTTAGTGCTGTAAAAAAATTGTTGTGCTGTAAAATAGTTTGCGCTGTAAAATGTAAAATATTTTGGGCTGTAAACAAATTTTGTGCTGTAAAAAAGCTTGCGCTGTAAGATATTTTGGGCTGAAAAAAATTTTTTTGCTGTAAAATAGTTTGCGCTGTAAAATATTTTGGGCTGTAAAATTGTTTGCGCTTTAAAAAAAATTTTGGTGCTATAAAATTTTTTGTGTCTGTAAAATATTTTGGGTAACAAACGTTTTTTTTTTTTTTTAATTTGAATAGTCAACAACAATAAGGACGTTTGTCAGTCACAAAATAAAATTAAAAAAAAATATATCTTCTCCTCCCATGTCTTGCTGGAAGCAGTTCCAATGATTATACGAAATAATCGTAATAAAACAGGAAAAAGGCTACCATAATTCCAAACAAAAAAAAGTTTGCCAAAAAAAAAAACAAGCAAATTGTTATCGAGGTGCTACCATAGATCTGTCGGTGTTACACAACTGACAAATTTTTTTAATCATTGATATATGACTTCTTTAAAATAAAAGGCGTTCTGTATCATAAATATATATATATATATATATATATATATATATATATATATATATATACTAGCTTTACCCTGCCAAACCTTTGCATAGAGTTATATCCCCTTAGGCTTGATAGGTAGGCTAGGTTATTTTTGGTTTCGGGCAGATCCGATTTTTTTTTTCCATGATTGTATTTTAAACTGGAATAACTGTTGTATTAATTCTTTACTTTCGATTTAACGCAGAATCCAAATGGCTATTATTTTATTAGATAGATATGTGCAATGACGGGGAAATGTTTACATTATTCGGTTCTAAAACGTGTGCGATTCGCGACACGCTAAGTAACTTTTACGGTTTTTCCGACCCACCTGTATAGAAAGGAACTATTTTTTTTTTAAAGGATACAACAAGAGAAATATTTAATTAATGTGTATGTATTCCCATTTCAGTAATTATTTAAAATTTCGGCGATCCGCTTCAAATGAGCTCGCGGTCATCTCACCTTGCCATTGTCCAGTAAGTCCGGCTCTGGCAGCGGCATCGAGGCCGTTGGTCCGTTCATCGGGCCATAGGACGTCTCCATGATCTGGTTCAGGACAGCCAGCACGGGGGGCGGCCACCTCGCGACTCCAGCGCCCCGCCCCCGCCACCTAGACCTCTGGCTTTTAACTTTGATTTTCCCCCCTTGTAAGGGCGTTGGGGTGCTGAAACGCTTGGCGGGTGGGCGCTAGTCTCACAGGGTACAGAACCACTGCATGGTCTGATGTCGACAACAGGAGAAACCCTGATGACACAAACAGTACAATAAGAACAGTTATCGATAAAACAGTCTGAAAAAAAAAAACAGGGGGGATAACCGTCAGGCCTAATAATAGCCAAGAAGAGTTATCTTTTTTTTTTTATAGAAATAAAATAGGTATCCAAACGAAGCATATAAAAGTGCATAAACAATGTAGCTGATGGTATGAAATCTTTCTATGTCTAACACCGATTTTAAAGTTTTGTTTTGTTTCAGATATATGTCCAAATAATCAACACCATAGGTTGTAGCTTCACTAGAGACAATTAAAAGAGTGCGAGCTGAAATACAAGGCTGTTACAATCATTATACATTGTAGCTTCAAGCCGAATGAAATTAATGTTATTGGTTCAGTCACTTGTTTTTTATTTTTTTTTATTTACTGTAAACAGAACTTTTGACTTAGTGACCTGTAGTTGGTCAATCCAAGATCCAGGCGGTCAACAAGAATGTTAAATCATGTGCAGAGGGGGGCAGTTGACCAACGCAGTGATCAACAAACCCATTATCACTCAATCGCCAGATAGTTGCTTTTGTTTCCTCATTTCCCCCTTAAACATACCTACCGCGACGGAGAGAAACAAGAGGAAAAAAAAAACAATTGGTGGACGGCATTCACTCCCACATAATGTCATGAATTACATGTACAATTATTTTTTTCTTGTTCATAACATGAGGAAGTTTTGTAATAAAAAGTCACCATGATCTCCTGTCATCGTGTCCTAGACCCAACACATTGTTATCTCCAGAATCTGAAGAGTTTCAGACATTATGATGTTCAGTGACACCATCGTGTCGGAATCGTGATGAGATGTAATCGAGTATATCGGCGTGTGGCGCAATAAAGGGATGCGAGAAATGGGCGATTAGGCTTTGGTATCGATGCATCATAAAATTGTTACATTTCTGTTTCTTCACACACATATTTCGACCTTAGTTTGATGTGTGTCTGTGGGACGGATGGCCGAGTGGTGTAGATACTCGACTGTCAACCTGAGAGTCCTGGGTTCGATCATCAGTGAGGCCCTTGGAATTTTTCCAGGTGAAATTTGGTGCAAAATCGTCCCACAAGTCCACCCAGCTTTAAATGGGTACCTTACTTAATCCCTTCATATGCCGAGGTTATAGAAACAGTTGAATTCTACACTTCATCTGCCCCGATGGCCCGTTAGGGCTAAGAAGGGAACTTTTTTGATGTGTGTCTATCTATGTGTATGGTGATGAGTCCATCGTTCTGAATGCTACCCTAACGTGTGCACATGTATTTATCTCTTCTTCTGATGAATCAAATGTTTTACAATAACTTAAACATCCCAATTATTTTTTTTCATTCATGGGCCTACACCGTTATTTTTCTTAATTAATCGCTACAGCCTTGAACTTGCTTAGTTTACGTTACGCATGCGCCACTTAGAGCTTACGTCACATCCGTGTCATTATTTGTTTGTTTACAATTTTCAGTTCCACGTGACTTGGCACGTGAGGGTTTGTTGTTGTAATTTTTTTTACCGATGTGGAAGTTGATAAATGGTAGAGATAAGCGAATAGACCGTGAAGATAATTACCTGGCATCTGATCCGATGCCAGACTTCGGTCTAACCCAAGGAACTATCCTTCCCATCCTTTCGGTCTTTTCTCTAAATCCTTCATGGCATTTCCGGTAACCCAAACCACCGTAACACGCGCGATAATAGAGACAACACACGCTCCTGTATACACAATATGTGTGTGAATAGTCTGGACTAAAAACGCGTGAACAGCGATAATAGACACAACACACGCTCCTGTAAACACAACATGTGTGTAAATAGTCTGGACTAAACACGCGTGCACAGCGATAATAGACACAACACACGCTCCTGTATATACAACATGTGTGTAAATAGTCTGGACTAAAAACGCGTGCACAGCGATAATAGACACAACACACGCTCCTGTATATACAACATGTGTGTAAATAGTCTGGACTAAAAACGCGTGCACAGCGATAATAGACACAACACACGCTCCTGTATACACAATATGTGTGTAAATAGTCTGGAATAAAAACGCGTGCACAGCGATAATAGACACAACACACGCTCCTGTATACACAATATGTGTGTAAATAGTCTGGACTAAAAACGCGTGCACAGCGATAATAGACACAACACACGCTCCTGTATACACAACATGTGTGTAAATAGTCTGGACTAAAAACGCGTGCAAGGCACCCAGAGTCAATCAGGGGCATCGAAAAAATGAAATAAAAAGTCACCAGTGGCGGACTTTGGGTTGGGGTGCGGCCACTAGGGGCCCACTTGCCAGAGGGTACATGGGGAAGCTTCGCGATAGGAGACTCTTGTGTCACACAGCGGTATTAGAACGAAGCTCTTGGTCCCACATACTACGCCTAGCTTAAGGCCAAACGTCTCGCCCCATCTTCCCGTGTTATAAAGCTTCTAGTTAGAGAGGAAATGACTGATAGACTCCGTTATGTATAGTACCAGGTTTAATCAAATGAAACACGGCCGTGGTGATCTGTTATTAGTAAGTCTGTAAGTGAATTAAAGTTTTTGAAACTATATACCTGGGTTCAACTGAATATATATATAGAGAGAGAGATGTTTCGGTCTTCTATCATTGTTTTACAACAGACAACATGTTTCATTCTGTGTTTACATCGTTTTAATTGGTTCGGTTACTGTTATTTATAATAACCTCTATCAAGGGAGACATAAAGACATGTCAATTGATTGATTGATTGATTGGTAGATAGATAGATAGATAGATAGATAGATAGATAGATAGATAGATAGATAGATAGATAGATAGATAGATAGATAGATAGATAGATAGATAGATAGATAGATAGATAGATAGATAGATAGATAGATAGATAGATAGATAGATAGATAGATAGATAGATAGATAGATAGATAGATAGATAGATAGATAGATAGATAGATAGATAGATAGATAGATAGATAGATAGATAGATAGATAGATAGATAGATAGATAGATAGATAGATAGATAGATAGATAGATAGATAGATAGATAGATAGATAGATCACCTCAATAGCTAGTGAAATGGACCAATGCTTTCTTTTGCCAACTATTTCAATTGCAAGTTCAACAAGTCAGCTTATAATATAACTCGAGCTCCAGAGTGCAATGTTCTCACCACTCCAAGGCCAGGTCAATACAACGTCACACTCCGCGGTTTGAGACCCCCCGTTTGTTTTTATTTTGTACACTGTTATTACCACACAGATGTACAACTGTGAAGCCACGACCCACGGTCAGTGTGAGTCAATTTGTTTAACTGTGGATTCCTGACTCGTAACACTAGCAGTACATTGTCATTACAGGGAGAATGAGAGAGAGAGAGAGAGAGAGAGAGTGTGTGAGAGAGAGAGAGATAGAGAGAGAGAGATGAAGACAAAGTGATAAAGAAAGATTGTGACAGAGAATGTGACAGAGAGAGGCAAATTTTTATGTGGGTTACATTGACGAAAAGAAAATGTACTCTCTCTCTCTCTCTCTCTCTCTCTCTCTCTCTCCCCTCTCTACCACTCTCTCTCCTCTCCCTCCTTCTGGTCATACAGCCTCAGCCCACCGTCCCTCACCCTCCGCCTCCTCTCATATTCTCACATGACGTCACTGAAGCTATCACCTTACAAAGGCGGTCAATAGAACAACTGTCAAAGCTGCAAGTCTGTAATCTCGTCCTAGCCTGACACAGAGCACACATCTTCAAGGTTATCTTCAGCACTCCAGTTCCTGGGGGTTGGACAAAAACTGGGATTTCTCAAAAGTTGATTTTCATTTTTTTTTTTTTTGTGTTCTTCTATTTTTTTTTTTTTCTGATTTAAAATTGAATCAGCCAATCATTTCGCTGGATGCCAGATTCATGCAATGGAATGCAAACTAAATAAGAATGTATATTTAGAAGACTTTTTTTATATATTTTCACTGACCTCGGGGGTCAATGAACAAGATACATGAAACATTCATCTATTTTAAATGTATCATTTGTTATATTTTGAACTCAGTAACATGGAAAAAATAAACAAAAAATAAAACATGCTCAGCATCTTAGGGATAACAAAGAAAAACAAAAAGTTGTAAATATGCCGATTGGTAACAACGGAGCCTCAAAATGTCAACTAAATCTGTTCATATTTAATCAAGATGTCGACCACATCCAGTGGCTATCTGTTCGCAGTAAATGTATCTTGCTTCAATCTTCAAAAAGTTCGTAATCGATGTTATCTCTTTCACACGATACTTTCCCCCATTGTGAATTCGGCCATTGGCCGGTCGCACCCAGCCAATGTTCACATTGGTCAGCCAATGTTTAGCTGGCCAAAAGATGCTATTGGCCAACTAGCGGACATTGGCCGTAACATATATATTCAACTCTGGAAATATATTAAAGGAAGTTGAACGACTGTATCGACAACATCATGTAGTCGATGCTTTCAGAAATAACACCGAGTTTGGTTCTGGTTTTTTTTGTTTAATTCTCAAACAAAATCGATACCGCTACATATCGTATCGATCCTGCCTGCTTGGTACGAATAAAAGAGGGAAAACACTACCAGCCATAATAAGGAGGTAAAACCACGTAAGTGTAATCGTAATTGGATGAATAGTTTTGAAAGCGATATCCAGCAGGTGGAAGAGTGGAGACGGACTTGATATCAGGAGTCGTTCATGATTAAGTCATATAGTCACAGTCGTTCATGATTAAGTCATATAGTCACAGTCGTTCATGATTAAGTCATATAGTCACAGTCATTCATGAATAAGTAATATAAAGTCACAGTCATTCATGATTAAGTCATATAGTCACAGCCATTCATGAATAAGTCATATAAAGTCACTGGCGGAACGATGACCGTTTTGGACTAGGTGGCGCTTAGCTTTGGACCCCGGTCAACAGGATCCAAGTCTGCAAGTTTCGAGACCAGTTACCCAGATCCACCGTGGCGCCTCTATTGTAACCGAAGCTATGGGATCCAAAATGGCCTAACAGGGACTGTAACAATAGTGGGCCACAGGATCAAGAGTTGGCATCTCTTCCTTACAGCATCATCAGTGGAGTCTTGACGGCGGCGTGGTTTGTAAGCCTGACTTTACCGGAGCAGCTCAAATGTTCGAGCCCCCTCCCCCTGCCACCCTGGAAGTAATCCAAATGGTGGACGTTTTAGGCTCGGATGTACCCGTTAGTGCTGTAGTGGTCCCATTAGAGTGCTCAAATCTCGATTGAATCCATGTACTTATGTCCCCAGTGGTACCTCCTTGGTGCTAGATGGACCATGTAGGGAATGTAGAAAGGGAACTTATAACGAATGCTTTTTTTTTTTTTGGCGGACCGCACCATATTCAATAACATTCAAAAATTTACTGTTTACTGCAAGAATAGTTTCAGTGTTTTTTTTTTCTTTATGACACGACGGATTTTTTTCTAACGGAAGTGGGGGTGGGGGGGGGGCGGAGGGGAGCATTAATTAAGCGCATTTTTTTTCCCGTTTGTTTAACACGATATCTTAATTTGAGAGAGAGAGACTATGCGCTGTATAGGGAGGGGGGGTCCATTTCTGTTTTTGCTCTATTTGCCCCCATTACGCCGGGTCCTGAGGAGAGGACATCTCAACAAATATATCCTGAGGAGAGGGCATCCCAACAAATATATCCTGAGGAGAGGGCATCCCAACAAATATATCCTGAGGAGAGGGCATCCCAACAAATATATCCTGAGGAGAGGGCATCCCAACAAATATCTCGACAGCAATAAACGCCCCCCAACGTTGTTGTTGTTTGTGTGTTAATGTAAGACCACTTGGCAGCGGTACTTCTTGTGTGTGTGTGTGTGTGTGTGTGTCTGTGTGTGTGTGTGTGTGTGTCAGTGTGCTTGTTGACACTTGCATTGGCTTTGCTGTGTTTCCTCAGAAGACGATGCGGGTTATTATTATTATTGTTGTTGTTTTTATCTATGATTGTTGGTCTATTTCTCAGATATTGGAAAAAATATCCTGAACGTCGTCTAGGTTAAAATTTAGTCGAGTTGACCCTCCCCCCCCCCAGCCCCCCGGGCCAAACCAACACCATACACACACACACATACACAATGTTTGGTGATATCATTACATGGACGAACGAACTTGTTGTTAAACAACAAACCATTGTGTGGGCTGTAGACGGGGGTGGGGGGAGGGGATCGGGGCAGGAGTGGGGGGGGATGGTCGGCGATGTTTATTGTAAACGTGCGATGACCAATGGAACTGTGGACAGAACAGTGTCGACGGTCACACACCAGAAAAATCGCAAAAAAAAAACTATTTTTTTAGAATCCGTGTTCAGTGGGTGTGGTTTGGAGGATGGAAAGATGGAAGGGGGGGTGAGTTTATTTTATTGAGATAACGGAGTGACGTAGGTGATAACTGGACAGACAACACAAAGATGGCTGCCGATTCGTATGATACCGGCAGACAGATAACAAGAGTGAGGGCCGATGTGTGTGTGTGTTTTGGCTGGGAGCAGCGAGTCTGACAAAAGCAGCAGGCAAAAGTTTAGAAAAGAAGGATCAGAGCTAACCAAGACAGACAACATAGTACCACTAGACAGTCATTAAAGATGGAGACCAATCTTCGGAGTCGTGAGTCGGATATTTTGGAATTTTTTGTGGGTTTCGGAATGGGACACGTCTTACCCGATTTTCATTTTCTCAACCAATTTACTGGTCAGTAGAGTCTACTGAAATCGGTGAATGTGTGTGTGTGTGTGTGTGTGTGTGTGTGTGAAGCTGTAAGAATGAGATCCTATAAACCACTGATAGGACGGTTTTTATGGTGCCCTTCTTTCATCACCACCAAAGCCGATAGTGCAATGGCCATGAAGGCACTACGGGGAGATAGAGCGGGAACTTACACCATGACCTGAAATATCCTTTGGTCCTCACCGGCGATCGACAGCCAAGCGTTTTACCCGCACGACCATCCGTCCCCCGCTATTAAGAAATCGGTAAATATGGGGTTGAGGCAAAATAATCGGTAATTTTATTGGAAACATTCAACATTGTGACATCTTCTCGTCACTGTCGCATTTTAATGACACGGACTAATCCTTAAGGAATACGAATATGATAAAAAAAAAAACTGTACCAAAATATAATCATTTTGAGATTATAAAAAAAAATATTTGTGACATACTGTGTTGATAGGTGGATGTATTTGTGACATACTGTGTTCATGGGTTGATGTATTTGTGACATACTGTGTTCATGGGTTGATGTATTTGTGACATACTGTGTTCATATGTTCACGCATAACACACAACGAATATAACAGACTGACTAGCTTTTTACATGAGATCATTACAGAACAGTGAAAGGGAGACATTGGATAATCGTGTTATGGTGAAGAGAACAACACTTGATATTAAAACTGTAGAAATGTAAGGCTGTGATGCAATGCTGAGATGCTCTCGGTTCCGGACCGAACAGGTGAAGAACCGTCTGAACAATCTTTCCGCGACTTGGAAACTATCAAGAGCCATTCTTAGGAATAGGCAGTTTAGACTGCCTAAAGAGCCCCAACAGACGATGGGAACACCCCCCCCCCGCCCCAAATGTCAGATGGGGGAAACTCCACCACAGCTGGGTTGTGGATGATTTTTTATGTTGGTCGCGACATAATTTAGATTTATAATTACTGAACTATCTATCAGACATATCTAACAGAAATAAATGACATTCTTATTATCTTTCTTATGTCATACAAGTAGATTCAATAAAACAAAGCAGGTTTCCAAAGTAGGTCACGAAGAGTAATAGTTTGATAACCTCTATGCATAATATATATATATATATATATATATATATATATATATATATATATATATATATATATATAATAGCGATTTGGGCTCTGCGTTAAATCGAAAGTAAAGAATTAATACAACAGTATTCCAGTTTAAAATACAATCATGAAAAAATCGGATCTGCCCGAAACCAAAAAAATAACCTAGCTAGCCTACCGATCTAGCCTAAGGGGATATAACTGTATGCAAAGGTTTTGCAGGGTATAGCTAGTTATTGTTATTTTTAGTTATGTCGATTTCTATGGATAAAATCTCTCTCTCTCTCTCTCTCTCTCTCTCTCTCTGTGTGTGTGTGTGTGTGTGTGTGTTTGGGTTTCGCTGTTAAAGTGCAAGGTGAGGCTAATCCTTAAAACGGGGATCGTTTTACGCCCCGTAGATCAAAATCTCTAATGACTCTGTCGATAACTTGACGCCTCGCCTTGTTGGTTTGTTTTTATCTCTCTCCCCAGGGGACACGATCGATTGATGTATGCGGCTGGCGCTGGGAGGAGATGTGGGGTGGGGGGAGATTTAATACCAGGGGACAGCAAATACCTGGAAATCTGAAAGAGACAATTATTATGACGCGATATGGAAAAGGTCACTGCGGTCAAACGGTCATTGTCGTGACCAGAGGGCGGATACGGAAGTAATGTGTGGACATCAATTGTTCATTCGTCAAGTTCTGTTATGTAAGGGTATAATCGGTGTTGTTTTACTTTACAAACCTTTATAGTGACTGTATCATAAAGTGACTGTATCATATAGTGACTGCATCATATAGTGACTGTATCGTATAGTGACTTATCGTACAGTGGCTGTATCATATAGTGACTGTATCATATAGTGACTGTATCATATAGTGACTGTATCGTATAGTGACTGTATCATATAGTGATTGTATCATATAGTGACTGTATCATATAGTGACTGTATCGTATAGTGACTGTATCATATAGTGACTGTATCATATAGTGACTGTATAATATAGTGACTTATCGTACAGTGACTGTATCATATAGTGACTGTATCATATAGTGACTGTATCATATAGTGACTGTATCGTATAGTGACTGTATCATATAGTGACTGTATCATATAGTGACTGTATCATATAGTGATTGTATCATATAGTGACTGTATCATATTCATCGGGTCTCCCCCCCCCCTCATTAAAAATATTTATCTTTAAATATTTTTGTTTCTTTTAAATACATTTTTTTTTAAAAAGTCATTTTAGCAACGACATGTATCTCCATGAAATTTCAAATTCCTATGGCTAGTCCTTAGAACAAATTCCTATGGCTAGTCCTTAGAACAAATTTATATGGCTAGTCCTTAGAACAAAATCCTATGGCTAGTCCTTCGAACAAATTCCTATGGCCAGTCCTTAGATTAAATTCCTATGGCTAGTCCTTAGAACGAATTTCTATGGCTAGTCCTTAGAACAAATTCATATGGCTAGTCCTTAGAACAAATTCATATGGCTAGTCCTTAGAACAAATTCCTATGGCCAGTCCTTAGAACAAATTCCTATGGCTAGTCCTTAGAACAAATTCCTATGGCTAGTCCTTAGAACAAATTCCTATGGCTAGTCCTTAGAACAAATTCCTATGGCCAGTCCTTAGAACAAATTCATATGGCCAGTCCTTGGAACAAATTCCTATAGCCAGTCCTTAGAACAAATTCCTATGGCCACTCCTTAGACATTTAAGGATTAAACTGAAAACATACGAACACATTTTTAAAAGACAAGCATTGTGTTCGAACCGCAAAAATCACCATAGTTTACCAGTGCCGTCCGTAGCGAGCTAAACTCGCGCCCGGGGCACAATACCTTTTTAATACATTTTTTGGCGCCGCACCCCCCCCTCCAATTCGAAAACCCTATAATATAATATATAAAATATACCATTCGGCGCACCTTTGTGAGTAGCGCCCGGGGCACGATGCCCCATTTCTAGCCCACCCCTCGCTACGCTTCTGTGGTTTACTATTATGCCCAGTGTTCCGGGATTAATCTCTAAGCTAAATGTGTTAACAGCTGAAGTCACTATACAATCTCTACTTTGCAATGTGGCCAGATGTTTTGAAAGAAAACCGCCAAAACTCAATAAGAATATTTCTATAATAAAAAAACATGCCAGATTAAGTTAAAGTTTGTTTGTTTGTTTTTTAAAAGTAAAAATGTACTCCTATTTTTATTATGCATTTTTTTTGTTTAAATTCATGTTGAAGCCGCCAAAAAAAAAAACAGCCGAAAAATTCCGCCTATACCCGATAACCCCCGCCCAAAGTGGTAAATGTCAATTGACCGAGGTGATATTGGGTGATCAAACCTACGTCATCCGAATTCAGTGAAAGGTCACACAATGACCTGGTTCTGGAATCAATGGCGAGCCTGGGACTAAAGCATATACCTGATAATCGATTAGATTTCAATCAATGATAAAAGAAGAAAGAGGGTAGTTCTCGCTTAGCGTTCTAGAATAGACCTTGGAGAAAAAAGTGTGTTGAATATCACTTAAATATTGTCTGTATTATTGTATCTAACTCTTTTCTTTTCACAGCCCCTTGGACATGAACAATTTTATGATGACCTCCCTTTGGACATGAACAATGTTATGATGAC